>VZTU01033368.1:2078-22784 GCA_013400835.1 Zapornia atra
AAAGCCCAGTGATTTATTGGCTTTATTCTAGCTGGGATAAAATGCAAATCTGGATAATAGCTGTCATTTTCAGGTTCAGAGCTAGGAATGTGAGATAGAGATTGATTTTTAACTGTCCATTTCCTTAGCTCAGAACATTATGCAGTGTTTCATTTTGGCTTGTGCTGAATGTCTGTCACTGCAGACACAACAACATCTGACCACATCAGTGTGTCTAACCCCTTTTAAAATTGTTTTTTTCTGGCACCTCCCAGAAATTCTTCATCAAAACCATTTTTCATTTGGGACTGAATGTTCTTGAGACTAGACAGTATTTAATAAGTTGTGGATTTTTTTTTTTTTTTTTTTTTTTTTTTGCTCCTCCTCTTCCCCTACCATCCTCCCCTGCCTGCCCCTCCAAGTCACTGAAAACTTGAAAGGGCAACCAGTAGATCATACCATTGATCCGTAAAGTTATTATCTAGAAAAAAATGGAAATCTGAGCAATATTAACCCAGCTGATGGCATCTTGTCATATCAGTATTTCTTTTATGTTCATGCTGGTTTACAGATGGCAGTCTTCTCAGTTCATGGTGGAAACACCTTTACCATTTTACTACATATTAAATGAACTTACCATACTGGTTTATTCTGTGTTGGAACTGCCAAAATTGAATATACTGGATAATAGTTTGACATGATTTCTTTGCAATGGTGTATTGTCCAAAATGGATTTCACTTTGGCAGGCAACACAGGAGAAAGAGGCTGTTAATGTTTATGCGTTCTATCGATATCACTGATCGTATTCTACACGAGACATGTTAGATAATGAACTCATCCAGTTTTTTTTTCTCTGAAGCAAAATTCACCAGAAATCAGTAATAAGGCCTATTCATAAACACATATAGATCAGCACTAAAGAAAATATTTCTAAAATGACATAGATAAAATACAGTGCTCAAAAGATTATAGTCATCTTCATAGCTTCTGACAAGTCCATGTTTCTCTTAAGTGAGGGTGGAGACTGAGTTCAATTCTTCTAAAAAGGGGTTTTCTGATAGCAGGACAGCTGTATCTCAGACTAATTTACTTTTTAAAAACATTTATTTTCATGGAACTAGTAAGAAATTTGCTCTGCATGAATGCTTATAGACTAGAAATAATGTATGATAATATCTGCCTACAAATAATGAAAATATGTGGTTTGGTGAAAAAAACCCACTATTGTTTTCATTTGCTTCAAAGAAACAGAATAGAACTAGAACAGTAGAGATTAGATGAAGAGTAAAAGAAGTTGCAGAAATAGACATCTGAAAACAAACATACCTTTGTGTGAATTATTAATGCAGAAAGTATATTTTCAAAATGAACTTCAGTGAATGCAAAAATAAAGTCACTAAGATATGCTATGCACACACAAACAGTCAAAATCTGTTAAACCCTTCCTCCTTTAAACCTACCCAGCCTATTCATATCTCTATTTTGCATTATGCAGCGAAAATAAGTGCTCTTGACAAGAAGTCTGTGCAGTCAATAGTATTCTAGTTGTTACTAGATGATGAAAATGTACAGGTTTAAATTAGAAATAATACTTCTTTAGGCTTACATAACATGAATATATTTTTCATAGAAGCACATCAGCGCTCTTTTTAGAGTAAGAATTAATACTTCTTTTTTTTTTTAAGATCACAGTCCATTTCTGTTCTGGTATTGAATGTGGTCTAGCAGCGGACACAGTTATAATACATACCAATATTAATTATTTTATTCCCCACTTAATACTAGAAGCAATAAAATTGCTAGTTACTGGGGAAATTACTATTGTTTTGATTTGGTATCATGGCTATAAAGAATGACAAAATGAATATTTGTGGCGGTTTAGACCTGGCAGTCGGTCTCTCTCCCCTTTTCAGCTGCACAGTGGAAAAAACATATATTAAGAGGCTTAGGAGTCAAGATAAGGACAGGGAGAGATCATTCCGCAATGAGCGTCATCACAGAATCACAGAATAATAGGAGTTGGACCTCGAGAGGTCCCAAAACAGACTCAACACAGAATAAAGGAAAGAAAACTCTCTAATTTATTACACTACACTACACACCCAGTGACACCAGAGTCAGATAATGAGAAGTGCGACCAGATCTTAAAGATCCTCCCCCGCTCTTCCCTCCTTAGCAGACTTCACTTTAGTCATGATTTCACTCCCTTCTTCACCCACATTGTGCCACAGGGAGGGACAAGGACTGTGAAAAATAGGGCTTTGGTCAGTTCCTTTCAAGTTGGTTTCCTTCTTGGCCAGGGGTGAGGCATTCATTCCATACACCCTTCCCCTGCTGCACTGTGGGGATGAAACAGTCCTTCATGAACTTCCAACAGGGTTTTTACTCTTCACTAGCTGCCCTGGCATGGGTCACTGCTATGGCAGGCAGTAGTAGATCACAATGTCTCTCAGTTCCAGTTCTCCACGGGGTCACCGGCCTCCTCTCCAGCAAACCTTCTCTGGCGTGGGTATCTCTCTCTCTCTCTCCCTCATCTCTGTGTCTCTCTCTCTATGCCAGTTGCAAGTTGCTGGCAGAGGCTTGCTCCAATGTGGGTCACAGCATCTTCCATATGTCTCCACCTGTTCCATCCAGCGTGGGACCTCTCCACAAGCTACAGGTGGGGTCTCGGCCTTTTCCATGGGCTGTGGAGGGACACCTACTCCACCATGCATTTCTCCATGGGCTGCAGGGGCATCATTCTCTCCGGCACCTGGGATGCCTCCTCCCCCCATTCACTGGTGGTGTGTGGTCTGCACACATTGTTACATCTTCTCATGCCCTTCTCCAGTGGCAAAATGCAGCTGCTTGTGGATTTTTTTCTTGTATATGTGATTCCCAGAGGCGCTGTGACCATTGCTGCTTGGCTCAGCCTTGGTCAGCAGCAAGTTTGGCCTTGAATCGTCTGATGTTTACTTTCTGGGGCCTGGAGAGAGCTTTTAGCTGCTTTTTGCAGCAGCTATCTTTGAAGCCCCCTGTTCTCTAACAGCACCCAGCTATGCAAAACTGTGACAACATAAGAAGTCAATAAGCAGAAATTTCCATTTCATAGTGTATGCCTTAATATGTCACGGTTACCATTTATTTTTGTCCATAGACACACTGAATTCCTCCTAGATGCAGACAAATTTTGTAATTGTTTATTTTAGCTGAAGTGGTGCTAGGGCTCACCACAATTATGTGTATCTTTATTTACTTATTTCCTTAAGTCTAAAGATGTTCTGCTGTCTGACAATTCATGTTGTTCTGTTTATCAGCTGCAGAAAATTTGAGAAAACGTAGCTTTCCCTGCCAAACTTTTTTTTTTGTTTGGGCTGTCTGTTTTTTTGTAGAAGCTCATTACGTGAAATGTAAGGAAACATTATTTCCTGTTAGGGTATGGGGGCTGATTTTTTGGCCATTTGCAACATAATAATGAATATTTTATGATCGCTGGATTAAGTTCTGAGAACTGGCTCAACTCTTACCAATCAAAGTTTTGCCTTTTCAAATTGTTAACAATTCTACATAACATTTCTTAAGGGTGGTCTTTGGTCTTATTGAAAGTAAGGTGAAGCTACAGTATTCTTAATGTCCTTTGAAAAGCTGAAAATACCATGTATGATAAGGAACATTGCCACATAGCACTGTGGGCCATAAGACATAAACTGAAAATAGATTTTGGAAGCTAGCATCATTAACATTTCTCCACAGCTCCAATTGATTTCATCTGTGGACAGATATGTTTTTGTCATTGAGCAGACTTACTCATTTCATACATATTTTTAGCTCTCTAGGTCTCTTCAAAAATTCTATTTTTCAAATGTAGCTTGAGCATTTCAATTGCAAATGTGGATAAACAGATGGGATAGAAAAATTGTGGATAAAGTTTTCTCAGCATGTTTTTTTGTTCTTTTGTTGGGGTTTTTTTGTGAAAATTTGCAGGGTTTTAGTCCATTCCATTTATTAGGTATTTTACTGGATTTCAATCACACTTAACATGCTTCAGGTATGATCTGTCATGTATTTGAAGTGTTTCCTAGTCATAGACACAGTTATATCAATTTCTTTTTTCCTAAGAAGTACTTCTCCATGCATAAATCAGAATGATTTGTTTCAATCTTGCAATCTCCTTTTTTGTTATTAATAAAACAGGATAGGAACCAGGACTGCCTAAAATTTCACTCATTATATTTAAATACTTCTTTGGCTAATTTAGTCTTTTTATTTCTCCAGAAATGGTGAAATAAAGTTAATGACGTAATTTTAATATACACTATTATTTAAGTCAATAGACATATGGGTATCTAAATTAAGTCCTTGGAGTTGTGCACTATGGAAGACAACAACTGCATCTGAAAATTCTGTAAGGTCTATGCAGTAGCTTTCTAAGACCTTGAGTGACACCGATATGCAAAAATATAACTCTTGCTTTCTCCCTCTTCCCCACACTTTTCCTGTTTTTCACCCTATCTTTCCTTCATTTATTCTTTTTCTTAGCAAACTGTAACTACCTTTTACTGTTGCAGCTTTATCTTAGACTTTCCTAAAATGTCTGAGAAAAGAGAGAAACAACACAGGAAAATGGTTCCTTGTTCTCCTGGATTTCACTGGGGATAGATTTAATTCTCACAAGAAGCTGGGAGGGGACACAGACAGCATAGGTGACCCAAAATAGCCAAATGTTTATTCCATGCCATATGATGTCATATCAGTATATAAAAGGGGATGGTTAGGGAGGGGCTGGTTATAGGGTGGCAGTACAGCTCTGGGACAGGCTGAGTGTCCAGTCATTAGGTTGTGGGGTGAACTAATTGCATTGTCCATCACTTGCTTTGTATACTCTAAGCACTGTTGTTATTTCTTTTTCCTTTGCTGACACAGTAAATTGTCCTTATCCCAAACCATGAGTTCTACCTTTTCCTTCTGATCCTGCTAGGATGAGAAGCTGTGAACAAGTGGCTACATGGTACTCAACTGCCAGATGGGGATAAACCACAACAGTCCTTTTTGGCTCCCAATGTGAGGCACAAAGGCTTGAGTTAATGACTGATCTGACTAAAATGAGTTAGAACAAAGACGTTATATGTAACTGTTATATTAAACAGTCACTGGTCACAGCAGTTGGTTGTTATCATGGCTGTGGTATGTGTACCCTTACTGTATGTATTTCCTCCAGCACTTATGACCTCTGGGAGAGGGATCAGGATTGACACTTTGCTGTACTCTGTTATAAAGACTTATGATACAATAACATCACTGGTCTTGAGGTTGAGCTAGTATTTGTGTGTGCTGTCATTCCTCTACCTTCGATGACATCTCTTGGAATTGATTAATAATCACAGCCAATCTATGAAGAAGACTAGGGGGAATACTTTCTCCTGCTCTTCCCCCCCTCCCCCCCTTTTTCTTCCAGGTTGGTTGCAGCAGCTTTTGAGAATTTTGGGATGTTCAGATTAGCATGTTCCTATTGGTATGTCTCCTGAATGTCTTACAAGTCCTGTTTACAATTGCAAAAAATTGTCTTAACAAAACCAACCAGAGATCTTCCCCAAGGCTGGATAGCCATGTGTGGCATGGCATGTAGGAGAATATGGGCAGGTATCTAGAGAATTTCTCACCCCCAGTGGTTTGGAACTTGATTCTAAACAACTGCCAGACATTGATAAAGTGATAGAATATTCAAAAAGGAAACGCTGTGGCTGTTTGAAAGAGGCACGAATAACCACACTGTGCTAGGCCCTGGCAAGTATCTACCAAACACTGTTCAACTGTGGGCAGAGTCTTCAGGGGCAAGAGAGGGAAAACAGACTGACAGGCACTGACACAACTGAAACCTCAGTGACAGCTGCTGGATGCAACTTCTGTCAAGCATGAAGGAAATGTATCCCTTCAATGAAGATGTCATATGTCATCTATGCAAGTGGACCACCATCGAGGGAGGTATCCAGTACCTGAGGGGATTATCAGTGCTGATTGTGGTTTATTATGACCTGAACAATGTCACAGATCCTGATGAAGTGCAATATAACCAATCCATATAGTAAACGTTTGTAGGAACACGTCATTGTTGTACACTAACTCATTGGCAGTGATGACCTGAAAAGGTAAAGGGTCACCAACAGTGGGTGAAGTGTCTGGCTGACACTGGCAATATGAAGAAACAACTCTCTTCCTCCCTCATCTTGGCTGTAAAGAAGCTGTACTGGAAAGTCCAGCAACTTGACGTGACTCTGTCCTATTCCCCACATGTAAGGACCAGCATCTCAGTTGTTAGCAGTAAATGTTCCTCTGCTCAAGAGAGAGAATATAGAGGATACATACGAAGAGGCTGTGGTTTTACCTGTGTGACTACAGACAGGAAATGAGGAAGCAGGATTGAAAACCTACCTTGAGTCTTAAGGCATAAGTATGTGAGCTACAAGGAAAAAAAAAATTCACAAAAGGTGATTCTTCCAGGAAAAATGTCACTCAAGTTTCCCACACTGAGCAGGATGTCTGCTCATCTACTTCTACTGATTATCATCTTGTAGGGACTTGTAAGTCATTTTTTCAAGAAGTATTCAATGAATATGATGAGCAGGATTAAAGGGGCCCTGCCTCCAGCCAGGAAGGAGATTAAAAACAAATTTATTGGACTGTGTGGATCCAATGGCCTGACACGTCAGATCCACAAGAGTACAAGGCTGTGATGGACACCAGTGCATAGTGTACCCTAATGCCATTGACCTATGAAGGGGCAGAACCCATCTGTATTTCTGGAGTAACATGGGGACCCCAACAGCTGACTATACTGGAGGCTGAAGTGAGTCTAACTGGGAATGAGGCTTTTAGGGATCTAAACATGGAGATGCCTGGAGTGTCTGGCAGAAAGCACCAGCAGACATTTGAGTTCAGCCCCTGGAGTTTCGGAATCAGGAATACAGATGATCTGAGGCCCATGATATTTGAACTCAAAAATAGATATCGGTAGCATATGAAGATGCTTGAGCTGCTTCAGAGGTGTTTGGTATTGAAGCACAGTTCATCTGGAACCATAACTGGGGTAGATGTTCAAAGGGAGGGACCCCCTACACATCATGCAACTGATGCTATGTGGAGTAAGTGGGTCTCACTGATCACACAGTGGGCTTGAACAGGAATCCCCAGTTGCCCAGTATTGTGGAAGTGATTACAGACGGTCCAGAAGGTGAAGATTTCAGAATATCACCAGAGGAGGAGGTGATGCGATAAAGAAGCTCTAAGGGTTAATAAACTATCAGCAAATGAGAAATCATGTGCTCTATTCACTGATGCTCCACTCGCATTGTGGGAAAGCGTTGAGGTGGAAGGCTGCTGTATGGAGTCCCACATGACAAGTCACAAAATCTTATGATGAGGAAGATGAATCAAGCCAGTTTGCAGAGGTGGAAGTCATGCAGCTGGCTTTAAACATTTCCAATCAAGAAAAGTGCCTGCTACTCTACTTCTATACTTGACGGTGGACAATACCTTGTGGTGGTGGTTACAGAAACAGGGCAGAGCAAATGGCAGTGCAGAGTCAAACTCATCCGGGCTACCCCACTAGGCAAGATACTGCTGCCTAGCTAGAGAACCTAAGTGTAAAAGTATGTCACATAGATGCTCACATACCAAGAGTTGTGACATTGCAGATCATCAAAACAACAAGCAAGTCAATCAAGCTGCTAAGACTGACCTGCCTGAGATTGATCTGGCAACCTAAGGATAACTTCAGTTCATCAATGAAGAAATACAACATATAGATGGGCTTATATCTGAGGAGTGAATTTGACCATGGGCATTATCTCACAGATATCCATGAATGTGAAACACACACTGTCATCAATCAAGCAAAGTGGTTAAAGTCTCTGTGGTATGGAGGACAATGGCTGAAATATAAATCAAAACTTTCATGTACCATAGGAAGGCATAAAATCCCCAAAGAGCACATGGAACACACACTAGGGAAGACAGCCTGTTAGCCCGTCTTCAGGCAAACGCAAACCCACCTGCTTTTCTCCAGAAAAAAAGGGTGTACTTGGTGATTAATGTGGAAGCATGGGGATTTGATTTTGGGTGAGAATAGTCAATAAATCCCTCCAGGGATGGTCAACAACCTTCCTGGGTAGCCTGTTCCAATGTTTGACCACCCTTTTCACTGAAGAATTTTTTTCTAATACCAAATTTAAACCTTTCCTGTCACAACTTGAGGCTATTTCTTCTTGTCCTATCACTTGTTACTTGGGAGAAGAGACCAACACCTAGCTCACTACAGTCTCCTTTCAGGTGGCTGTATAGAGGAATAAGGTATGAGTTTCCCCTCAGCCTCCTTTTCTCTAGGCTCAACAATCCAAGTTCCCTCAGCCACTCCTTGAAAGGCTTGTGCTCTAGACCTTTCATCAGATTCATTGCCCTTCTTTGGATGTGCTCTAGCACCATAATAACTTTCTTGTAGTGAGGGGCCCAAAACTACATGATCTTCAAGACGTGGCCTCACCAGTGCTGAGTACAGGGGGATTATTACTTTCCTACTCCTGCTGGCCACACTTTCTGATACAATCCAGGTTGCTGTTGGCCTTCTTGGCTACCTGGGCACACTGCTGGCTCATACTCAGCCAGTATTCAACCAATACCTTGTTCTGGTTTCTGCTGAGATAGAATTAATTTTCTTTCTAGTAGCTGGTATAGTGCTGTGGTTTGGATTTAGGTTATGAATAACGATAACACACTGATGTTTTTACTTGTTGATAATCAATGGAGGACTTTTGAACTTCTCACTGTAACCCAGCAGTGAGTTGGTGGGGGTGCCCAAGAAGCTGTGAGAGGACACAGCCAGGACAGCTGATTCAAAGTGGTCAAAAGGATATTCCATACTACATGATGTCATGCTCAGTATGTAACTAACAGTGGGGTGGGCCAGGAGGTAATTTTTGTATAATCCGATTGCAAAGTACATAGCTATAAAACCAGTTCTAAATTGCTAAACAAAAAAATTAACATATTTCCTTCTAAATAGTTTAGCAAATGATTCATAAAACAACTGCCCTAGGACATTACTAATGCATGATAGGATTCCATCCTATGACAATAGGGTTATTTTACACTAATTTTGTTAAGGTAAATAAATCAAAGTTCAGAAAAAGTAATTACAGAAATAATAAGGAATTGTGATAATACTGAACTTTTTTTTTTTTAAATTTTCTTAGGTATCATGGACCTTTTTTTGCTTGGCATAATTGTGGAGTAAATCTTGAGATATAACATTGTCTAAAATATCTTTTTCACATGTAACTTCCCAGATGTTTCCCCCAGTCAATCCTAACAAAACTATTCAGATTTAAGTATAATGTTAGTTGGCATAATTTCATACATGATCTAAACCTGCACTTCCTCTATCTTTCATTGGTTTCAGTTACTTGGTTTTTTGGGGGATTTTTGGGGCTTTTTTTTTGTACAAGCCCTAGAATACATGATAAGACTCTTTTGAGGAAGTGGAGTAATTGCTAAAGTGGATATTTTAAGCTTTCTTTCATTACTTAAAATGGAATTATTCTAAAAGTAAAAATTCTAAAATTTTTTTTTCTGCAAACTGGTATGCTGTTGGGTAGAAAATTCAGTATTAACCCAAGTTTGAATCCAGCATGGCAGAATCTGTAGGTATTTAATAGTCTTCATTTATTGCCATGTAAAATTTACATTAGCATCAACTTTGAATGCTAATAGACTTTGTTGTGTACTGATGATTTGTAGAGTCTGACCAAACAGAACTGTCATAGTTCACCAAAACAGTTGACCAAAAGTTTCAGCAGCACAATACTAGTAATTTTTGCTTGTTTCCCTCACAAAAGTACAAATAATTATATATCAGAAATTAGGAAACGAGGATTATATTATTATATCAATTTCTTTGAAATGTAAGGATTGTGTGTTCCCTGAGGTACCCATTACAGTCACAAAGAGCAAATATATATTAGCAGAGATGTTACGGGTCTGTGGGGAAACATTGAGCAGGTATAGATACAAATCACATCCTAAAACTGAATAGTTGTTCCAAATGGAAAAGAAAAAAAACCACAACTATATAATGAAAATCAAAGAATATGATTATTTTCATCAGGTTTCTTTGTCAGAATAACTATAAAAGGTCAAATATTGTCTTAAATGGGAAATGACACGAACAATTTTGTTGAAGCTAATGGTAAAACTCCGAGTAATTTCTGTAAGATTAGGCTGTAGGTGAAGAAAAAATCTAGGTGGAAGAAAGAAAATTAGGAATCTGAATTATCCTCTTGGTGACCTGTGTGAATCATATGCTTTAGGCTGTGAAGGAAACTTAAATGGAAAAGTTAGCAAAAACTAATACACAGGAATTATTTTTGACTCCTGCTTTCTCTTAGTAGAAGGTTGACTTCTAAAATTGATTCTACTTTATTATTTTTAATATATTAATATTTATTTTATGATTATTTAAAATAAATTAAAATCTTACAAACCAATATTTACTCAATAAATTAACTTGTGCTGAAATGTTTCCATTGGAAGGAAACAAATTTATTGTCAAATTAGCCATTCAAGGTCTCTATGGGCAGTGGGATGGAGTGCACCATTGGCACGTTTTCCAATGACACCAAGCTGTGTGGTGCAGTTGACCCACTGGAGGGAAGGGATGCCATCCAGAGGGACCTTGATAGGCTTGAGAGGTGGGCCCATGAAGTCTAACAAGGCCCATGAAGTCTAACAAGGCCAGGTGCAAGGCCCTGCACGTGGGTTGGTGCAATCCTGGGCACAGCTGCAGGCTAGAAGGAGACTAAATTGAGAGCAGCTATGAGGAGAAGGACTTCACTGTGGTCGTTGATGAAAAAGCTCAACATGAGCTGTCAGTGCATGCTTGCAGCCCAGAAACCAAACCATATGCTGAACTGCATCAAAAAAACGTGTTACTAGCAGTTCAAAGGGAGACATTTCTGCCTGTCTGCTCTGCTCTTATGGAGTACTGGGTCCAGCTCTGGGGTCCTCAGTAAAAGAAAGACATCAAGTTGTTTGAACTAGATCAGAGGAGGGCACAGGAGATGATCAGAGGGCTGTAGCACCTCTCCTATGAAGACAGGCTGAGAGAGTTGGTGTTGCTCAGCCTGGAAAAGGTAAGGCTCCAGGGGGAACCTTACAGCAGCCTTCCAATACCTAAATGGGACCTACAGCAAAGCTGGAGAAGGACTATATGTATAGCAATAGGACAAGGATTATTTGGTTTAAACTAAAAGAACATAGATTAGACATTAAGAATAAACTCTTCACTGTTCCAGGACAGGTTGCATGGGGCTTTGGGCAACCTGGTCTAGTGGAGAGTGTCCCTTCCCATGGCAGGGGTATTGGAATTAGATAATATTTAAGGTCCTTTCCAACCCAAACCATTCTATGATTCTATTCTATGATTACATTGAATAATTGTCTATTGAACTTCTCCTTAAGCTTAGTATTGGTGACCTTTCGCTATTTCTCATAAAGTATATATGCTTTTACCTGTGTGCCTTAGGTATGTAACATATATAGTTCATGCATTTTCTATTTTGTGTGTAAAAAGAATTCTTAAAAATCATCATTTGTCCCCCATTTTATATTCATCTTCCAGAGATGTCTTGTACACTTGGTAGTATGCTATTTACATTGAGGGGTAGGAACTCATCTCAGTGCTGTCCCCTGTGGTATAGGACTTAAGTTTGGTGTCTAATAAATAGCAGCATCTGAGACTCTGGTGAATACTGGGCTTTTTCTAGTTTTCTTGGAAAAGAAAAAATTGAGTTTGTTTAACACAGTATGGGAAATGCAACAGCAGCACTGCTGTTATGCATGTGGCTATAAAGGGCAACGAAATGGTAAGTACATCTCTGTTCATAGTGTCATGGAGTTCAGAGCTAGTACTGACCTACTTAATCATTATGTCAATCTCCAAGGCCCACATGTATGGTCATTTTATATTTTCCTAACAGAAGAATATGGAAAATTGCATTGTGAATTGACCATAGCTGCCAGTAATTCTGAGTTCCAAGGCATTTGGAAACTTCAAGTACAGCGCTTTTGCCATTCAAAGACCATAATATCCCATGGGCAAGAATGAGAGATCAATGGGAAGTGCACAGTAAGAAAACAGATTGAAAGAAACTATGCCAGACCAACAGCTTTCTATCACATTTATTGCCAGGACACAGCCAGTTTATGCACTAGCCTAATGAATTAAGAAGATTTGGACCTTAGATCTTCATATATATATATGAGTTTTTTAGAAACCTAGGAGGAAATTGTAGGTTCTCGAGTATATATCTGAGTAAAGAACTCTTAGAAAAAATGTTTTTGTTAAAAAAAAATAGAGAACATTTTGTTTCTCCCTGTAATCACAGTTTTAACATAAGGTTTTTCAACACCATAGTGCTACAAGAAGCGGAAAAGTAAATTTTTTTTTTTTCATCAGTTTTTCATATTATAATGTTAACTTTTGTATCACCATAGCACCTAGAGTTCAAGGTCTCATTGTACAAAACCAAAGGTAACTTAAAAAGGTCCTTATTCTAAGTGATTTGCAATATAAGCAGAAAAACAGATGAATATGACAGACGATTCTTTGAACACAATAATACTGAAATGGTGTTAGGGGTTATGTAAGTTTTACAGGAAGGGGAAGGAAATAATATATACAGAAAAATAGCTAGCCTGGAAACATTCTGTGGGATGGTATTTAGGTATTTTCAGTGAGAGAAGCAACATAAAGTGCTAAAGGTAAGGGATACAACAAGGTGATAGAAAGCAGCATACTGGAGGGCAAATCCAAATGCTGAAGGTGAAAAAGAGATGTTGGATAGGTAGGGAATAATCCATGATGTGCTTGAAATTGAAGAGAAGCGATTTGCTTGATTCCGTGGAGAAGTGGAAGCCAGCACTGTCAAGAAGGGTGACGCTGACAAAGTGACAAGGTAGAAAAAAATCTCTGCAGCTTCATTTGAAATGGATGAAAGGTGTGTGAAACTGCAACCAGAAAGAAAAGGATGGTTAAGTAATTGACAAGTTGACAAGATGCAGTTGCAGTTCGACAGAATAGACTGGCCCTTGAAGAATCAGCAAACACAAAAGTGAGGACCTAAAAAGCTTTGACCTAAGTCCAAGACATATCCAAGAAATGGTCCAAAGTACCAAGAACAATGTGATTAGAAAACACAGCATCTGAGAAAAGGGAAACAAGAGAAAATAATTTTTAAAATTACAGTTTTCTGTACCTCATGCTAAGCTTTGGTAAATGGCCACAAGATTTCTGAAGTACCATGAAATTTTTTGTCTTCTCTTTGTAGAACAGAGTTACTGGGGTCAAAGTACTCAATAAAGTATTTGAATGTTAGTGAAATAGTATTTAAAGAAAAATAAGCCCAACATAACATATAATAGAACAAAAGAAAACAAAACAAAACAATGACATGTGTTTTTGTTAAAATATCAGAATACACACACACACACACACAAAGTATCCAAGAGCCAAGTTTTCTTTTCCATTGAAATACTCTCAGTTCCAAGACTGAAGAAACTGTAATAACCCCTCTTGCAACTGTCAAAAAATGAAATGGCATCCATGAGGCCATCTAATTTAGTTGGTGTTTATCACAGAGGGATAAGCGTATTTACTACTTTCTGTTGTCTTTACATGGAGTCTGTGGATGAAGGCAATATCTGACTTGTAATGACTGTCCTGTAATTTTTCTCTCAGACGTAGCATGCAGGGAGACCTAATCTTTGAAACTTGTTTTCACTAGCAATTATAAAATAATTTTCTTGGTCTACAAGGAAACAAGCAGGCAAACCACTTCTATTTATTTAAAAAATTTAACAACACCCCAGTATCTCAATGGAACTATGGGTTATATTGAAATATCTTAGATTTTAGCATTTTTCAGAAGCATGGAACCACAGAATAATTTTGGAAGTTACCCTCTGGCTTATCAGACACTGCTCCCAGTTTGGTATCATCAGCATCCTTGCTGATGATACACCGTCACCCAGTTTGTTAATGAAGATATTAAACATTACAATGACCACCACCTTCTAAGTTTGCCTGCTCAGTAACTTTTCTATCCACCTCACTGTCTGCTCATCCAGCCTGTACATGAACAACTTGTTTGTAAGTATCTTGCGAGAGACAGTGTCAAAGATCTTACTGAAGTCCAGGTAGAAAATATCCACCGCTGCCTGAATCTGCAATTATGACCTGCCAGAAACTACTTTTCTTGATCCATGAATCAGTGGGATCTTAAATCTGTTTTGCCTTTTGTGCTAATAACTGGGAATATTTTTATACTATAATGCCGATTTATTCCCAAATTGAAGCCCTTTTCTGCTCTTTCACTGTTACCTTATTTTGTATTGATAGGTACTTCCGTAGCAGAAATAATTTCTTTTAACTTCAACTCACTAAACTCTGGCTTCTGCAGAAAACTTCTAATAACTTCAATACCTAATGGAACATAAAATATATAACAACTATAAAGACACTTATTTATAGCTTTTTGCAAAATGAAATGTAGAAATAAACACAAAAATATGTCTTTAATATATTAATAAATATGTTCAAAAAATACTTACATGTATAAATGTATAAAATTTCATTAAGCAGTGGGTTTTAAAGCTCCCGCTGCAGCAGGTTCTTGATGATTTGTTTTTAAATGCCTGGCTTCACTACTCAGTTGTTAAAGGAGACAGTTAAACTCTTTGGGTTCTCCAAATCTGTCATTATCTTCCCCAGAAGCTTTCATGTTTTCTGTTAGACCCCCACACTTTTTCACTTCATGTCTGAGTACATGAGCAATTACAGATTACCTCTTATTATGCTAACCATGACTTATATCAAGTTCAATTTAGTATCTTTGAAATTCTGTCCTCATGGAGACAAAGGAAATGTTCAGCAATGATCAAGTCACTTGATAAGAAGTAGTATTTGAAACCCCAGTATATCTCAGAAAACTTATCTGAAAATAGGTACAATTCTTCACTAACATTTTTTTTGGGATACTTCTATAAAATATTTTCGTCTTTCAGTCTGTCATCTTGTCAGAAATTTCCCGTACTCTCTGGACAGCCCAAGGGAAATAGATCTCTTTGCAAGTACTATGGATTTAAAAGGATCTATAGCTGTCTGGATTCCATCTTTCTAACTTCATAAGGCAGATAAATCACATCAGTCCAGAATCTGGGATGGGTTAACACAGTAAATAACTCTAGCTAAGCTTCCACACTTTGTTGGTATTCCACTAACAGTCCTGGCATTTGTGAAGTAAAACCTGTCGGATAACTATAAAAGGAAAAGATCATTAATAAGATGCTGATAACAACTAATCTTTTACCGATATTCTAAATTATTCTTTTTAAAAAAGATTGTGTCACTTATCTGTATAGATATCAGTGCATGAGAAAAACATGCACTGTTAAACCTTCTTTCCACAGGTTCCGATCAATAGCTAGTTTGCTTGCTGTGTTCGTAGGATTATTTTAGACTCATTCTCAGAATATCAACTCCATGTCTCTCACAGTGTCTAAGACATTTTTTTTAAATGTTTACATATATTAAAATTACCTATATCCTCTCCAATATTTCTTGGTTTATTATCACTTAAAAAATTAGAGGAAGCATAACTTGGTATTTGAAAATATAATAAATTTTTTTTTTAAAGTCCTTGCTATAAAGAATACATATTTGCATTGACTCAATATTCAATGTATTCCTAGGCTGTTTAGACTTCATGAAATCATAATAGGTTTTCTTCTTAACATTGCAAAATAGATGTTCATCCAATGAAGTCTCACAATTGTCCACAGTGGTCTGCATTGTCACTTCATAAGCACAGCCTTTGGCAATACAAGTGATAAAATTAATTGTTCTCAAAGGCTATGTTTATACTTTCTTAGATTACCCAGTGCATAAATATCATCTTACTAACACACAAAAGAGTTTGTGCTCACAAGATAATATCAACATAAACCATAATTTAGCACTATTTAAATCCAAGACCTCTGATGTATTCCAGGAAATTTATTTAGTGGTTATTAATTCTGATGATGGGCATTATCCTGCCAGTAACTCATGATATTGTTTTACGGTAAGATGGAAGAAGCTCATGAGACAAAATAAATATAACAGGTCACTGAGAAACTCAACAGTGAGGAAACAGAAATGGTTCTGAAGGGGAGACTCTCTGATTCCAGAAGTTTTCCTTAATTAATTATCAAGGTGCCAACACTCTTTATCAAGTTCAAAAAATTAAATCAACTCCTTGAAAAGATTTTGTCTTAATAAGTCAAGTTAAGCAATTAGTTGTGAAATGTAGCCAGAAAAGTTCGTGTTTCTCATTGAAAATTTAATGTATTAATCTTTCTGAGATTTTAGAAAACTAGAGTTCTTGATCTCAGTGGTAAAGATAATTTTAGATATCTCTTTCTGAAATGCATTTAAGCATACCTTATTGGCAAAATCCATATTCTCCAGTCAATTGTCCTATAACCATCGAAAACATTGCTGATAGGCTATCCTTAGGAATGGTGAATTGCACTTAAATATTTGAAAATTTTTTTTTTTCCCTGAATTAATGTATCCTAGAAGTTTGTTAGAAAGTTTTTTTCTCTTCTTTTCTATCACTTCTCTTTCTAAAAACTCAGTCTTAATAAGATTCCTCCAAGGAATGAGAAGGGGTTAATTTTAAACAAACATACAAAAAAAAAACCCCTTTGTTGTCTGAAATTTCCATTTTACTACAAAGGCATTTTTCTTTCTTTTTAGATATGTCATGTATAATGACCTATTCATTTTTTAGTAACCATTTAGAGATATTAAGCAAATCACTTTTGTCCATTTTTGGCTGAGGAATTATCTTCCCTCATAAGTGTTTGTTGCAGTTTTGTGTAGCTGTGCTGCTTCGGTGGCTTTTGTAAGCCGCAGTTACAGCTTTCTGTAAGCCCCGTATTTTGTAAACATTGGTCAATTCAAGGCCAAATTCGAGGCTGAGCCTACCAGAGCTGGTCATAGCGCCTCTGTGAATCACATAGAGGAGAAAAAATACCTGTTGGCAGGTGCACTTTGCCACCGGAGCGGGAGTGAGAAGATGTAACAAGCTGCACAGACACCAAGGCCAGGCCCACAGGAGGTGGTGGGGGTGAAGAATGTGAAAAGAGAGTTTCCCCTGCAGCTCATGGTGAAGACCAGGGTGAAACAGGTGTCCCCTTGAAGCCCATGGATGAGGACGGGGAGCAGAGACACCTATGCCCTGTGAAGAGATTGATCCACGCCTCAGCAGGTTTGCTGGGGGACTTGTGACTTTGCGGGGGACCAGGCTGCGGGGTCTGGACCCAGATGTCAGCACCCTATGAAGGGGAGTCTTGCTGAGAGGCCTGTGGTGAGGGGATGAGTCCCCGATAGAGAGGACTCACACTGTAGAAGTTCGTGGACACGACTCTTGCGTGGGTGGGACCCCACGGCGCTGCAGGGGAATTAGGTGTGTATGTGGAATGCCACACCCCCAGCTGAGATGGAAGACAGCTCAGGAGGNTTTTAAGTTTGCTAAGAAGGGAGGGGTGGGGGAAAGGTGCTTTAAGACCTGGCTGCTTCTTATCTCGTTCCAGTTCACTGGGTGTATTAGTTGTAGTAGTTATAAATCACTTTCCTTTATTCTGCGCTGTGTCTGTTTTGCCTATTGCACTAATTTGAGAGTGATCCCTCTGTCCTTATCTCAGGTCCTAAGCCTCCCTATATATATATTTGCTCCCCTTTTTGGCTGAAAGGGGGAGTGAGTGAGTGGCTCGGTGGGTATTTGGTCTCTAGCCAGGGCAAAAACCACCACAGTGTTATAGAGAAATTGAGATAAAAAACCCAAACCAAACAAAAAACCTTAAAACTATTGCAAAATGTCCCACACTGTCCACAGTCTTCTATAGATTTCTCCTGAAAATTATAAATTTATGTTACTCCATACAAACACCTTTGGCAGTTCCTGTCATCAAGTGAAAAACCCTCCCCTCAGCCCTGTAATAATCCTTGATGGTGCAAATAGTTTTCAGTAAGTCATTAGCTTTAATAAGATTGCATAAAGTAATCTGATTGCTTCAATTAACTTACATTCATGAAAAATACCCCAAAACCAGAGGTCTAACAATACATATTCAAATTTCATACTGTAGTCATCTCTCATTGTAATGAATGTGGACTGCAGTCATCATGTCTATATGGACAGGAAAGATTGGATGGATATTACGAGGTGTGTTCTCAGATAGTTTTAGCAATGTATATCCCTCCTTCACTCTTTAATTACAGCAGTTCTACGCTTCTATGCTTTCAGATAGAGTAGCAAATCTAATTCAAACTATCCTTCATTCTTATTAACTTCCAGCAAAGTTAATTGATAAAAAAGAAATAACTGTTTATTCAAGGAACATATTGGGAATTTGTGGGACACATCCATATTAACTTCCAGAAAAGATCATGGGTTTTTTTTCCTTATTTTTCTTTCCTTTTTCCTGATTATTCTAAGACCCATAAACTGCCATGACAAATAAATGGATTTTTTTTTTTTAAACTTTACCTACGGAAGCAATTCCTGCATTGTGTAAACTTGTAGAAGTTGCACTGTCACCTCTAGGAGAAAGTAAAGCGCATTGTATTGATCATGTGCATGCTTCCCTGAACTTTAATAGCATCGTAATGTCTCACTGAAAATAAACACATATTTACAGTAGAACATCCCTCTGAAAAGTGCAGGTGCAAGCTTACATACTGATGATAGTGTAACCAATTTTACAAAAGCAGAAAAAAGACATTTCTTTCTTTAAAAAAAAATATATTTCTTCTCTGCAGTACTATAATTTGCCTCTTTCATATAAACCAGCTCTGCCTCTGGTCTTACATTTCCTGGAGGCAGCTGATTCCCTTGACATGTCTTTTTAACAGATGATTATAATCAGAGTCCCATGTAATTCAGTAGCTGTTTTCAAAGAAGAAAGCTTAATCTAATAACTTCTTATTAAATTCTTAGTTCCTGTAGGAGTGCTTTTGAAGGAGATTCAAGGTAAATCATTTCATTTTAGAACTCAGCGGTTGGTTGTCCTCATCTTTCCTAATGAAAATTTATTTCAATGTAGCAGTACATTCACTATTTGTTACATTTTTATGTTTTTTGAATGGGAGAACTTGTGTGTGCATACTAAATTTTCAGCAGAGACTACATGACCTGAAACAAATTATTTTATTTCCTTCATTAATCAAACATTAACTATTTTCTGACCAAATATAACCTTTTAGAAGAGGGAAATATTTAAATTTTCATTTGTTTAGCCTCTCAGTGAACTGTGAAAAGGACATTTTCATAGCAAGGAATATATACCCATGAAGACTTCTTAAAAACTTCATTTTAAAGGGGGGAGAGAAGTTTTAAATTTACCAGTTTCTTCTTATATATGCCTACTCTTCTTATATAAAAGGACGTAATTTCAATGTTCCCAAGATGAAATAGCTCTTTAGGAGCTAGGAGCTGTACTTGAAGGAAGTACATTTATGATCAGCATAGGTAGATAGGCAAAGAATGAGAGAATAAAATAATTGTGATAATAAAGCATTTTTTTATAAACTAAATACTTTGCAATGGGATGAAGTTCCAGGAATAATGATATAGGTGGTTTTGGATCTTTGAGAAAACTCTATAATTCTGAGATTTTTTAAAAATTTTATTTATTTTTTAACTGAAATATTCCTCCCTACCTCCCCAAATTATCGATCTGAAATAAGAGTGGAGTGGCAGCAGGAGTGGCCCTCTGAGAATGCGATGGGCTGGGACCCATGGGCTGGGTCTAGGCAACTGCTTCTCACCCCAGAAAGGAATCAGGCAGATTCATAGAATGGACCACTTTTCGGAACTGTCCACTGTGCAGTTCTGTAGCTTTCTGGTGCAAAATCATGCCTCCCATTTATGGCTATAGTGAGCTTGCGCAGAGTTTTGTATGCCCATGGCATCTCAGCCTCAGTCTTATTCCCAGAAATTCACCCAGGCTGCTCTGGATGACTGCTGTCACCTCATCTTGTGTCTTCCATATGCTGTCAACAGGAGCCCCTAATAGCTGTCGACTTCAACATTATGGACTCATGGTCTAATTTAAAGGTGAGACATTTTATATTTATGTGTTTATCAGTTCGTTGCTTGTTCAAGTGAGTTTTTACTGGCTGCACCGGGAAGCATACTATCTGTGTCAGCAGAGAGGTCCTTCACAGAACTATGCACAGTTCGTCTCAGAACTGTGACTTCTCTGCAGTACTGCAGCTGCTGTTCCACAGCTCTGAACTACCAAGTGTCAAGCACACCATGCATCATAGAATCACAGAATGTTCTGGGTTGGAAGGGACCCAAAATCATAGAGTTCCAACCCCTCTGCCACAGGCAGGGCCACCAACCTCCAGGCCTGGATCTACACAAGGTTGCCCATGGCCCCATCCAACCTGGCCTTGAACACCTCCAGGGATGGGGCATCCACTACTTCTCTGGGCAGCCCGTTCCAGCACCTTACCACTCTCTCTGTAAAAAACTTCCCCCTAATATCCATTCCCCCTTGTCCTGCCCTTGTCTGCCCTTTTAAAAAGTTGATTGCCCTCCTGTTCATAGAATTACAAGGTTGGAGAAGTCCTTTAAGATCATCAAGTC
>VZTU01033370.1:0-12118 GCA_013400835.1 Zapornia atra
GGTGTGGCCTCACCAATGCTGAACAAAGGGGCATAATCTCCTCCCCAGATCTACTAGCCATTGACTAGTGTCAGTTGAGTGACACCTGATATCTTTGGTCACCAAGCTTTTAGAGATACAAAACCTATTACAAAAGCAAAATGTATGCAAAATGCCTTTGGAGCACCAGTCAGAGGAAGAGAAGAAAAAGAATTTAAAAACAAAGACTTGGGCTCACACTACTTTGTCCTTTGCACTGTTCTGGTGATCTAAAGAGACAACCAGGGTACCCTTATGAAGCAACTGTTAACTGTGTAATAAAGGTAGACAATCTGCTGATATACCAGGATCAGAAATAAAGTCTCCATATTTTGAATGTTAGCAATTCAAGAATAGAAAATTACTGCTAGGTAGCCTAGTAAGAAGCCTAATTTTCTCAGGATATGCCATGAACTATGTAGCTAGACTGAGAATAAAGACCACCCTAGAAGGAAAAAGCACAAGTATGTTGGGAGGCAGGTCCAGGTCTCCTGTATTCTGTTGTGGTTTAACCCAGCAAGCAGTTAAACCACCACACAGCCATTCATTCACACCCCCTACCCCAAGTGGAACAGTGGAGAGAACTGGAAAATAAAAGTCATGGGTTAAGCTAAAGACAGTTTAATAAGACAGAAAAGGAAGATAAAAACAAGAGATGCACCGCATAATTGCCTGATGCTCACTGACCAATGCCCAGTTAGTTCCTGAGCCACAGCCCTCCCCAGCCAACTTCCCTTGGCTTATATACAGAGTAGCATGTCACACTGACCAGTTTGGGTCAACTGTTCTGAAGTCCTTGAATTAACTGCAAACACTGCTTAGCAACAAGTAGAAACATCGGTGTGTTATCAACACTAGTTTCATACTAAATTCAAACACAGCATTATACCACCTACTAGGAAGAAAATTAACTCTATCCCCAGCTGAAACCACACCCACTCCCTAGTCATTTTGCCTTTATGTCTATATAAAACACCAACCATCCAAGTGTTATCACTCCCAACTCTATAAATTCTGTCCTAAATAGGATATGACGTTAGATTACATTATTGTAGGAATTTCTGATAACTATGCAGCCATTATTTACATTCTGCAAAATGTTATCAAAAAGAATTTAAGCTATCAGAAGAGATGTTAAACAGCTTTGCTGCAAACAGTAAAAAACCCCACCACAGGACCTTTTGTCTTGAGCATCACCTGCTAACAGAAGTTCCTCTGTGATTCAGGTAAGCAAAGCTTAAGTGACACAAGGAAATACACTGTATAGAAATGTGTTGTAACTGCAGTGTTTCTCTGGTTATGTTTTGCGTAAGTACATCTATGTATCAGACATCATCTGCTGGCATCTATCACAACACAAATGTGCAGGTCGGCACATTCTGAGACACTCTAGGCAACATATTCACAATGTTCCTAGTTGCTAAGAACACAGCAGAGGGTTGTGGTTTTTTACTTGAGGACAGTATAGGTTTATTTATTTGTATATACAGATGAATTTTGCTACAGCTTCATTGTTACAACCTTGGTTAAAATAGAATATATTCATACGGTTACATACTTAACACGAAGTTAGCATGTTAATTCTGTAGTGTACATAGAACCTTATGCCATTCCAAAAATTACATTACTAACAAAGAACCTCTGTTCTTTAACTGTGTTGAAAACCTGAAACATTTTGAATGTCAGCCACAACCTCCTTCACAACACTTTGCCAACACATTTATGAGGTTTTTATGCTCTATTGTGTTTCAATAGAGAGTATTAATAGAATCAGCTATCTTGTATTTAATTACAAAGCTGATAACCCCAAAGAGCTCATCTCAGCAAGTTTATTTCAAATGAATTCCACAAACTATCAAGGAAAGTAATACCCGGTCACACTAATATGTTCAGTAACTTTGCCTAAGAAAAAAAAAAATACAAACACATGAAGGTGAAAAACCATGAAAGCTAGAAAATAACTCCTTTCACAAAAGGAAATATCCACCTCCACCATATTGAGGATTTTCTTGATAAAGAAGTTTGTTCTTAGCTGAGAAGATAGCTGATGATGACAGTCTAGACATTGGCCTCTGAATAAGCAGAACAAGCCATGCAGTAGTGTGTTAAGCCTGTAGGATTTTATCACTTAGCTTTAAAGTCAGAAGTTAAAGATAGAAAACCTGTTTTTTCAAAAAGGTAGAGTATGGACAAGAAAAAACAACAGGAAACACCATGCCAGAAAAAGTGTAATGTCATCAAGCTGTCTAAGGTGGCTTGTAGGATTTCCCATGGAACAGGATTGAATGCCAAGACCCAATGCATTTTGTGTAAAAAAACAAAACAAAGAAAAAAAAAACCAACCCACCCCTACAGTAATCCCCATGCAGAACTAAAAATCCCATAAACAAACTGAAGAGAAAGACATCAGGCTTGGCAGTAACTGCAACTCTATTGCCCTGCTACTGAAATAAAAATATCTTACAGGGAAAAAAAAAAAAATCTTACCAGATTGTGTATTTTGAGTTTGCTACAACACTTTAAAGCAGTTAGGCTATTCTGCAGATTGTGTCCTGCTGAAAAGGAATCACAATGTCCCACTATGACAAAAACTAAACTTTCTGAGAAGATACTGGTTTTGCTACTTCTGAGGGTGTTGAACTAAATTCCCATAAGCTGGAGTGGAATAAATAAGATCTGGTCTAAATCACAGTTCCAGAATAGGGTCTGCTTAGAACAGAACACAGGATAACAGGGCTTGGTTCTTGGGCTGGTGAAAGGCTGTTCTGGTTGACAGATTATGTTAACAGCTTCTGTGCTGAAAGTCTGGCAAAAGGCTTCAGGGAAACTCTCTTTGCTTTCATTTATTTTTTATATATGCATTATATATATGCATAGAGAATGCTGCATGTATCAGCCTATAATTTTCTGTCACAATCACAGTCATCACACTATGTATGTGAGTGGTCATGGTTAAGAAGGAATATTTCAGATCTTATTTAACAGTCTCCATTCTTATATTCTGGCAAGGAGATCTGAGGAACATTACCTTATAATGTTAAGCAGTGTTCCCTCTCATACCACAGATAGCACTTCCAGTGCAAATATATGTGCTTACAAGTTTAATGTTAGCTGTCAGTAGGTACTCAAGCATGAAAAGTTAACATTTGCTTTCTATCAGGATTCATGTGACCACTGCTCAGTGGCTTGAGTGTTGGAGAAAAGCAAGCACAGAAGGTCCTTGACATCAGAGTAACAAAGTTTTAAATTTAAAATAAAGCTTTACAGATGTTTTGACATCTCTCCAATATAAAGAAAATAACAACAAAACCAAGAAAATAGGCAGGTAGTTAACTAATCCTGAATGTTTTTCAGTAGTACGCCAGTTCAAAGTTTACTCATCTGATAGCTAAGCCAGAAATAGTGGATATCATATAGTGTGATACTGATGACATTGCTCAGTAGAAGTTCCTCTAGAAAATCTAGAAGGATCCAAGGCTGGTTCTGTACTTGTTTACTAGAGCAGAATTTTAGGAGCATATAAAAACAACTGGGTGATCCAACAGGTGGGTGATCTAACACAGATTAAGAAGTTTCCTTTCAGCAGTCACAAATATATACAATGTCAGATACAATCTAACATATAAGCCACAGAAACCCAAAATAAATGGCCATGTTGAATCAGCTTTCCTTTCCAATTGCTTAGAAAAAATTTATGTTGGAAATTATTTTAAAAAGTTTTAACTTCTACTGCAAGTACTCAACTGGAAGTCTGAGTAGGTGCAGTGAATAGATTTACATAAACAGCTCAGTAGTGGTCAAAAAAGGAAAGGAAAGGTTAGAAATGTTAGAGCTGAAAGGGTAGCAGCTGGTTTTGAGGAACATTCTTCAGGGGCTCCTAGCTGGTCAATATTGTTTAGCAACTTCATCAGAGACTAATTCTAAAACAGAACACATCATCACCAGCTTCACAGACAACACCACACTGAGGGAAGAAGTTGATATGCTGGAAGGCAGACCTGCCATTCAGGAACACATAAAAAAATTAAAGGAAAAAGCCAACATGAACCTCATGAAATGGACAGGCAACACAAATTCTAGAAGAAATACCCCATGCAGAAAGAGACACTGGGAGCCATCTGACCAGAAACCAAATTTGCAGCAAGGGAACTGGGGGTCAAGTTTAAATGAGTTCCTGTGGCAAAAGTCAACCACCTACTGGTCTGCATTGGCAAGAATGCAGCCAGCAGGTCAAAGTAAGGCACTCAGCACTTGAGAGGATACACCTGGAATACTCTGTGTCCAGTTTATGGCACTCCAGTATGTGAGAAATTAACTAACTCCTGTGGATCCAAAAGAAGGGCCCAAATATGTTTAAGAGTTGGAGCAAATGATGCAGGAGAGGCTAAAGGCATAGTATTTAGCCAAAATAGAAGGCTAGGGCATGATCTAATCACAATCTTTCATTTCCTAAAAAACAGGTAATAGAGAAGATACAATCAAACTCTTTCCAGAGCAAAACGATGAGATGTAATAGTTAAAATTTGCAGTAATAGAAACAAATGCTAGATATGAAGAAAGAAAAACAACATAGTGGCTGAAGTTAAGCACTGGAACAGGCACCCAGAGCGCCAGTGGAATCTCCGCCAACTCAGCTGGATAAGGCCTGGAACAACCCAATCTAACTTTGAAGTTAGCCCAGCTGTGAGCAGGACGTGTGATTGGATGACTCCAGATGTCCCTTTCAACCTAAGTCTTCTGCAATTATATGAACTATTAAGGAAAAGACAAGTGACCACATTAAATACCACTACTCCACTAAAAGAAATTATTTATTCCTCAATTACAGTGTGCTGTTTAGCTCCCAATCTCAAAACTGCTATTCCAGAACTAGAAGTAATTCCTTACATGTAGAAATTGACTCATTATATTAGAACTCTTAAGCCTGAAAAACAATGTGTTTAGAAGGCAGTATGATAAGGTTATAACATCGTAAGTGGCATCAAAAAAACAGATAGAAATAATTTGTTCACTTCTTCCTTATACAATTACGAGGAACTAACAAAGCTAGAAGAAACAAACAAAAAATCCCCTAGACAAATAAACCAAAAGGTACTTCTTTATAGAATGGATGGTAGGCCAGTTGATGTTTTTCAAGCAAGAGAAACATTAACACCCTAAACTTGAAAAATACTGTGAGTTACTGAAACAGACGACATGAAGTTCAGGTATTCTGAGCCAGAAGGAAGTTGGGGGTAGTGGTGTGACCCTGGCTGGAGGGCAGATGCCCACCAAAGTCACTCTATCACTCCGCTTTTCAGCTGGATAAGGGAAAAAATATATATTGAGAGGCTTAGGAGTCGAGATAAGGACAGGGAGAGATCATTCCCCAATTTGTGTCACAGGCAAAACAGACTCAACATGGAATAAAAAAAAAAAATCTTTTTTATTACACTACACACACAGAGAAATCAGAGTAGAATAATGAGAAATACAACCAAATCTTAACATACCTCCTCACTGGGAAATTCATGATTTCTCTCACTTCCTCCCACCCCTCCCCTCNCAGAGCTTCAGCTCTCCACCAACTGCTTCAGCGTGGGCCACTTCTGTGCGGTGCAGTCATAGAATATCTCTCAGGCTCAGTCTGCTCCAGCCTGGTCCCTCCCAGAGTCACAATTCTCCACATCAAACCTGCTCCAGTATGGGCCTCTCTCCCCACAGGCAGCCAGTCTTGCCAGTAGCTTGCTCCAACACAGGTCACAGCATCTTCCATATGTCCCTATCTGCTCCAGCCTGGGGTCTCTCCATGGGCTGCAGGTGGGATCTCTGCTCCACATTGCCTTCCACGGGCTGCAGGTGGGATCTCTGTTCCACATTGCCTTCCACGGGCTGCAGGGGACACCCACTGCACCATGATCTTCTCCACAGGCTGCAGGGGAATCTCTCTTGGGTGCCTGGAGCACCTCCTGCCCCCGCTTCTTCACTGACCTTGGTGTCTGCAAAGTTTCTTACATCTTCTCATTCCCTTCTCTGGTGGCAAAAAGCAGCCACTTGTGAGGGTTTTTTCCTCTTAAATATGACTCCCGGAGGGACTATGACCATTACTGATTGGCTTGGCCTTAGTCAGTGGTGAGTCTGATCTTGAGCCCAGCTGGTATTTATTCTGTTGGGTCTATGGAAAGATTCTAGCTGCTTCTTATACAAGCCACCCCTGCAGTCCCCGTCCTCCACAACACTGGGTTAGAAATATCATATAGGTTTTTTCTGTTCTTTTTCTATGCTGAGGCTAATAAGCCATTATCTTATGATAATGTCTTGCAAGCTTCCAAACCCTGTGTTGACCATCCAGTCGTAACACTGCAACTTTTGAGTTTTAGTCGTCACTCAAAAGAACTACCTCATCTGATGGTCAGTCCTTTGAGTTCGTTATGAGAGATTCCAGTAACACACCCGCATGCATAGCAGCTGTTTATCTTGCAGAGAACCTAAGACACAGGTAGTATTTTGGTACCATGTTCTCTGATATGAGACCATATAATTTATTTATATATATTTTTACATAACAGAAATACATACAGAAAAGAATGTGAAACAAAAAAAGATGCAGCCACTTGAATAAGTTTGATAGAGATATACTGATTTATATGAGACAGATCTATCTAAGCCATAGTTTACATCAATAATCCCACCACTGATTTATAGTAGTTGCTCTGCCACAGCAGTAAAAATTACAGTGGAGTGTGTACCCAGCAAAACTTGTAGATAGACAGATGATGGAACATGATTAAACACATGAAGCAAGTCAAAAAGATCACACCAAGTACTAAACGTATGCAAAACCAGAGCTCTAGTCAGTTGTGTTAATATACAACTGTTGCCACCTTTATTTTGCATTGTAGTGTGATCAGGCAAAGCTGTTTGTTATAAATGGAGTTGATTATCGTTGATTACAGAGAAGCTAATTAGCTCAATTTTATTTGTTCCAAAACTCTATTAATAATCAATTCTGAAAGACTTGGGTAACCATGTACAGTTTAACATACTTTTAATCACCAGAGGAAAATGTAGCAGTCCCATAAGAGAACAGCCAATGGAAAGGGGGGGGGGGTTGGGGGGGAGAGGAGGACAAATAAACCTTTGGCAGAGAACAAATGCACCTAAAATAGGCCCATTTTCAATCTAAGCAGCTTGCTAATCACCTTAACCATCCTGACAATTCAAGACAATGAGGGTTTAGAGTTAAAAATTATTCTATGGGCTGAAAAGAAAGGTGCAAAATTGTGCCAGAACTGTCTCATATATGAGCCAAGGAGGCCAGGCTTGTGCATTATATACATACACACACAATATAAAATTAACTTGCTCAGATGTATAATGTTCCGGTTTAAGTGAGCAAAAGCTGCCAGTGAGAATTAATCATGTCTGAAAACACCATTTCTTTACCTGTAAGAGGACTGACCACATAGGCATAGTTGGAAGTTAAGCAAGGAATGATTGCAGTTACATGGTTAGTCAGGTTATGCCAGCACTTACTTTTCAAATACTCATAATCCAAAGATTTGCAATAGACTCATAAACATTCTAAGACAAAGATCTATCTTGAGGTCTTATCTGTTTCACCATTTCTGGACAAACACTCACACAAATTGTTCAGTTATACATGTCTGAAGAGAAAAAGAAGTTAGTTGCACTGAAAAGCTTTAAGATTTTTATCCTGGAAAAAAAAAATAGTTCTGTCATGAAAAAAGTCCCTTGGCAATATATTAGTCCACAGTTTGTTCTACTATTTGTTAGCACTTCCAGAGAGAAGCAAACTGGCTAGTCAAGCTACTGAAATTTCTACAATTGCAGGAACATTTTCCTCTTAAATCTTCCAGGGGGATTGCACAACCGAGGTTAGACATAGCAATTTATTGCTCTCAAAAATGACTTCTTTTTTTTAAGCTGTCTGTGCAGAGGTATGCATGAACACTCATTTCCACTCTATCAAACCTATGTATTCTGTCTCTGAATTCAGTAAACCAAATGAAGTTTGACCTAGCATTCATGACAGCCCAAGTTCTCAACCAGATACAAATTGAATAAGCTGAACCTGTAAAGATGCTTGAAATAATTAGATACAAGGAAGCAAATGGGAAATATTTAACTATATATTTACTGTATGATGTCTTGATTTGGGTTTCACAGTAGTGTGACCCAGATACAACTCTAGGTACTGCAAGAGGTCTGCACTAGGTTTTGTGAACTCAACCCTTGAGCTGGTTGGCTTCTGCAGTACCCTTTTATTCTCACATGGAAGAAACAAACCAGAATGAAACAAAACACCATGCAAAAGTCTCTTGTCTCTTAATCACCTACAGGACCATGTCCTCAATCTGCTGACCTTTATTTAAAGTATGCCATCTTAAATACAATCACACCAAAATAAAGAAAGCGCACAAAAGAAAATAATGAGTAAATGTAGCTGCTGTAAAGCTATTGACAGGAAACAAGGCTGAAGAATCTCTCAAGATAAAAAGCAAGAATGAAATCAAATTCCCAGTGAACTTACTGGGTAAAATCACATGTAAGATATGGAAGGTATAGCTAAGTTACCTCTATTTAATAATGAAAGCAACTTAGGGTATAGAGCAGGCTGCAGACCTCTCTGTTTTTTCATACATTTAGCCACTTCATTCATTTGCAGATGAGAGGAAAATTAATTGTTAGGCAAGGGAACATAAGTACCTGACATTCCACGTGTCATGTCATTGTCCTTAATGTATAGGACTTGAGGTTTGGGGAAAGACCTTTGAAGTCAGCACACCCATTCACATTAAGACCAACTATGTACACATTTTACTGTATATGGCCATGTTATTCAGCACCTTGGAAGATCAAGCCTGTTTGTCAGAAGCTGCTTTCCCCCGTCAGCCACAGAAGAGTGAGTCAAAATAACACAGAGGATGTAGGTAGAAAAATGATGCTCTGCGTTGACTAGAAAAAGGGGAAAGCATATTTAGGAAAGAGGTGAGGAACTGATGCTCTAGGATATTTGCCCCTCATCTCCAGCTGCTGTGCTTATAAACAACTCTACTTCATTGATGTTCTTTAGAACAGCAACTAGAAGTCCTGAAGGTTCTGAAATTCCCACAGAAGGAAATAGAATACATTTCCAAGCATTTTCTTTGCAAAATGGATGCAAAATAATTCCTCTTTTAGTAATGACTGATGTGGACAGCCTCTGAACTTTCTAGGAGGTGCTAGAAAAAACCCTGTTGTATATCTTCATCAAAATTGCAACAGGAAGCCTGGCTAAAGAAAACATGAATCTTTCCTGTTGTCCTTATCATTGTTCTGTGCCTTTGCACATGAGAGGACAATACAGATGCCTGTGTGACTTCTACTGGTTCACAGACTTGCTCCCTGAATCTTTCTCCCAACCTACAGATACTAGTTCTTTCAAGTTGCACCTCATCTTGTTGTAACTCTGAGTATGGTATGTCCATCAGCCCTGCAATTTCTGAGAATCACTGAAAATATTATAAGCAAACCAAAGTATGTTTATTGTGATCTCAACATTAACGGGCTCTGAATTTCATTCAGCCTCTATGAACTATAATAAACAGTAGGAACAAGTAGCAACAGACAGTGCAAAGCTACAGAGATTTAAGAGGAATTTTGAGATTTGGCCAAATAGGTGCCAAATATCATTCAGACACCAAAGAGGAACTGGTCATCCCTGTATGGATAAGAGCCTAACAATCCCCAAAATATAGATCTCAGCACTGGAATGCAGCTAATTCAACAGAGAGCGGTTTAAAACTGGAAAAGAGAAAGAACACTGTGCCAAAAGTGACTGCAGGGCAGTTTAGACAAGCAAATGTAATCACTTGTAAATCTGGCTGGAACACTCTGATGAAATGCCTCAGTGTTGACAAAGAATGCCATAGGATCTGCATGGTCAAGAGTTCGACTGGAGGCTCTGTTTCACTTGTGTTCATTGCCATATAGACATTCAAGGAAGAAATGCACACCAAACTACTTGCAATCACTCATTTCAGTTATTTAGATAACAAAACATTTACCTGGAAAATTAATAACTATGCACAAGCATATGAGTGCATGTGCACATGTGAAACAACTGATTTTTACTGCAGATTTTATTCAACATAATACCGATGCTCATGGTTAGAATCTTACATCTTCTATAGGTAACCTTTCCTTATACTTTGAGTTTCAAAGTTGCTGACAGAATATTCCATGCAAAAATTGGAAATTAGAGAATTATTTGTGTTTTCATAAAAAAAAAATGCTTTACAATAAAAGGTTACACTTTATCATTCTGTCACACTACTGCAGAGGTATAAAAGACCATCAAATAAACCATCTGATTTCCTCACCCTCAATAATAGTTTATTACACATCCTTGTCTAGCATGAAGCAATTCTGTGAAAAATAAACCAAGCACAAATCTTATTTGGGTTACAGAAAGGTCTGAATCATTTATAACTGAATTAATTTCTAGAAATTCTTGTGAGCAGCCAATTAGTAATATTTGTATTTAGATCTGCCAGTTGGCCCAGAATTGAAAATTAATATTAGTTTTGACATAAAGACTGTAGCATTCACAGATAAAAAACATTCAGTCAAAATCAAGAATATCCTTGAGAATTACTGTCTTGAATGGAACATGCCTGATAACCTGCCAGATAATTCTATTTGCCAAAACTGCCTAAGATATTTCCCAACTGCTGATTCAAAAACTGATCCTGTGTTCCTCATACAACATTCTGAAGGTTTGGGTTCTGGTTGCACCCTCTATAAAGTCCTGAAAGAGCAGAAGAGAAGAATGGTGCCACACATGAAACCTGTATAGATGCCAGCAAACTGTTAATTTGCATCCATTAGACTCACACATATCTTCTGAATACTTAATTTTCCGCACTTGGCATTCCACTTTTCACAAGCAGTGAGTGAATCACAAATTCATCTGGATTATCTTGAGAACTGTAAGTAAATTCTGCAGATGACCAGGTAACAAAAGAAGTATGTCCTGAAGAGTCATCCTTTCAGACTATTAAGGAAAACACATATGTTCCATCATCACTGCTTACAAGATAGGAATATAGGCTAGGATGTGGATATGACAGGGATACAGTATCACTCTTCAGTTACTCTTAACATCCTCTTCTCAAGCCAAACAGCCCAGCAAAATGGCACACCAGAGGAAGTTCTGCAATTTCTGGAAAGTGAATGTAGCTTTAAGCTGCTTCTATGACTGAGCAAAGACTGGTCCCTGGGAATCTTATATTTCCTTTGACTTGTCAACCTCCTCTAAACAAGTCTGACAAGACTCATTCCAAAATTAAATGCGAGAAGAGATGGAGAAACACAGACAGAAGCTACAACAAAATGGAAGGGAAAGAATAAATATCGACCAAAACATTCAGTACAATCAGAAACTTGTGTGTTAGGCAAGCAGCTCCTGATGAGAGTATGTACTTTGTGAGTTATGGCAATTACTAAATTTTTTCACTTAACAGAAAAGTAATTATATAACATGTCAAGACACAATTCTTCGCTGTCCTCAGGCACTCACACTCCTGGACTATTTTTCCTCTTTCTTGAATTATTTTTAACAGTAAACTGTATATGTATTCTATGTTCTTTGCTACAGACTGTGCTCTCTTTTAAGTCATAAACTTGAGGAGAAGTTGTATAGCCAAAGGGTTTTTTCAGAAATTCAAAGTAACATATTTTGCCTATGAAGAATGTATTCATACTTTCTTGAAGTAAATTACAACAAAATCCTATATAATTACAGCATAAACTTGTATCTGTACCGGTAAGGAAATCTAGAAAAGGAAGACCATGGAACGTCGTGTAATACTCAGGGGTTATTTGAAAGCTTTTAAGTTAAGCATCATTTAAAACAGATTGTAATTAAGGATTTTCCTTTTTTATTATTACATATTAAGGTCTCTAAGAGCATAACTTCCATAAATAGTCAAGAATAAACTACATTCAGACCTACATATAAGCACATTTCTTGGCACAGACAAATGAACACTGTGATTGCTGACATCTCTTTGAAGGAAGATTTTTTTTTTCATCCCAGCCCTTGTTTTTTTTATAT
>VZTU01033373.1:2087-35270 GCA_013400835.1 Zapornia atra
GAAGAAGGGAGTAAAACCGTGATGAGTTTTAAGTTTGCTAAAAAGGGAGGGGTGGGGGGAAGGCGCTGTAAGACCTGGCCGCTTCTTATCTCGTTCCGGTTCACAGGGTGTAGTAGTTGTAGTAAGTAGTAATAAATCACTTTCTTTCCTTTATTCTGTGCTGCGTCTGTTTTGCCCATTGCACTAATTGGAGAGTGATCCCTCTGTCCTTATCTCAAGTCCTAAGCCTCCCAATATCTATTTTCTCCCCCTTTTCGGCTGAAGGGGGGAGCGAGCGAGCCGCTTGGTAGGTATTTGGCCTCTAGTTAGGGCCACCACAGATACAATCAACAACGAACAGAGGGAGCAAACTACCCTTCTTTTACAGGCTTAGGTGGGAAACTAGCAAAAGACACAGTGGGTTAGGTAATCGTAAACTCAGTGCCAAAGCTAACAGCCTCATCTTAAAAAAGAAAACAAAAAACAAACAAAAGACACAAATAACAAAAAACCCTTCAACACATACATACAGTGCATCAGAAAGAACTTCCAAAGCCAGTTAAGCACATATGAGCCTTGCTACTTACAATTGCATGTCTATTGTCTTACACATAATGGGTTTTTTTGGTAACCTGTACTTGTCAATCTAACAGACTTATTTTATGCTATGTTTCTGCTAAATTAGAGTTGGAGAAAGATATTCCACTCTTGTAATACTTAATATAGTAAGCAAAGACAGTTAAAAGAAAAATTAATTTCTCCACAGGTTAGATGTTCAGCATCTGGATGGCCTATAGCTGAAATGATAGCTGTCAATTTATGTTCCCTACTTGGTTTGACATAAAACCAGTTTCTTTAAATTGATGAAACACATGGCAAACAATTTTCAGCTCTTATCAGTCATATCTTGAGCTGCAAAAGCATACTGCTGGGCACTGAAGTGTAGAAAATACCTTGAGATTGTCAGAGAGTTAAAAAAAAAATAAAATACTGAACTTATGAACAATTGGTCAAGCCATCAGTAATGTTTCTATGAGACTAGGCCTTGTTTTTTATTTAAAAATATTTAAGAAGTTCCTGAAAAATATTTTTTAATTAGCATTTAATCCTATACATTTTTACTTGCTGTCTAATACTAAATTATTTTTTATTTTGCCTGCCAATTCTTTAGAATAACCATCAGGTTAAGGGTTTGTGGTGGTTCTTTGCCCCCCCCCCCCCCCCCCATGCAAGCCAGCTGAGGTGCTATTTATTCAAAAAACCTCTTCTGTCTAATGTTACTATCAATATCTTGAAGTGCAATTCTAGATCATGTTAATTTTCTGTATATCTTCCCCACCCCTTTTTTTTTTTTTAAAGAGTAAGAGATTTCAGAAGCTGAAAAATACTTTCAGGAAAATCAAAAAAAAAGAATTTACTTATTCACTCAATATCTTGCTGAGAAAAATGGCCTGAAAGAATTGCCTACCAGATTACATTTTTTAAGTGCACATAGTTCTGATCAGGTCTATGTCCTTATGGTGCTAGCAGAGGTACAAACACAGGTTTATACCTTGAATAAACTGTTGTAAGAACAATATACAAGTGGTCATAAACAAGCATATGAAATACAGAACAGGTAAGTGAACAAGTACAAGGAAACTAAAGCAATAACTAAGAAAAATCATTTGTGCAAGCATGTGTACAGTCTGCTAAGATTAGAAGATACTGTCCGCTCATATGCATCAACAACCCCCTTGCAGAAGTAGCAGTTATCATTTTAAGTTTCATTTAAGATTGCCCCAGACCTAAGAGGTGAGGAAAGGAAGGGTTGTGCAGGAGTTGTGATGATTATGTGAAATTATACCATGACAAAAGCAAAGCCTAGAATAGGTGGGCAGAGCTGGGGTATGAAATAGGAGAAAATACTGTGAGAAGTGGTGTCAGTAGTACCATAAGTCTAATGAAAAGTGTAAGTGGGCTATCAGGCCAGAAAACTCTAGAGAGAGAGGCTGCAGAAATAAGGCAAAAGGACTCAATTAAATCTTAGATGCTAATCAGAGAAGCAAAGAGAGCACTCCCGAAAACGAGGCAGCACGTGCAGGTTGAAGCATGGGCTCAAGCATTAAGCCCAAAATTTCATTGTTTCCTCATGCTCAGTAGAAACTCCTATTTCAACAGCATTTCAGTTACATTGATAAACTATATTACTAAAGATGACCAGACTTGTTTAGGCATAGTACTGGATCTCCCTGAGGCAGTCTGGCGATAGCATGAACCACTGGGTGGCAGATACCATTATCCCAAATAATATATCATGGGATATCATATAAGGGATATCATGGCCATTACTCAGTTATCTCTGTCACTAGACAGGAGTTGTTAAAAATAAATAATAATAAAAAAGAAAAGGCATGACAAGAAACTAAGCAAATTAAATCATTAAAGATTATGCTTAATGATGAAGATCAACAGACACATACTTAGCACCTCCAGCAGCGACTGCCCAGTAGCAGTATCTCCTGAAGAGCTCTTACAGCTCTGTCTTTACAAAAAGGAAGCACAGAGGCAAGAAAAAGATATTCTGACTATCCAGAGCAATTACTTTTAATGACCTGCCTCACTTGAGCATGAGAGAAAAGACTCTCCAAGCCCCTAACCTCTCTAATGGAGAAGAGAAACATCATAGGTTAATGCAAGTAATTTCCACTCGGATCCAACCCCGCTTCAGCTTGTGAGACTGGTAATCAAGCACATTCAAATACATGCTACAAGATGAGCATATATTCTCAAATTTGAGAAGATGCTTTCCATTATTTATAGATACCTTAAAACAGCACTTTTAATTAGTTCTGCATAGTTTCACAAACCAAAAACTGGAAGTCATTTGTCAAGGTTGATATAAACTTTTCAACAGTGATAACATTTCAACACTTAGAAACCTTTGTTTTGCACAAAGTCCAGACACTTCAGAATCCCTTTGCAAAACCATGCAGCCACTCCTACCCTTCCTCTCAGTTTTTCTGTACAGGTTCAGGCTCTGTCAGCACTGGCAGCCATGCCTATCTCTGCATGCTGTGAATGACAGGTAGCTAGGGAGGGGGAAAAAAAAAGTTCATTGTCTAGAAAATCAGTCCTTTTATTTGATGGATTGGTATTTTCATTTACAGTTGATCATTTGATAGTTCACACACATCATCTTTAGAAGGGGGTTAATTAGACTAGCTTTATGCCTAAGCTGAGCTCACAAAGTCTCTGCATACATCTCTAAATATACACTAATTTATAATTTCAACAAAATTCCTAACCTGATATCTATTGTTCCTTCTTTCTTTATTTTTGGTATAAGTAATAAGCATAAGTAATAAGCTACACATGCAAGTGACAAGTTAACTCCTACAGTATATAATTTATTCCTCTAATAGCAATTGTCTAAGTCGTAATTGCCAGCACCAAAACATACAGTAATGATGCCTTTTTAACTAAACACGGTACTGGAGGATTTTTTTCTGCTCTCCTGTTAACAGTGAAATCCCTGTCCAATACAGTTAAAACACTGTCAATTAATAAAGACTAGCTCATGCTTTTAATTTTCCTGTGTTTAATATAGTACGAACATCAATACTGTACACCAATAACAAACACACAACTAACTGAAAGTACATTAAAAACACAGATGTGGATAATTATTCTTTAACAAGTTCATTGATTGGAGTAGATAGATGCAGCTAATTACCAAAAAGAGCAGGCCCATGGCAAAATAGAAAATAAAGTAGGTGTCTCAAAATTGTTCTGCTTTTCAATACTGCAACATAAAAGTTTAATAGTATAAATTGCTTCAACCCACACGCATTGATGTGTCCCAGCTTACTTGAGGAAAAAAGACCTTTGGCAGTCATTTCTAAAATGAAATGGAAACCCACTTCATTAATCTTACAACAGGTGCCAAGGATTGAAACCCAGCTACTAGAGATTTCAGCCCCTGCAAAAATACTGTAAAAGCCTAGAAGAAAGATCTCTTATTGTTCTTCAGGTAACACTAGCATACTTCACAAATGGTTTGTGCAGTATTTTCCCTCTTCCTCACTACTCCCCCACCCCCATCAAGTAACTCATGCTCCTTCTTTTCAAAGAAATCATGGATATTTTTAAGTAGGTTATTTGTAACAATATAGCCTTCATTCATATAGTTATGAGCAAGACTAACAGTTGAACACAGGTAATCAAAAAAGAATGGAGATACTATACTCAAATTTCATAACGACAAAACGCTATATGGTGAACATGGCTTCTATGGAGAGAGAATAAGGGCTAAGAAATAAAGAATAAAGCTTGGAATAGAAAACTGTAAATTAGAGTTAAGAAATAAAGAATGGAGGATCGTAAGGCCTAAACTTTCCTTTTCTTGGTGGACAGACACCTAGGCCCCTTTCAGAACAGCTGGCTGCATCTCAATTTTTCCTCCCTGGGACCAAGGAAATAGTAGTCTCTGATATCACAAATACTAAGCAGATACAAAAGGGAGGACCACAAGAGAAGCATAGTTTCCAGTAGCATTCACATAATCTGAGATCCAAAGATTACACAGAAAAAAGGCACTATTTTCTGTTGACAAACCCTTAATAACTTTCATCTACATCATTTGTTTTATCTATTTACTGCATCTAGATTCTGGCCATCCACAATACTCCATAACAACAAGTTGTAACACTTTCACTTTGAATAATATGTCAAGGTACTTCCTTCCCCCACCCCCCCAGTTTGTCATTTTCTTAAATTATTAACAAAACACCATTCAGCATCTATATACCTGTACTATCAAATTTAATTCTAACACTACTACTTTCTCTTTAGAACTCATTATTTCAATATTTCTCTATGATCACACTCTCTGTTAAAATCTTACCTCATTCATCTTTCATTTCCAGCTTACTCCACAGAAGAGATATCATCCAAGTATTTTTCCCCATTATACAGCTTTCATACCTATAAGCACATAATCCATCTAAATCTATAATTTCACTTACCAAGCACTAAACCTTCAGAATGTACAGATTAATTGCAAGAAAGCTCTTAAGACGACAACTGGTTCAGCCCTTGACCCAACATACACAAAGTAGCTGTGAAGAAAAACTAGTGAACCCCTCAGGAGGGGAGGGGTTATACCAAACACCTATTTTATACTGCTTATATACATGGCACTAAGCCTGAGGCCACAGTCCTCCCAGGTGTCTCATATCACATTGTTCTTTGGCCAGCTGTTGGAATTCCCCCCACCATGCTGTACTGGAATGCCTCACCAAGCCTGGCTGAATTGCTCACAGATACTTTCTATTAACTTCAAGAGGCACAGAATTAAAGTTATAAGGACTTATTGCCATTTTATTTTATTTATTTATTTATGTTCCTTCCTCAAGTTGAGTTTTATTCAATCCACATCCTGCAAAGGCATGTGACATCACTAGGTAACTTAAACTCTGTTAGTGAAAGGTGGATTTAGGATTCTGTCCAGGTATTTTTCCAAGCAAGTTGGAGGATTTCCACAGAGGGGTGTTTGGGCTGTTTTAGGGAGAAGGGCAAGGACATTAGCCCAGCTGACAGCCCAAGGCTACTGAAATCACTGTGAAGGCTGCTTCAAACATACAATTCTTTCTTTTAGGCTCCATGAAAGGACTACCGTTTCAAGGTATCACTACTGTGATTTAGCTGGCGTTCTATTAATTAAAAATAAACTAAACCCAAATGAAACTGCAAAATATTTAAAACACAACAAACATACTTGTGAGTTGTCTTCCTACCTAGGTTGTTTTGGGTTTTTTTGATGAATAGGATGGGAACAATCCTAACGCAGTCCAGAATTCTGAATGGAGAAAAATACCACCAAAAATTGCAGAGAAAAGGAGAAAAAATAAAATCTAGTTAGGAGATCTCATGATGAAATAATATACACAGTATATGAGTGGCAACAGTAGCTTCAAGTCACCAAGCTGCTGTGCAGCTCTGTAACCCAGTAAAGCTGTCACTGCTAAAAAACTGCAAAACCTCAAGACATGGGCTTGTCAGCTTTTGCCTAGATGGTTTTAGGTTTGCTTAGAGCATTATTTTAGCATAATAAGCTTTAACAGAAGCTGCCTAATTATCAGGTAACACCTACTTTACCAGCTTTGTCTTAGCTTTGTCCACTAGTGTGGTGTGAATCCACGGTTATTAGAATTTTCATGCATTTTTGTAACTAATTGAAAATAGTAGTGAGTTGTTATTCTCCATACAGCAAGCAATTTATGAATCTAGCATAAAAATGCAGAATAGAGGAGTGTAGCCATGAAATTATAGCAGAGACCTTCAAGTACAGATGAAAGACCCTGGACTGCAGAAAAAATCTTCAGTCATCAATTACCGGTCACTAAAGGAACCAACCTTGGGAGCTGAATCATAAGAGAAAATAGATCAAACATGCGACATTTGCAAAATGTACCATTTAACATATGATGTGGGACTGTAAACCACTGAAGAAAGAGGAAGGTGTACGGCATGGTACAAGAAGACGTTCAATCTGCCTCAAAGGAACCCTGGAGTGAGGAGGAAATACAGCATTTATAACATACTCAACTCAGTAAAGGACTTTGGGTGGTGATGACTCATTGCAACCCACTCTTAACCTCTGTTCTTGCTTGAGCACAAGGGAAGCTGTCAACACGCCAGAGAGAAACCACAAAGAGGAAGATACGAGGAAGTGTATGTAACAATTTAAAATGTATTCTTATTGATGCTTTCTCTGCAATATCACTTTTCTACTTTATTTGTATCTTAGAGAGCTCAAATAATAATAACAACTATTTGATTAGACTATTAAGATTTCAGATAGACTAACAATAAACTCCTTGTTTTGCTTTTTTTGGTCTGCAAACTGCAAATATTGCGATGCAAAACTCTTTCATAAATTCGCAGAGATAACCTCCATTTAGATGCAACAACTGCTAGCAACTGTAACAGTATTTCACAGACTTTACAAAGCAGGATAAGTCTATTTCCTCTTTCCTCTCTACCTTTTTGACCACTCTAGGGGCCTTACGAGCATATTGAACAAATGAGAACTGTAGTAGTTTTGAAACACACACACACAGCCACTAAATGCTTAATTAGTCTGTTCAAAGCTCTTTGCTGTGAATTTTCTTAGAGCACTAGTCTCTTCAGCATGCCTTTGCCTGGAAGCTGAGACACAGGCTAAACCAGTTCCAGGTTAGCTAAGCATCTCAGATTGAACCAAGTGTCTGTAAAGTTAGAACACTCAATGCTTCAATCCCAATGAAAAAACCTCCCTACATTTTGTTACACACAAGGGATACATTCATGTGTCAGGATAGCTGTCACCTACCATGAATCCATATTATGACTAAGCTAAGCAATGGCATTACACAGCTGTTGTGAGAAACACTGCGCATATATAACAATCATTTAACAAATTAAAAATTAGACACAAAGGTATTTTCTTTTGGTTTTTTTTTTTGGGGGGGGGGTTGGTTGTTTGGGTTTTTTTTAGCTTTGTTTGTACAAATTTTGCTACTGTTATTGTGAACCTAGTCACATCTTGAATAAGTGCAGTGAAACAGATTTACGAGAACAATGCAAAATATAACTCACTTCTGCTCATTGGGTACCCACTGTAGGGATAAACTGAAGCCATCTGTTTGTTACTATTCCTGCCATGGTGAGACCACATACATACTTTATTGTTTCCTGTGTACAAAAGGACAAAATTATCAGGCACGCTGCAGAGGCAGTTTCTGCTTAGTAGAAGATCAGGGAAGCGGGCACAGAAATTCTCTATTAGGGGCAAGTCTGAGATCAGCAGTGGAGCAACGTAAGCATGGTTGTGTAGTCCGTGCCCTACCTGGCATGTGCAATGAAAAGGGCCCTCATTTTTCATCAGTGTCTTAATCTTCACAAGTATAATTACAGCATTCTCAGTAATGGTAAACACAAATTATACTCTGTTCTGCAAGACAAAGATAAGCTGTTTTTTATGTTTCAACAAAAATGAATGTATGATTGGAATAAAAAGATATTTATCCCAGCTTAAATATTAGAATTATGTAACAACATTTAATACCTGCACAGAAATTGTGCAAAGAAATGTTCTTCAGCTCAGCATTCTAACAATCACGTTAAAAAACTGCAGTGGGGACAAAAAAAGTATGCCTTTTCTCTTTGTTACAATGCTATTTCAGGGCTATGAAAGATCAGCCATAAATCATTTATACTGTTTTGTTCTCCTTGCAGAGTATCCCCTGGATATAGAAAATAATTTAAATTACACCTGTCTGATATAATTTCCCAGTACATAAAAATTAGTTTGATGAAGTCTTCATGTTAAAGAGAAATCATAAATTGCAATAAATAATTTCAATAAATAAAATTAAAATAAATAATTTACTATTTTTAAAAGTATATTTTACTTCACCTCATATTTTCTTGGTTAATTACTGACTTCTATACCGCTGTGTAATGCAAATGATAAAGAAAACAAAACAACAAGATATCCAAAGTGTCTGAAATCACCATGTTAGAAATTGATGTCTTTTCAACTCAAGACAGAGCAGCCAGCCTGTTGCTTAATGTTTTTTTGGAAACAACATGAATTCACTATTGCAGACCCAGCTAGCAAGTGAGAAACTTCTGATTTTGAAACTCAGGAGTGTCATGTTTCTTTCCAGAATTATTTAAATGGAGATTTGCTACAGTTTACAGTTTATAAACTAAATCCCAAGAAGTCCTACCTAATCCTCTCTTTTTTTTTTTTTTTTTTTACTTTTTTTTTTCTCCTATAGCTAGCAAAACAAGTTTCAGTCGTGGTAATGTGGTTACAATCTATTTGTGTATATTGTTTAACACAACAAATGGCATTTATAACAACGCACAGAGCAAGAAAAATACGTTTTCCACTAGTTTTATATGTTTATTCTTGCTGAGACACAAAGTCATTTACTCTGCCTTGTAGAACATTTAATCCTTTTTACCATTCAGATCTAGCAGGATTTAAGGACATACAACATCTCATGGGGAAGGTCCTAAAAGAATTTCAAGAAAAGCCCCATTCTTAACCAGCTTTACAGCCCCAGCGGGGCTCCACTTCTGGAATGATTTTATCTGTTATTTTTAGAACTGATAATTACTCATTTTCATATACTTATTTCTAAAAACTGCCAAAGAAAACTGACAGGCATATGAAATACTCTATTAAAAAACTAGGAGATGGATACAATTGGTTCCGCTTCTTTCTACCAGTTTAACAATGTAGGTTTGTTTTGGACAGAGGACATAATTTCTTCGCATTAACCAGGTCAAACTGTCAGAGCTATATATATATCTCCACACCTTATTTGTCCTTGGTATACTTATTCCTTTTTTCTCTTCATATTACATGCCTTGCAAGTTTGTTAGGAGGTAGACACATGGGTAAGGGAAATTCTACTTTAAAAAAAAAATCCAGTAAAAACAAACAAACAAAAAACCACAAACAAGGAAACAACACAATGTGGGTTTGCTGTATCTGGTATGAAGCAACTGCTGTGCACCTCCTGGTTCAAACCTTTGGTGCAGGTCCTTCCTAATCGTCAGTTGTAAACAATATTCTACTTGAATTCAGTTCTTAGTTTTATATTCAGTTTCCTAAACCATAGCACTGAATACATGCAATTTGTCTTTATTTTCTTTCTATTGAGAAACAGGTGTTTAGTAGGCACAGACTGTCTCCCAAGGAGGGGAAAGGAGGACAGTCAAATTAGTTTTAGCTCCCTTGTTGAACCCATCACCAGGAAAAAAAAGAACTAAGCTAAAATATGGAGAAAAATCAAAGTGAAAATCCTACCGCAACCTCAGTAAATCAACAGGTGCTTAATTGCTTAAGAAGAATTAAAGGTGATAGACAACAGGTTTGTGGTAGGCTTTCCCAGAGAGGCACAAAATTGTGAAGAACACCTTGATCAAATCTCTTGTGTCAAGACCAGCATTAAAAGGGATAGTGTTAAAGTCTGAATAGATGCAACAGGAATACACAATCCCTACTCTTTCAAAATGTAGTTTGCTGTAGCAGATACATTCTGTTGCATCTCTATCCCATAATGATTATCACATCACAGCCTGACTAGCCTGAGGTCTGGACCTTGCTAGGGAGGACGATGAGAGAGGGGAGCGTGAAGAAGGAGGGAGGAAGAAGAGATCTGCCTGCCCCCTGCAACAGGTTTGTGCTCTGTTTGCCTTAGAAAACCATACTGTGCTTGCACTAATATATAAAGCATTACAAACAGAAATCTAGAAACAATACATTTCCAACCATTCATTCATCAACTGCTAAACAGCTCATATGAAAGGGACTCGATGTATATCATACTTGAATACTTTCAGAATTTGAACTAGAAAACCACTACTACTTTTGACAAAAATCTATTTGGCTGAGAAGAGTTTTCATTCCTACCTTCCCTCTTTACTTGCTCATTGCATTAAAATTACTATTTTTATATAGAAAGCCAAAAACAAAGCATAAAAGATATTTACATAATACTTTACATAACAAGCCTCTTTTGAGAACTGAGAATATTAAAATTTCAAAAGTACAGTCTCAGCAAGTGGTAGGCGAGCAACAAAGATAAATCAAATCCTATTTCTTGCCGTGCTGTGAAAAGACGGCTGGCTTTTAATCATCATGATGTGCCATATGTAAATTCCATCAAAGAAGAAGTTTGGTAAATGTTATATTTCATAACCACAGGGAAGGAAGCTATTTATAAACATCAATTAAATTATATTACATAGTCTAAATCCATTAATAATAAAACTATTAATCTAGGTAGACACTACTTTCATATGCAATAGTTTTTGATATATACTTTTTCAAATGCATATTTAACTAGGAAAATATTACATTTTTTCTACTCAAGGTCATTCTAACCTAACTCATAGTTTCTGTGATAAGGAAGTAAATTGTTAAGAGAAAAACAAAATAATGCACACAGCACTTGTAAACCTAAAATCACTTTCTCAAAAAACATGAGAGTGCTTCAGTCAAAACCTGTGTTTTATATGTGGTCAGAAATCTATATATGTACAGATGAAGCTTAAATGTTAATTCATGCTGTTCTTTGCCAGTCTCAGGAAACATTTGGAAATGCAAATGTCTTCAACAGGAGACAGATGAAATCTATTTGGAAGCCTCCAAAGTAAAGAATAAACCACAACAAGTGAGTAAAGAACCAATCACAACAATATTACTATTATACTAGAATTGTGCATCACTTACATTAGAAGAAAGCAAACTAATTTGAAAACATTCACAAAATTCCTAGAAAGGCTGTAATCACCTAAGTAAAGCTTTGGCATAGAATAGTTTATCTGCTTGGCCTTAAATAAGTATGGTAAACTGAGACTAAATCTTTAAGCCTTAAATATGGGTCTAGTGCTTAAAAATATACTTTTTTCCCAGAAAATAAGGTGAATTCAACAGGTTTCAGAGAGACATTCTACAGCAAAGCATGAGAGATGGATAAGGACAGTTGGGAGAAGCCACCCTGTAGTAACAGAACTGACAGGTTACCCTCTGGATGCCCTAGGGAATAGACAAGGAACAAATATTTTACTTTTCTATGTAATGAAGACATGAAAGAATTTAGTTCTTCTGAATATACAACAGGCTTCAGAAACAAAATTTCTAAAAGTCCACAGCCCACGTACCCTTAAAAAACCCAAAAAGAACTTCACCCACAAAAAAACCCCAACAAAACACCAACAACCCATGCTTCCAGGATATTCCTACTTCATTTATATTTTGTTCTATGAAAAAAAAAAATCAAATCTACTTCACAGTCCCATCAAAAAACTTATAGAACTCTGTGTTTGCTTTCTATGACACAGGAACAAACATTTTCAGCTACACATTTAAAACCAAAGGTTTTATTCTAATGAGTTTCGTGAAGGGAGAAAAAATATTTCCATATTTTCAGCAAACTCAGCAAAGTCTGTGTGCACAAACTGAGACCTGTCATATCTGCCTTGTGATTAGGAGAAATTTAATGCTTCACCTCTTTGTAATGGTTGTTGTTTTCTTATAACTGGTGTGTAGATTGAATGGCAGGTGACATTTCGTAAGATTTAAATAAGGTAAGAAATAAATCAAATTAATATATTCCTTTCTGAAGTATAATGAGTCATTTGCATATAAAATGCAAGAGTCTGTAAATACAAAATGTACTCCAAACAGCAGAAGACATAATGAACCGTATTTCTTACTCTTTGTAACATATGTGCATGTAACATATGTGTATGTTACAAAGTGTGTATGTGTGTGTGTGTATAGATCACAGGGACAGCTTTTAAAATCCTGAAAGACTGGCTAATTTATATAGCAGTTTGTATTGAAGAAGAGATAATGCTTACCCACTCTATGGATCACAGCATGTAAGACACCACACTGCAACATTCTTTAGGGGACCTCTGATCTGTCCTTCTAAAAAGGGGAAATTCACTTAAAATGCCCAAATTATATTCCAAGGGTAAACTCCAGGTCTGACTCTGTAAAAGGACTAAGGCAGATCCTATTCCCACATGGCATGCCATGGAGATCAATGAAAAAAATGTCCCCGGTGGAGGGGACAGGATCTTACCTCTTGGCCTCATTGCAGAACTACTTACCTCACATGGTAAGGCAGCCATGACACTGAGCTGAGCGTCGAAAAGGAAGAGATGGCAAATTAACAAATCTGCCAGGACTGATAAGAATAAAGAATAAACCACTGCCTAAACTGTATTAAAAAAAAAACCAAACAGAAAACCAGAAAAAAAACTAACAACAACAACAAAAAAAAACAAAACCCCCACCAAAACACAAAAACCCCCCCCGGAAAGTAGCACTTACACATTAAACAGGAGGCCTTTCAAGGCTACATACTAATTCCTACTTAAGGATGTTGCCGGTGTTGCAACAATCCAGTGAAACAAAATAAGTTGATTTGGTTAGTCAATAATTGAAAATCTATTTGCCTACAATTGATTTACAGTGTAACAGGATTCAACTACTGTAATTTGTGATCGGTGCTCCTGTCTACAAAAGACAGGATGGTCTTTTATTTCAGAACTAAAGAGAGCTAGAACTTATTAAAGATGCAACACAAAGCTGGAAAATAGGAACTCTAACATACGATATGAATTCACATAAATATAGCCATTTTTGCCAGCTGGAGCTGAGCTATAGTGTTAACTGCACGGGTTTTGCTTTGCACAGAGGATTTCAGAATTACCAGTATTTTAGTTCACACAGGTGCATAACTTATGGAAAAGTCAAAATTCTATCCTCAGGAAGAAAGAGAAAAGTTGAGTAAAGAGCCATCAAATACTACAGAAAGGTATAAAAAGAAAGTTTTAGAAAATTGACAAGCTTTAGGCAGAGGAATAGTAGACGGTGCCTTCAACAGTAGGCAACTGCAGGAAACCTGGACCTTCAATATTGCTTGTAGATCTGAAAACAAATTCCCTATTTTCTTCACTTCCTTTGGTAGCAACTATACACACCACTTCTTGTGCATGCATCCTATGCTAACAGCCAGCTTAAAAATAAGATTGGAGTCTATATTCCAATTAGCCTGGAAAATCCTCTGCTTAACAACCGAACAACCCTCACTTCCCTCCTGGTGGCAGAAGAGGACTTCAGCCTGTAGGTCCTACTTCTCAGTACTCCAGGGACATCACTGCTTTAGGAGTCACAGCAGAAATGCGTTCTTCTTAGGGGTATGTATTTGACATCCTGTCCCAAACAAGGCAGAGAACTGGCAAACATCGAGTAGCCCCTTACTTCATTCTGTAATCTACCTGATCATACCGTACCATTGCATAGACATGTGGGTCAGTGCAGGAGCAAATGCCATCAAATCCCCAATGTCAGCCTGCCATTCTTTTATAATTGTTCAGAGTTTGGCTAGATACACTAGGGAAGGCATTTGGAAGTTGAATTTCATGCTTGCTTCTCAGCGTAACCATTAGTGTAAAGAATAACAGATCCTCTCTCAAGAATGGTTACAGGAATGGGACCAAAATCAGACAGAACTGCTTTATAAGGTATTTTATGGGTGTACACATAAGCATAAAGATAAGTATGCACACATACCTACGTATGAGATTATTCAAAAGCCAAACTATGAAAACAGTAACAGAGTGTAGTAGCATTGAGGAGTTTGCTTACCCATCTGAGCCAGACTGCCAGTTAATGCTTGGGGTCTTATATACGGTGTCTACTTGGAGGGGAAGCTAAGGATAGGATCAGAGTTTCTTTGATACAAAAATCACTGCTATTTACAAGTATATGAAAAACTCTTCCGAATACAATCAGAATCTTAGATTTGGCCTTAAGAATGCATGAACCCATCAGGAAATATTAATTCGAAGAATTCTTTTAACCCACTTACAGTAATCTTACAAGTGTTTCTGTGACACTGTGACAGACTTCTTTACTGGGTCTTTTCTACTTCTTTTGTAGAAGTTATATGCTTCTGTCAACATCTTCCTCTACATTTTTATTCAATCTGCCTATTACCTTGAAGTTGCATTTTCTGCAGTGCCTATTATTTCAGCTATCTCTTCTACAGTGAAGCTCAATTTTACTTCAGATTTCTTTTCAGTGAGGGATGACTAGGTCTATCTTCAAGGAGGTATAAAAAATGTTTATTCTTTGCCTCTGTCTTTACTACTTCTATCCTATTCCTACAAGTACTTACAACTTTGCATACTGTTTGCTCTCACAGAGTTGTCCTTGAAGACTTCAAATTCCTTTCATTCTTAAGCATTACTATTGCACACACTTGCTTCTGAAAGCAAAAATATTTCCTATTATGATTTTAATTCCTACAATAGATATGCAGTAACTCAAGTGTATCTCTATAAATCCTAAGGAAAAAGACATTTGGTGGAAAGAAATGCGGGTAAACAGTAAGGATGGGGGAGAAAAATAGTTACATGTCAGCACAGTGGGGGATAGAAGCTACAACTCTATTAAACGCTTAATAGAGGCATTTAAATTAAAATACCCCTTTGAGTGAAATTCTGCACTAATGTATGTTACCTTAGGCTTCCTCTGCCTCCTTTCTCTCATCCTACCAATGAACCCCGATAAACATTTTAACCTCCTGCAGTGTAGTCAGCAATCCACCCCATGACTGATTGACCCATATCAGGCCCTGTGGGTCAGTAGCAGGCAGCAAGGGGGATGATAAGAAACTGAATCTACGCTTGATAGGCAGACCAGATTAAAGATTAGACAGGATAAGGTGGATAATAGGCTCTTCTGTCACCTTTTCTTGTGAAGATTCTCAAACCAAAATATTGTTAAGAGATCTCTTCCATTAACTAAATGAGAGCTAAGGGGATATATAACCTGTCAAGGTCTGAACAGCTCAATCTCCAGCACTTTCTTCAACAGAAAAGCCTCCCTGAGAAAATGAAGTAAACATCCCTATAAAGTAAACTCCTCTTTCCCTTTACCCCTCCTTCCCCACCGTAACAGACATGCCACAGAGGGTGCTCATAAGTACCACCTATACTGGATACTTCAAGTAGTTTAGGCTGACAATGAAAACCATGGGACCTCAAGAACAAACAGCATTTGTTTCCATTAGAGGACTTTTCACTACAGGAGTCACTTTGTTTTACTGAATAGACATGTGAAATCTACTATTACAAAGTCACATAAATTTTCCAGAGAACAAAGCTGCTTAGGCTACGTGCACCTGTATTTCTTTGATTGCTCACATTGAGTTTGTTTTTATCATTAACACCTTGTGTCCATCTTAACACTGAAAGAAATGACTTTGTGAATGAGAACAGAATGTTATAAAAAAGCCAAAGTTTTCAGTTCTGCGAAAAAGGAGTTCTTGAATTTACATGCATACTTCAGAGCAGGACAGAGTATCCAGATTCTTATATAGTATCACTTTTTCAGGTTTAGGTCAGTACTTGTCAGAGAAGCAGACAGAGTGTGACCAATAAAACACAGATTTTACAAGTGCTTCTATGTGTGCTTCTGCACTGTGCAAAGTGTCTATGTGTGCTTCTGCATGCACACATAGACACTTTACACACATGGCAGTAAAAGCAGCAAAGTATAAAGCTTCTTTTTCACTATAAACCACAAAATTTCTACTGCAAAGCTAGAACTGGCCATGCATTAAATGCTCTGCATGTCACTAAATCATTTCTTCAGCATTTTAAGTAATGGAACCATGTTCCTTAGGTCACAGATGCAAAGCAGCAGCAACAACAAAGAAGTCAGGACACTAGAATGACAAGACAGCTCTGTTAAAGCCAGACAAACCTATTTGCTAAAGTATATATGTATTTGCAAAAAATACAACCAAGCCCACTGTCAGCCAACTCTTGAAGCCTTCATTAATTTTAATAATGGAAAAATTACTCTAGAGAAATCTCAGATTGAAACAAAGCTTGGTTCGATAAATGTAAGATGTCCCTATAACTGTATTAATGATATATCATATTTTTTATTATTTTCAATTAACAGAGTTTAATGAACTTCAGTCATTTTTTTAAAAGGCTTTATCTTTAGTGTCTCTCCATAGGCACTCAGCCACCAAGTACTCAATGGCAAGCCCCAGCAAGTTAGGATTTCTAAATTCATTCCTTCAGAATTACATCTGTAAACAAGCATGACCTAGATCCTTACATTTTCTTAGAAATTATAGCCCAGTTTTCATCCTAACATATGCTTACCATGGAGTTTTTCACTATTTTAATAAATCAAAAATTATAGGTAATAATCTCAATGAGAAACACTACAAGATGTAGACAGCTTCCAAGGGAACACTGCAATTTTATAGATTAATTGCATGTAACCATCTCTCTCCAAGTGTTTGTTGAATAAAATACAATAAACGAGCATCAAAAGAATCCTGTATATACTTAATTTGCAGGACAATAAATTAAAGAGTTGTATTTTTGTCTACTGATCAGTAACCTGAAGTTTATAATACCTAACTTAATTTTAAATTAAAAGTTTAAAATATCAGCAATTCTGAGTGTATAGCAAGACAAGCTCTACATCAATTTGTTATAGAATCATAGAATCACAGAATGCATTAGATTGGAAGTGAACTTTAGAGATCATGTAGTCCAACCCCCCTGCAGTAAGCAGGGACATCTTCACTAGATCAGGTCACTCAGAGCCCCATCAGGCCTGACCTTGAATATCTTCAGGGATGGGGCCTCCACTACAACTCTGGGCAACCTGTTCCAATGATCCATCACCCTCATATAGAAGAACTTTTTCCTAACATCCAACCTAAGTCTCCCCTTTTCTAGTTTAAAACCATTACCCCTGATCTGAGTGCTACATGCCCTCGTGAACAGTTCTTCCCCAGCTTTCTTGTAGGTACCTTTCAGGTACTGAAGGCCACTATAAGGTCTGCTTAGAGCCTTCTCTTCTCTAGGTTGAACAAGCTCAACTCTTTCTGCCTGTCTTCATAGGAGAGCTGCTCCGGCCCTTCGATCATTTCTGTGGCCTCCTCTGGACACGCTCCAACAGGTCCATGTCCTTCTTGCATTGAAGGTTTTGAAACTGGACACAGTGCTCCAGGTGAGGTCTTGAGTAATCTTCCCTGTGTCTACATATTCAAATTAACCACCATTGAATCATATTAAGAGAAAAGAAGATGCCACATAAAGAGCCTGTATTACTAATGGTAATGGTTAACAGAGCATGCTGTTTTGTAGCATTCTGCATTTCAAATAAAATCATATATTATAGTGAAATGTCCTTCCAAATTCACCATGCACAAAAGGACAATCTGTATTTCTTTGCCTTCTCCAACTTCGGTTATTTTTCACTGCTGATTCTTCCTATCGTTAAGTCTGAAAGTCATGGCACTTTGCCAAAGTGCACATTACATCTAAATCCATTTAGACTCTAAAGAGAGCACCGGAGGCATTTTGGTGCACTTTCTTTGCACAGATTATTGTTAGTTGGATTCTGTATGTGCTTGTGCAAACATGCTTAGAAGAGAATGAAAAGATGTGGGGCAAAACAAAGACTTCACACGTGAGGAAAATGTGGATCTAACATTCACTTGAGAGAAAAGAATTTGGTTTCTGGCATAGGCTTTTTTACTCATCTATAAAATCAATTTTCAATAATAATGTTAAAAATAAATAAATATGCTGATAATGACAGGGAATGATAAATAGGAGAATCTCAGATAGAATAGGGTTATACACTCTCTTCAGCTTTTTCTGAATAACACAGAATGTGCAATGGTGTTACTGTGAGCAGCTTTCACCCTCTGACAGTTTGTATCATTACCAAAAACTTTAGTTTGCTTCCACCTATTATTAAATGGAATCACAGCAAAATTAAAATGACAGAAGATAGATTTAAGGACATAACAGGCAAACATCTGCTGGACTCATGAAAGAACAGTGAAGGCCACAGAAGTAAAAAGGAAGAAATAAAATTTTATGATCTGCCTCTAAAACAAGAGATATTAATTGAAGTTGTAAAGTTATATAAAAAGATAAAATGTAGATAACATATCTACAGACATATTAGCCAATGACTGTTATGTGAGGTTTTACTACATGGCCATAAAAATTAAATGTGGACAAACCTGGAATAGCTAGTATGGCCTCTCTAAAAACTCTACCTTATCATTTCTAGTGATTCCAGAAGCCTATTGAAAAGTGTAAACTTAAATTATTGGAGGTTCATTTAAAATGTGGCAGCTCAATTCCAGAGAGACTTACCCTTTGGGACTGTAAGGAGGAAAGCAGTCATGTTAACACCTGCCAAGAGCACTGAGATGGACTCAATGTTTCTTATGGGTCCTTTCCAACTTGAGATACTCTGTGATTTTAAACTTGACCCACTAAAGCTCAAAACTCATAAAAGAAAGGTTTTAAGTTCATCCTCACTACTCGAACTTAATTTAGGAAAACTCTCCATCCATTCAGTGAGTGTCAAAACAGATTAAGCCTAAACATTGTCTCAGGTCTTCTATGACTTCAAGGACTAACTTTAAAAGGATTAAAGATATGTTAAAATTACTTGTAGCACAGCACACTTGAAGAATGCAAAACACAATATGAGAAACCTAGATATTTCTTGAAGAGTGTTCCTCACAAGCTTCATGCTGCCACTGTGATGGAGTGAAAAGTAGACTGACTGAAAATCACTGAGGAACTTTCATTCACTCTTCTGTCAGTGTTCGTTGCTGCACAGTGGCAGGATAACCCTGTTTTGCAAATACCAATGAAGAATACTTAATGAAGAAATGTGACTAGGAGATGGACCTTTTTTTGCGTCGTAATGTGGAACATTTGCTATTAATTCCTAAATTATATTTTTCCTTTTAAGGAATAGTTGCCACCTTCCGAGTTCCAACTCCTTGATATTTCATATTGTGTCAGGACTGAACTCTTTTCAGAAGAATTGTTTCTAAAGAGAAATGAACAGCATTTTACAGAAGCATTTTCATCAGTGACTATTCCTGTGACATTTAGAGCAGGACATAAAGGGGGGAGTGGAAGAAAAAGAAAAATAATCCCTTTTACTAATACAACTGGTAATATGGCAATCAGTTAGTGCATCAGATTTTGTCCAAACAGTACAAGGATTAATGGTAGGTTTTCCTGGAACCTGATATATTCCTGGTCAATAACTGAAATATTTGGCCAATCATTCAACAGAAATAGCAAATGTATTCTGGAACAGAAGCTCTGTCTCTGTAGACTAACATACTTAAGTATAGAATTAAAAAGTTATGGATTGTCTCTTACAGAATTAAATTCACTTATTTATATTTAAATCATTTATTAGTTTGCAACTCATTTTATTCTCTAACTCATCTTCCACATGAACAGCAGTCATTGTCAAGAAAAGTGTCCTTGACAATACTGCTAAAACATTTTCTGTATTCATTCACAAATTCCTTTTTATTGATCTAGCACTGAAAATCCCAGCTGATGGGAACCTCACGGAACTTGGCATTCTCTAAATGACTGTATCAACACTTACTGCTACCAAGAGTAAGCAATTAAAGACTTAAGAAAAAATAAAATAGACTCATTTGAGGGAATGGATCTTAACCATGTATTTATATTTAGGCATGATTTTAAGCCTCATTCATTAGAAAGAGACATAACCTTGTAGTTAAAAATGAAATTCATTCATTAAGTCCTCTTATACTGCAAGTTTCCTAAGAAAGCAGACAAAACAATTTGAGGCAAATGAAGAAACATAAGACAACAATGGGTTATCATTAACAGAATACAGAACTACAAAACCAAGAATAACAAGATACTTGTTTAACTAAAGGATCATCTTTTAACCTTCAGACAGACTTACTTTTTAATTCCTTCCCACGTTCTAACATCTGTACTTCTATCCAGTGCTAGGCATTCGGTAATGCCTTAGAAATAAATAGGACAGAAGGAGACAATAAATTTCTGTGCCTGCATAACCCTTTTTGGTTTGTAATAAATCTGTAAGTGGACAAAATAAGACTTTCTCTTCCACACTTCAAAAGTACTTTGACAGAAGAAAATAAAGCATCCCATAGAAAAAAAAAATATCATTACTAATGTATAGAAAACTTGGGGATCAGGATCTTTAGAACGGAATACCCATGAGAATAAATTATATTATTGTCTTAAATAGAGGGAGTCAACATAGTTGACTTTGAAAGAACATTCCCACAATAAAATGAATGTTTGGTATTAATGTGATTAGGCTTTCTCAAATGATCTTTAGCCAGCAACAAAATGTGCAGGCACAGATTTTAACATGGGTTACCGTCACAGGTACCACAAATGTTACATGATTGGCTTGGCTTGGAACAGTTTCATCCAACATCTGAGCCATCACTATCAGTGTCACACATGTAGGACTGTATTAACAACTCTTTGCTGTTCAATGTATCAAGAGTGTTAGAACACCCTATAGTACTGTCCTTTGTCAAATCAAGTATAAAAAAAAAAGAAGAAAAAAAGTATCTTTTATGACAGGGTGACAGCAATGGAATTTTTGAATAGTCAAATCAAGGGGAACAAAAAGAGCACTGATGAAAAGTTGAATGACTCAAATGAGGAAAAGTTAGTTGACTCTGTATCACCAGAGCTTGCTTTCTGGTTTGAAACCCTATGATCTGGAAAGCAACATATTTGCATTTACTTTTTAATGCATTAATAGCAGCTTAATCTTGAAGGTTTCTTCTTAAATAGCCTAGTTAAAAATTAATTGTTGCTTGATTGATATTGAAACAGTTTTCATTTAGCTTTCTGGCTTTATTTCTACTAAAATTGTATGATTTGCAAAGTAATATATTTTTCTTTAATTATTATCACAACAGCAGAGTAATTTTGCTGGCTTTTCTGCTGAATAATTTGATTAGTATAGAAACGAGCTTTGCTTCAGCTTGCTATTGATTTGTGTGTACATGCATTAAGATTTTATGGTCTGTCATTTTAAGCTAAAATATGAGATAATAATGTGTCCCACGTCAAGGACACTGCAACGTGGCCTTGCTTTTGGAGGAATTCTGAAGGAGGATTTTGAGTTACTTTGCCAGCAATCTAAGGAGTAGGTAAATCATTTCAGATTGCAGCCCATCACAAATATAAAGCCACAGCATATGAATTCTGTCAAAAATATATTTTCACTTCCATATCATAAAAATATCATTAACTTCAGAACTGCAGAAGATCCTATATTGTGTAAGAGAAGGAATCATTATTTATTAAAGCCACACAATAATTACTAAATACACTTTTGAAAAATACTTTTTTTTTTTCTCACTGCACATGATATCATGGGCAATGTAGAACTTTGTTCTTCCTTTTTTAATTTTTCCTCTATTGGAGGAAACTATTGAATTTGGAGAAGTATGAATTTTAGAAATATTCAGACAAACTATCATACAAGAATGATAAATTTTGAAAAATAAAGTACAAAAAGAAAGTTTGCAAAAAATAAATTTTCCACATAATCCTTTATTTGATTCCATGTGCATATTTAACACAAGTGCATGCCTTAACAATTTTATTTTATATCATTGTTTCAGCACAACTCACTCCTTATTCATGGCATCAGACAGTTTATGGGGGGGTGTGTGTGTGTGAAATCAGTATGCTTTTAACCTGATAAATCCACTTAGAAACCTAAATTTCATTTAATCCCTGTGCTGGCAAGAAAGCTCATATACTGAAGGTATTTTATTTTTCTGGTGAAGTCAAGTCTTCTGTTCGATTCCTTTTTCCAAGACGAGGGATGCAGAGGTAAAAGGAGGGATTATCCATTATCCCTACCTGTTTTTATCACAAAGAGACCATACCACCTTTCACAATAGGTACAGAGACAAAAATCCAATTTGCCCGAAGGTAACCTCACATATAAAAAAGCTGCTTATAACATTGTAGTTGTATGTGAAAACTATATGAAAAGCCAAGAATCTCTGCAATTCATAGAACAATTTACAGCACACAATGTTGTCACAACTTAAAACTGACTGAAAAATTGTCTGGGAAATTATGGCTAATGGATTATAATAGCCTTTGTCACAAATTATCCAGAGTAGCTTTGGTTAAGTATTATGCAGCTTTAGATAACACTATACTGCATTAATATGTTTATGATTAGCTATTTTATAAAACTGCTCAGAAACCTCTATTAATCTTAATGATTCCAAAGAAATATATCTCTTAAGAACTTTGATAACATGTCTTTCAGTATAGGAGTGGTGGGTTTTGGCTGGGACAGAGTTAATTTTCTCCATAGTAGCTGGTAAGAGGCCAGGTTTTAGATTTGTTCTGAAAAAGCCCCCTTGATAATTCAGGCGTGTTTTCATTACTGCTAAGCAGTGCTTACACACAGCCAAGGCTTTTGCTGTTTCTCACACCACCCCACCAGCCAGTGGGCTGGGCGTGTGCAAGGAGTTTGGGGTATATCCCAACCGACCAAAGGGATATTCCATATCATATGACATCATGCTCAGCAGTAATGCTGGGGTAGAGGTTGGCAGGGGACCATTGCTCAGGAACTGGCTGGGCATTGGTCAGTTTATGGAGAGCAATTGTTTTCTTTTGCATCACTTGTCTTTCTAGACTTTTATTTCTCTTTATTTTCCTTTTCTTTTTTATTATTATTATCATCATCATCTGTCAGTATTTCACTCACAAAAGTGAGTTTTCTCACTTTTACCTCTTTGATTTTCTCCCCTATCCTGCCAGGGGGAGTGAGCGTGCAGCTGGGTGGTGATTAGTTCCTGACTGGTACACCTATATGACAATACTTATGGTAGCCCATTATTTAACCCAAGAAGCAAGACCTTTTTATTTAAAATGCATAGGTACTTGACAGAGAAGCAGAGTTATTGTGTATCAAAGAAATTCCCATATGAAAGAAATTCTAGAATATTCTACTCTTCACAGAACCCTAAGAAAGGTAAGATTCTCTAAACAGGTATTGCAGTGTGAGACTGCAGGGCAAAGGTAGACAGGAAAAGGCTACTTTGTCTTGTATGACTTCCAGTGTTCTCTTTGAGTAAAACGTAAACATGCACAGTTATTAATGTTAAACATTCTTGCAATTCTTAAAATATTTAAACAGAAAACTTCAAATTGAACACTGGTTGGATAAGCAGTAACAGGCAAGCAAACATCTACAGGTACCCACATTCTTTGTCTGTGGAATTTAAGAGCATTCAGCAGTGCTGCCATTCTGTTGATCACTGTAGCTTTGAAACAGAAACCAGGATTTTACATACCAGTAAATAGCATGCCACTCTTCCAAAGAAGGAAATGGTACTTACATGTGGCCTTTAATAAGAAATACAGAATGTATGCTGTGTAAAGATACTTAAGAGCACCGCATTGTATAATATTCTTGTTTCAATATTCCCACTAGAAAAGGAGCATTTGAAGAAAAAAATATTTCCTTTGACTATAGAAATACTTGATGATATAATGATTTTAATTATCTTACATACCATCATGTACTTATATAAAGTAGGAAACATCAATTGTCTTGAAACTATATTTGTCTAGATTATTTGCCATCATGCTGTACATACAAAGTCAAGTTACAGGTTTCATTGCTGAACACTTTTCTCATTACAACTCTTCATATGGTGTGACAGGTGAAAACAGAATGACAAACTTTGGGAACATTCTTCTAGTCCTGATAAAATATGTTTTCAATGCAGTTTCATTAATTCACCATGAACAAAAAAAGGATAGCTACTGGGGACAGGGAGACATGGGGAGAAGGGGCTAGAAAAAAACCACAACAAACCAAACATTTCCCTACAGTTAGAAAAATTACGTATGCCAATTTGCGGAATAAATCAGAAACTAACTGCCACCCTTAGTAAACTTAATGATGTTCTGCACAATTTGCAGAAACCAATTTGACCTGAGATAGGCAATTCATGGTTTCAAAACCTGCACTGCAACTTTACTACCATTCATCGACTACAGGTAACATGCTCCAAGATTAAAACAAATAGCATATTATATTTAAAGTAAGAGCATCTGCTGGAAGTACATCACGGAACAACAGATGTTGCTACATCAAGTAACTATCAATCTTATGCTGATCTAATGGCACTGACAAGGCATTCAAAATGTAGCTGGACAAAGACAGACACACCCATCCCAATGTTATTCATGAAAGAAATATGGGTGATTTCTACTTTAGCTAAATAATCTTGCAATCTCTGGACATCTCACCAAGCCCTGCCTTTAAAAAGCCATTTAGATTCATCACAGCATTCTGTCTAGCAGTAAAGGATTTATGCTGTTTACTTGTCTTTGTGTAGCTGTAGGATTTTATATATCCCAGTATCCAACAGTCCAGATACTGGCAACAAAAAAAATCTCAGTTGCTGAAATGCGAACAAAACACCATCAAGGATATACCAGCATTATGATTCTTTTTAAAGTTGCATGTTAAAGATAGGATACAATCAATGAAAGACAGACTTCTATAATGTTCTGATTGTTTTCAAGATGCTACACACTACTTTTGCCGGAAAATGACTGCAAAACTAAAAAATATTTGTGAAGGGAAAATTGGTATCAATTTTAATTAAATTTCCAGGAAATTCTTAGAAAGCCATGGGTAACAGACATTCCAGTACCGAATCTTGGCTGAAACTACTGCTGACTACTCAACCACAAGGAATCCATTGTATTTTACTTCAATAACCAGCTTGATAAATGAGGTTCAGTTGGCTTTTTAGAATACAAGACTCTTGCAGGAGTCATACCCTTAAATTTTGACTAACAACAAAGATGTAAAAGAAAAACTTTTTTCTTTTTAAGTTGTCCATAGTCAATATTAACTTTTAATCAAAGAAAAAAAAAAAAAAGCTGGAGGAAGACCTCTTTTAGCACAAAACATACTAAGGAACAGGTAATTTTTTAAATTTGGTTTTGGGTTGGGTTTTTTTGAGACTTAGTAGATTATAACTTGCAATGTAAATATCTTGGGTGGTTGAATACATTAGTCTACAGCATTGCAAACTGTGCTGATCCCACTTTTTAGGAAAATGCTGGCCTACATATACTGCCTACACACGGAAGTAAGGATGATGAATCCTTGTGGTACACTGGTATTTCAGAATCTTTTTACTTCAATCTGGATTTTATTTTGGTTTTTTTTTAATTTTTAAACCACTTCATAAAGTGACCATGTTGTTGTCTTGGTCTTTGCAAACATAGAGACATACAAAATGCATCCAGTACAGTAATAACTTGAATGAGTTTTCACAAAAGAAGAACATAACCCAACGAGACTGTAGCAGAGAACATAATTCTTACTATTAGATTTTCAAGGTTTGCTAAAGATTAGCTAAAAATGGCTGCTTTTCCCTTGGAAATCAAATCTATTACTGATTCAGACATGTTTCATATGAAAGAGAATTTGTAGTCCACATACATGCACACACAATTACAGTCCCATCATAGGCTTCAGATACCTGAAATCTGTTACCTTGATGTAGTCTGATTATAGTGAGAAACCTGATAGTCTCTTACCTAGAAGACAAAGAAGAAATTTATATTAATTCATAGCATTTTTCAAATCATACATTTTGCAAATTAAAGAGCGAACTACAGACAACCAGCAAGTTAGGTAGACTATGTTGTAAGATGGTCTTGAGTTTTAACACAATCTAAGAGTTTTGACAGCATTTTCTATCCCAGACTTGTCATTTCCTCTCCTTGGATGGCTATAAACTGAATCTTTTCAGTCAAGTAAGGTCAAAAGCCAAATCTTGCAATAAAAATCCAAGATCCATGTTTGTGTATATCTTGGTATGATTCAAGTTCATATCATTCAAACTTTCTTCAGTATGTGTGCAACACCACTTGTACAGATGGACGTGCATATCCAATTTTTCTTGGAAAGTATAAAGTCAAACGGAGTATTTATACTCCTTACTCTCCACTGACTTTGATTTTATTTTTCGTCTAATAGTACTACACAAATGCTGTGGTGTCATTTTTTCTTCCACTTTCTTTTCCAATAGCCAGTCTAACAATGACAAATGTACCATGAGATTTTGTCAGCAATATAGTGCCTCAAAGCTCAAAGAATGTCTGATGTATCGGCACCTTCTGCTTATATAGAGTATAAGGTAGGACATAGGTATATTTGCAGGCAATAGACCCTTTAAATGGCACACGTTATTTCAAGCAAAGTAACTTTAGTGATGCCAGCAACATAGCAACATAGCAACTTTCAACTGCTTGAACTGTGGAATACATGGATTGAACCTTCAAGTTGTTCAGCACTTGTATGGATTACTGGGACCTCAACCAAGACCACAAAATTGTTCACTTTTTACCAGAGTTCACATTATGAGAAAAATAAAAAAAAGTATCCCTTTATTTACAGCTGTAGGCATAAATCACCAGGGCTCACTGTCTAGAATCTACTTTTTAGGATGAGTGGGATTGGAAAACATCAACACATTATAAAGTATTTATGGTTTTGCAACAACTTGCATGAAATCCTACCTAAGCTTTGAATTTAGTTTAACTTCTCTCAGGCATCACAACAAGATTTAACACATAAACTGCCAGTTAAGTATGTCATCAAATTGCAAATGCTTCTAGATAACTTGTAATCTACTATCACCATCTCACTTCCTTCAGATCTATTGTGGTCTGTTAGGAAAGCTACTTCAGGATTTTTCTTTTAATTCACACTGCCGTTATCCTTCCTTTTAAACGAACTCCACTGATGTTATGAAATCCTGTCAACTTGACTGCCTTGCTGCTGGTAATTTTCTGTTCAACTCTCTCCTTCTCCATAAGGCATCCCTGCCTCCTTAAAGGTATCCAGCATGTTTTAACAAACCACCACTTTTCACATGAGGTATCTAATGTTGACCAACTGCTTCTCCTGAAGGTTTTTAATACTCTCCAGTCTAACAGGCATAACTACTCTGAGAAATTACTACTACTTTTATTCCAACATGCACTATCGTGGTTAAAGACCACATAGATAGTCTGGAGAATAAATGGACTTGGTTAAGAAAACACTTTAGTCACAGATATATGTACAATTTTATAAATTACATGACCTCCATATCCCACAGGAGAGACAGAACAGCTGGGAGGAAAGGCAAGTGGGTCAGCACAGAAGCCCTAGCTCTGCTTTGTGCATCCCAGGATAGGACAACTGGGTCCTCTGAATGTCTCCTTCAGTCTCTCTCTTCTTGAAACTTTTAGGTTCTCCCTCATGTATGGCAGGAATTTCTTATAAAATCCTGAAATGTCTCCCTTATGTCTCTCCTAGAGCATTTTCCAGAATGTCTACTTTTCTCACTGGGAGCCTCTCCTGCCACTAATGACTGTCACTTTTTCTTCAGCATGTCTAAGCAGGTGTGCTATGGACTCCCTGGTTTTGGCAGTTTTGGCAGACAACGGGTTGTTTACCCCAGTTTCAGAGCCAGATGGGACTGGCACAGGGCAGTGTACTGCCTCCTCCTGCACAGGTTACTAATGCAATTCTTCTGTCACCCACCTTGTAATTTATGTTCAATACATGAACCCCTCATGTCTATGAAACATGTATTTTAAGAACTGTTTGAACATATATCCTTTATAAACTCTACTTCTGACACAATCAATGTACAGTTATTAAACTCTGCCTTTGTCCCTGGGGCCATATAACAGTGATTAACAATGTGTAATGCATATATACACTCAGATTATAGGGGTTGGCATCATCACAACTGTTACAAACTATTTAGCTATTACAAAATCCACCCCTTGGTCCTTAAGAATAGGAATTGGGTGTTGTTTCTGATATGATCAGCCCATGTTGGCAATTTGTTCACCTAACATATTAACAGGTTTTTTGTTAGATTGTTTGAGCAGCCCAGGTGGGTTTGCCGTATTTCCATCTGCGTTCAACATCATCCTATCTTTCCTGACACACCATCCTCCACAATTCAGTACTATTTTGTTTCCACTTTGCATTGCAGCTGGAGCACATCCAGTACCATCCCTCTGAATGCCATGCCCACCACCACATCAACCTCACAACTGCTCCTTTTTTTCCATTCACTATTTCATACAATCATAGAATAGAATGGTTTTGGTTGGAAACCTTCAAGATCATCGAGTCCAACCATCTATCCAGCCCTACTAGGTCCAACACTAGATCATGTCACCAAGTACAACATCTACTCTTCAAAACACATTTGAAGGCTCTTTTCAGATTGCACCTTCCAAGTATGGTTTCGGGGGAGGATGCTTCAACAGGCCTCACCACCCTGGTTCATTTGCTTACCCACAGCACCCAGAGGGGATCCATCTGCCCTTGTCCTCCTGTTCTTCCTTAGCAACTGTGCTGGGTCTCCTTGTCCCCACAGAGGGAACAAGTCCCCACCATCCTGAGAGGAGAAAAATCAGAGGTCCCCAGAGTCTTGATGCCCAGCTCGGGCAATTTTCTTGTTTCCCAGGTCATATTTCTCTTCCTCCAGTTTATATAAGTTTTCCACCACAAGACAGAGTGCAAGGCACAACACCACATTCAAATCTCCCATCCAGAGACCAAGAGGTTTTTTCTTCTCATGCCCTTTATCTCCGTGCCCAAACATTTTACTAAATCTTGTCCGCACACTCACCATTCAGGATTTGGAGCTTACCCTGATGTTTGGGCCCACATAGACCCAGGCCTCACTGACTGGCTCAGGCTCACCCTGAGAACCACCAAGGGGGTGGGGTACCCCCACCAAGGGGTACTGCACACCCCTGCCACAGCCCCAACCCCGGAGCCTAAAGCCCAAGACTGAGGATCAGGGTGGCTCTGCCTCCTCCCACCCCATTACCCTGCACTAAAGCTACCAAAAGAAAAAAAGGAGGGAGCATCCAATGTTCTCCTTGTTGCTGGACCTGAACACTGCTGCTGGGTTTCAAAATAAAGGAGTCAGTTAGGCCTCAATGCAGATTTCAGATCAGCAGGGAGGTGGGGTGAGAGTACCCAAGCTGTCAACCACCCCAGTGCTTCTGTGGTCTCAGCCCAGAATTGCTGACATACCCAGCAAGTGCAGGTTGGAGACAATTTCTTCCAATGCCAGAAGCTACGTTATCTGCTTATTGCTGTTTCTTCACACTCTGTTTATGCTGCCATGCATTGACCCAAAACTGCTTGGTGACATTCCCGACTCTAAACTTCAATTGCTTAAAAAACGTTTTCTGTTTTCTTTCTAAACTGGATCATTTAGACAGATCTGGGTTAGTTCCTGGTAATAGCAATGCTTGAAACAGCACAACAGAGAGTATGATAATTCTCAGTGGGGAAAGGAAACTAGCAGTAGAACTCAACCTTTCCTTTAACCTAATTCAGTTTATCCATCAGACGATCTAACTGATTTTCTCAGTGAATGGCTGTGGGACAGGGGACAGGAAAGATAACTTTCTATATCTCATTGAAACCTATGGAACAGAGCTTTCTTTAAAGCCACTTGTTTTCCTGCTCTGTTGATTTCACAATTTTTTAGTAACCACTAAACAAGTAAGTATTAGCTCCCAGGATACACAGGAACTACTATAGGAACACTTATTTTCTAAAGCTATTTTTGTATATTTTGATAATTGTGACTAAGAGGTCAGGGATGACTGATAATCATGGAAAAAGAAAAAAAAAAAGTAAAATGAAAAAATAAAAAAGGAGAAGAAAAAATAGAAAAAGGAAAGATAAGGGGAAACTTTCTAAATGGCAAATGGTTTCTAGTTTTGTTTCTGTGATTTTATTCTAGAGGTAAACCTGTTTGGCTTCACTCACCTAACTTCCAATAAGGGGTTCATTACACTGGAAGCATTACAGAATAATTTGGCAAGAATATCAACTATTAGTTTTTTTAAAAAACAAAAAAGTATTTAGATTTTAAAATATCAATGATGTGCTTTATTTAGAGGTTGCTAAATACATTGAAGAGGTATATGACTGTAATATGAAAATATTTAAAGATTTTAAAAATGTAAAATATTTTTATTTCATGAATAAAATTAATTGAGCAAAATGACAGTGATTGTGGAAAATGGTCAGAAGTATACACAGATGTAAACTTCCATCATCATACTTGGCCATTTTACAGTACTTGCAAATGCTATACATTGATTTTGTCCAATCCACTCATGGTTACAATGATCAAGCAGCAAAGGTTTCTTTGTTCTTTTCAAAGAAACCTTTCTGAATTTGTAAAAATCAGAAAAATCTTGGCATTGTAGATCTTTGCAAACCACCTGACATTATTATTGGTTAATCTACAAGATACAAAGAAAACTGTTATTCATACTCTGTACAGTCCCTCTAGAAAATAATTACCAGAAACATTTATGTTCCACCAAGCTTTTCAGTGCACCAGCACCCATGAGTGACCCCTTCTTACAGGGAACACCGAGGGAAACTTTCATGCTAGACTCCCATCAGGGCAAGCAGGGCAGGTTCTGAGAAAAGAAGACTTTGCCACCTGAAAGTCCTGCTACTTAAAGTGTCATCAGTTTTCCCCTATCCAAACAGTGGTCAAACCATTTATCTAATACAGGCATTCCAGATAGGCTGTTTCATCCCTTTCTATCCTTCACTTTCTACTCTTCCTATCAAACTGTACAAGCAAAAATGTGTTTGTCTTAGGATTTATGTGTATTATTCTGCTTTTATTAATGATTATCACAACTGCAGCCAGCACTTTCTCGTGTTGCATGGGAGAAATTTTAAAATGGTGTTTGCAAAAGACAGATTCTAACAGAGTATATGGAGATAGATTGCTTAGATGTGAAATGCCACAACACCTGCAGTTTTTATTAGTGATGACACATTTTATAGAAAGGGAAAAACAAGCAAACAAACAAACAAAAACAACAACAAAAAACCCAAACCCAAACATATATACTGTGTTTTCAGCTGAGAAACAGAAGCAGATGTTGGTGAGCAACAAGTAATTTAGACGTAATAATTAGTAGGGAAAGTGCTTTAGGGTCGGATAGCAAAATGGCACTGACATGCTCTGATTTGACACAGTCAAAAGGAGCGAAGAAAACTATACAGAGAAAAAGAATCTGTATCACATAGACCAAAGAAACAGGAAATAATGGCAGGAAAGAGCATCACTTCAGATTTCTTTAAGAGATAATTTTCATATGATTTAAAGAGATCAGAGCTTTACAACTGAGATGTAAATTGGAAGTTAAGGGGTTTATGATTTATCAGCCAGAAATAAGATGAGTTCAATAAATATCCAACCAGTTAGCAATCGACAGCCGTGCTTATGGCATGGCTCAGTATAAATTAGTAGTCCTGAATAAAGGGACACATTGTTCCGAAACCCCAGTTGGGAGAATCCATTATAAAATACTCCACTGTAATGAAACAAAACATCGTTTTTAGTTCTGATCATTACTGATGAGTCAATTACCTTCCCTTCAGACAGATGCCTTATTTAAGGTTTTAAAGCCAGTGATTTTATATGTTGAATCTTAGCAACCTCTTTCTTAATTTCTTACTATAGATTAGTCCTTTGAGCTCAAACCGAGAGGGCAAAAAAGAAATATTCACCACAGTTGTGCAAGCTGCACAGATACCAGACTTGCTTACTGTTCATGGGCTAATCAGGCTTGCTTGTATCATATGAATCCTTCTTGAGCTCGACTTTGGGTTGACTTTGAGGTTTATGAGCTGAAAAGCAGCTAAATTAAGCAGAACAAAACAAGCAAATGACAGCTAAAGAAGCATTAGACTCAAGTCTATCCATTCGATTAATCTGCAGTTTTACCCGCTCTTCTGTTTAACTGCTTTGTCAAAATTTCGACAGAAGTACCATATGACCAAATCGATGCTATGCACAAAAGTAAGTTAAGTATCTGAAATAAAGACAAAATGGATAATTCAGCACAAGAAATAGTAAAAAATAAAGCTCCATTCAAACTCTCATAATTTTATTTTACTTTTTCATAGATGTATTTGTCAAATTAAAATATTTGATAGAATCTGTCAACCCAAATAACATATGAACCCAATTAAGACATGAAATCAGTCTCAAAGTGGACAAAGTATTGTTTCAGTCAGGTCCAGCAGCTTCAACCTCAATTCCTTAATTACTTCAAACAACCCACACTTGCCTTCTCAACCTTTCAATCCACTTTTCTGCTTTAAACATTATTAGTTATGTGTATTGATCAAATAAGAACACTAATCAAAGACTAGTATAAAGATTACATAAGTCTGGCACAAAGATTGCAAAACCCTTTTATTTTCAAGCTGCTTTTTTTTTGTTTAATTGTCACGAATATGTAAGATATCTAACAGAAGACTGTAAGAACCCACTTCTCACTTCACAAAGCTAGCTACAGTAAGAGCAAAAGCAGTAAGATGAAATGTGTTGGATAAGTTCAAAGAAAATGATCAATAAGCCTCTAGGATATGTTCATATAGAGGAGTCCCGTAAAGATGAATATACTTTGTTTGGGTTCTTTTCCGGAAACGTAAAGCACAATGTTTATATAGGGTGCACTGAAAATTTACATTGGGAAGGAAGAACATTCAGCTCTACTTCTGTAGCTTTGGTACCTGCTAAGTTGATGTGACTGTGTGCGCTGCTCTTGGAACACAAAAAATAGATACCTAGAGAACTTCCAATGAACCCATCTGGGTGCTTTTTTTTTTTTTTT
>VZTU01033373.1:42933-65425 GCA_013400835.1 Zapornia atra
CATTGAAAATATCTTGGATTTTAGTATCACGTCTAGCAGTTGTTACAGTGCTCATCAGATATTGTTAAAGTAGTAAGCATTGGTAGTTATAAGCATGGGTTTTGCCAAATTTCCCTTTGAAGAAATTTACTGAAAGTAAATTTAAAAAATCTTCCTTACTTCACACTGACATGAACCCATCTTCTGGGTTATGAAGCACAGTTCTTTGTTGCATAGACCTTACATCTACACGGCTCCTAAATCTCACTTTGAAGGAAGATGGAACAGCTATTTCTAGTCTAGCAACTATTGCTCTTGTTGAAAGCTGGTTTTGATATGGGATATAAATTCTCTCAGCACACACATGTGTGCAAAAAAAATAGCATTCTTATCATCTGAAAACTTAATATTCACCATCATAGAAGCTAACACTCAATTTTAAAGTGGCTTTAAATGCTTCCCTAAAAAAAAACCCTTCTCAAGTTTTCTTTTTAAACTTGCAGACACTTGAGAACTTCATTTTACTTATCCAGCTGCCCTTGGTATGACTTCTAGAACATATAATCTGAAAATATAACATAAATTAAATAGAAATGTTAAACTTCCATATATCAATATGTATCTATGAAGAAGGGTATTAGGTCTTTCCACTTTCGAGTTTCCATTAAGAGGTGTAATCTTCAGAAGAAAGCAAAAATAAAGAGAAGAGCATGTCCTAATTATTAAAACCTGTATCACTTTAAGATATGTAGTGTTAGCCAACAAGAACAGAAAGAAACACTGTGACATAGTTTAGCATGAGCGAACATGCTAAGTAATTCATTTTTTTAAAAAAAGATATATCAAGTATCACCATTCTCTCGGCTTCCTTCTTACACGACCAGCTTCCCAAAGTAGTACTCATATGGAAACTATATTTCAAAATCAGAAGGATCTTTATTCTCCTAATTGCAACTTGAAATGAAGAAATGATCTGCTTTGCCAGAAATTACCCACTCAGCCGTAAAGACACTGTACTCCAGAAGTTGTTTTATCCAATGGTTAACAGTTGTTTTATGATCTGCACTTCCGACACAGGAAGTGAAATAAAACTTTATGATCTGCACTTCCGACACAGAAAGTAAATGAAAGAGTAATGGTGGTTCTTGAAAGCAAATATTCTCTTTAAAGACTTAGTTTTACCGAAAATAGATTAGCAGTCAGTGGGAAAAGTATGCCATCACTGAGCCTTTCTTTGTACTGACTGTCAAGATGTAATTCATTTTGTAGAAACAACCTATAGTTGCTGCTGTAGTGATTAATGGAAAAGGGACTGCCTGTGTTCTGATGCTTAATTTATCCTTCTAAATGCCCTGAATACCACAAGGGTCTCACTTTGCTTACTAAACTGAGAAGTGCTGTCCTTCCAAAGCACAGAAAATAAGATCACCATCTGTTTCTTTGAAAATACTTTTATCTGAAGAGATTTGTAAAAGCAAAATAAGTTCTGAGAATAAAATAGGAAAAAATGTAATTTGATGTTGTCACAATAAAAATAAATAGGAGATGAAGATGGATGATGGTGGGTGGTCTGGCAGCCTGTCTGAAAACATATGACTTGATCTAAGAACCACTGAAGTTAGGAGAGATTTCTGGTTTCCTAAACCTCTTCAGTTACCAGCTGAGGCTTCAGTTACAGACAAGGACCTATCTGATTCATTACGACTGCAGAAACAGAGTCATCTCGTTACCACTGCTTATGGGGTTTTTTGTTATTTATGAGTATGGAAGTTTGTTATTTAAATATTGTGACATTTCCAAATACATTGTATGTTACCGTAAACTCCAATTTATAGCAAAACAAACTGCTTCAAGCTGTGCTGGATGTGGCAAATGGAAGCTGAAGGTGTCTAAGGAGTAAATGGATGCCAGCTTGTTAGCTGAGGAAAGAGGCTGAGGCAATGAACACTGTGAACCTGCATAATGAGGAGCTGTGTTTCAGGGAAGGCTGAGAGATTCAGGAGGTGGATAAGGAGAAAAAAAAAAAAGCAAAAAAAAAAGCAGAAGCAAAGGTAATTTCTGGTTTTGAGAGGGTCTAGAAATATTAAGGTACAACAGGAGCTTAAGGGAAGAAGCTGGATTTATGGAGACACCGAAGGAAGATAACAAGAGCTGCTGAGTAATTAGACAGTAACCAGATGTCTTAGAAAAACGTAGGGGTGGTTGGGAGAGCAGATAATAAGGATTCATGGACAACCACCAGTACCAGATTGCCAGTCTGAAGGACTAGAACATTTTCAGAGTGCTTTTAAGAGGAGAGAAAATAGTGAATGCTAACAATAGACTAATTACTATACCAACAACTATTTTTAGCATGATTGCTGAAGCGCTTGTGTAATGTTTCCCCAATTAACTCTTCAAAAGGAGTTGCTGCTTCTGTTTCTTCTTGCCCCCATAACACCACTTAGTTTGTGTCGGTATAAGCACTCATGTGGCTGCACACTAAAACCACGGAACTAATTCAGCTGAAAACCAACATTTGTATTCAGTTCACAGTCTTGATGTGTAAATACTCATTAGAACTCAAGGCACCTCTTTAGGCAGGGGTATTGGTACCTGAGGAAGCAACTACCTTCCATGGAGCATACTTACAGTGAACAAGTCAGCGTGCAATCACTTAAGAACAAAAAGAACCTGAAGGAGTCAAGCCTGTTCTATTACCCAGTAATGCTGTAGCCCACAGTCTTAAATTTGTAAGGAATATGTAGCCCTAAGATTGTATGTTAATAACTAATCCAGCTACTAACTACAAAACAATGTGAGTAGCCGCCAGAAACCAGATCAAAGAGAAACAGGCCTGGAAAATCTGTAAATTTAGTATTCTTAGGACACTGAGATTCGAACTAACAGAATATATAACCCGGAATCATGGATTTAGCTGAATTGTCCTTGAGACAATCAAGACTTGGCACCAAAAGTAGGAAGTTATGTTTCCTTAGGCAAACTGAATTCCTTATAATACTAAAATACCGACCCACAGGTCAAAAAGGCTCCTGCCCTGGTGAGGACCCTCAACTTGCATAGGGCGCAGTTTGATCCAGGAATGAATCAGCAGATACTATATGTAAATTATTAACCACTCATTGTAATTGGGAGTATTTATTATTGTAATTTTTTGTATTAAAAAATCATTAGAAATGGTGATAGGTATGCATGTTAGGTGGAATGATCCCCCATGCATCAGCTGCTGCAGTAAAGAAGACCTGCTGGTGTTAAGAGGTTTTATTCCCAGTTTTGGTGACACTAGCACAGACTGTGTCTTCTTCAAGACTGAAACATACGTGATCACAGAGATCCAGTGATTGCCATTTCTACTCAGTATCATTCTCAACACAGACTTGCTGAAAATTGTCTATTAAGTAGAAAATTGCCATCACTAAATTCCTCCTCCAGGTTTTGGTTTAAGGACCTGTCTACAATCACGATGAAGAGCAATGAAGCTCTCCTACTTTTTTATTCTATACCTACCTGTGTGTATTTCATGGACGAAAATTAAATGAGAATTTCCATGCAGCAAGAGGTACCAAGTTGAGTAGGGAAATTTACATTTCCCCCTTACTTTCAAACACACAGAGGTGATAAATCTTTGGTCCAAACTTGTGTCATCTTGCATGTCAGGGAATCTCTGCTATAAATAATACTACCAGTTGTTCTTGGGGTACCCAGACCCCTGAGCTGAAAGACAGGGATGAGCAGTAGAACGAAGGCCCCATATTCCAAGGGGAAACAGTTAGCAACCTGCTCCACCACTTAGACACAGACAAGTCTATGGGGCTAGGGATCCACTGGAGGGTATTGAGGGAACTGGTGGAAGTGCTCACCATGCCACTTTCCATCATTTACCAGCAGTCCTGGTTAACAAGGGATGTCCCAGTTGATCAGAGGTCCTGGTTAACAAGGGATGTCCCAGTTGACCAGAGGTTAGCCAGTGTAACACCCATCTATAAGAAGGGCTGTACGGAGGATCCAGGGAACTACAGATCATCTTGAGTATCGTCATGTGTCACATTCAGGATGACAAGGAGATCAGGCCCAGTCAGCATGGGTTTATGAAAGTCAGGTCCTGCTGGACTAACTTTATCTGCTTTGGTGACTAGGTGATCTGCGTATTGGATGTGGCTGTGGCTGTGGATGTTGTCTACCTAGACTTCAGTAAAGCCTTCGACACTGTTTCCCACAGCATTCCCCTGGAGAAAATGTCTGCTCACAACTTGGGAGGGAGGCAGCCGATCACAGGTAGTTTTCCCCAGGGGTCAATGCTGGGGCCAGTTCTCTTTAATGTCCTGATAAATGATCTGGATGAGGAGATCAAATACACACTGAGTAAGTTTGCAGCTGGCACCAAGTTGTGTGGGAGTGTTGATCTGCTTGAGGGTAGGAAGGCTCTACAGAGGGCTCTGGTCAGGCTGCATTGATAGACTGAGGCCAGCTATATGAAGTTCTACAAGGCCAAGTGCTGGGTTCTGCACATGGGTCACAACAGCCCCATGCAGCACTACAGGCTTGGGAATGAGTGGCTGGAGAGTTGTCTGGCAGAAAAGGACCTGGGGATGGTTTTTGGAAGCCAGATGAATATAAGCCAGCAGTGTGCCCACGTGGCCAAGCTGGCTCGTATCAGAAATAGTGTGCCAGCAGGAGTAGGGAAGTGATCATCCCTCTGTACTTGGCACTGGTGAGGCCACACCTCAAGTCCTGTGTTCAGTGTTGGGCCCTTCAATGCATGAAAGATATTGAAGTGCTGGAGCATATCCAAAGAAGGGCAATAAAGCTGGTGAAGGTGTCTAGAGAGCAAGTCTTCTGAGAAGCAGCTGAGAGAACTGGGGTTCTTTAGTCTGGAGAAAAAGCGGCAGAGGGGAGACTTTATTGCTCTCTACAAGTCCCTGAAAGGAACAGAAGTCAGGTGGGTGTTGGTCTCTTCTCTCAAGTAACAGGCAATAGGGCCAAGAGGAAATGTCCTCAGGTTGCACCAGGGGAGGTTTAGATTGGGTGTCAGGAAAAATTTCTTCACTGAAAGTGTTATCAAGCACTGGAACAAGCAGCCCAGGGAAGTAATTGAGTCACCACCCTGGATGTATTTGGAAGATGTAGTGCTTAGAGACATGGTTTAGCTCTGGATTTGGTAGTGCTAAGTTAACAGCTGCACTTGTGATCTTAAAGGTCTTTTCCAACCTAAGTGATTCTGTGATTCTATAATAGGTGTGAGCAATTTTCAAATACAGAAGCCTCTTCTACCATGCTACCATAAATGCTTTACTGTTTACACAGTTCTACTAATAAGACCTTTACTCTGAAGGAAGAACAAGTGAAAAACAAGCTCTTTATTTGGCTCTTGCCCAGCGAAGCCACAGAAACCCAGAAGCTAGCAGTCCAAGCTTATCAGATTTTAACCGGAATGTGTTCTTTCCTCTTGTGTCACTTTTCAGCTGTGAACACCATTGTACTTGCACTGCACTAACTGTATCAGTAATAGGAGAAAAAATAATGTTGTCACCATCATTTAGAATTCTACTCTTCCATTCATGTGTCATTTCAGTGAAAGATTTCACTGGGCAGTCTAAAGCAGCCTTAAGAAAAAGGGAGAAAACCTCAGTTTGCTTACAAAATAAATTAGACCTTAGTTCATATGTATATATATATGTGTGTGTATATATATATATATGTATTCTCCTTCCACCTTGAACTAAAAATATACTTGAGGTCTACACTGATGATTTCTTTAAGAGAAATTAATGTTATCTTTACCATGTGGCCATTAACCACTCAGTCAACAGTGACCAGAAGCCTCTTGAACTTTAGCTGTGCAGAGTGTCAACTGTAACACAAGTTCACATAATGAAAGTGCCCTCTTGTTCTACAAGAGCAGACAGTGCTCAAAAGTTATATATATACTTAGACACTTCACTGTCCTTGCCACTTGTCACTGTCACTGAAAAGCATCACTGCATTTGGCACCAATACTCCAGTGAATTACATCATTGTGTTCACATTTATAATTGACAAAATGTGAGTTGAGAAACACAAAACACAGGGCTCACAGCTAAAATCCTTATCAGGAGACTGACTACCTGCAGTTCTAGTTTGTTATAATGCAGCATCCTGATTGGGACCTCATACTCTCCTCCCTAGCCCCAATCCAAACATGCCCCAAACCATTCAAAATTACCAGGTCTCTAGTTACAGTGACTGATTTCAGGTACTTAAATTTCCAAGGGCCGACCAAAGCACTTTTAACATTACAAAGAGGCAGTGCGCATTATTAAATTAGTAGCGTGACACAGTTCCCCCTCGCAGTGAAGGGTATAGAAGAATTAGTGGCTACGTAATTAGAGCACGGAAGGAAGATCAAGAGAAAGGTCCCAGAATAGCAAGTCTATAGAGTGCTGCGGGAAATTATTCGTCCTGTTCTGGAAGCAGTCTAGCTGCATTAACATGCTGCTGTGCTATGCCAATAAACCTTTTGAGGCTAGACTGCCCTGAGTGTTACTGGATAATAAGTGACTCAGCTCGGGTCGGGAATCGACAAGCCTTAAATCTTGCATTTCTGCACACTCTGTTCCAGAGCTGAAAGGAGCAGCTTAATTCCGCTTCTGCCTACAGTTAGTTCTAGTAGAGCTTTTCCGTGATCAAATCTAGTTGCGCTGCTATGCTTGTATCCCAGGCAGGATCCATTTATTGCTAAGCTTCCTCGGTGTGAAAGATCAGATGCAGTCTCTGACTTTAGGTTTTCTAGAAAAGGTTTCAGGAGGAAAGGCTCTTGGGAAAGTATTCCACAAAGATTTGAGGTTTTTTTCTTTCTTGGAGCATTAGAGGAGAAAAAGCAAACAAACAAACAGACAAACACTCTGGAGTCTGTATATTTACTTACATATTACCCCAGCTACCTGAACACCATAAATCAAAGCTCCAGGTTTGTAGTTTGCCTTTTCTGCACTTCAGCTGAAGCAGAAGAGAGTAATTTTCATAATTCCTTATCTGAATTGTATGTAATGTAGCCTCAAAATGCAGATATGGTAGAATCTTATCACATCTATAAATGCTTCCTTGGTGTCACTCCTTGTTTTTGACTGCAGCGCCATATATGGCCAAAATTGCTAAGTGCATTCACTCTTCTCTCTGTAGAGATTCTGGCTCCTCTTCTAAGACAGGAGGGTCTCTTCTCACCTGAACCTGCGTCCAGCATGCTGCCCTCTTCAAATCATCAGTGTCCAGCCACAGTCAAATAACCTGGCAATCAGTTTTGTCAAAATGTTTTTCGTCAAAATGCTAGATGATCCTTCAGCTGGTCACCAGCCCATTTGGCAAAGCTGCTGCCTTGCTTGGCCAGACTCTTTAGTACATCCACTATACTGCCCAAGTTGACCTATTCAAATGCCAATGAGCTTTTTTAATCTTTTCACTGGCCCTAACCAGTTATTGCCTGTCATAAACAATACCCATGGAAATGGCGAATACCACCAGTGAAAGGTTAACCCTTGGAGATCCAGTAAGAAGTAACACGCACACGCATGCATGCTCAAAAGAGCTAGGTAAACCAAGTCATGGTGTTTCTTAAAACAAATGCAAAAAATCTCCTTTAGTTTTGAGACTTTGGCTATACATACGAACAAAAAAGGCAAAAAATAAGGTACTGATATTTTGTTAAAAGAAATCCAGGGGGCTTTGTGTGCTTTGGAATAAAGGAAGCCATAAAACTTCCACATAAACTCTTGGGATACTATAAAAAAGCAAGTTTTCAATTTTGACCCTGAACTCTCTCAGTAAGTATGCCCCACTTGTTCAGCCTATAAATTTCCAAGGTTATTTGGAAAGTGAAGAACAAAAGAAGTGCTTCTCATGGGAAAAAAATTCTTCTGTAGCAACAAGGAAGGGATTCTTTCTTTTGGAACTCCTACAGACTTTATTACCCATGCAACTTAAAAAGTTAAATAGACTAAGGCATTATATGTACTGTATTTTTAAAATATATTTAATATTCAGTTTGATTAAAGTCCAGTGTGCAATATTTTAGGATGCAGCCATAACTTCTCTTGCAGTTTTGAAAGATGTTGCTGGATATGAGCTATGGAACCAATTAGAGCACCAGTTCAGTCTGAGGAAAAATGAGCCTCCGTAAATAGAGTAGTTGTATCACATAAAAGAAAAAGCAGGCATACCCATAAACCCAAACTAGAACATCAACACTGGATTTTCAAGGAAATATGACATAGCCAAATGAAATACCTGAAAACATATTGTGCAGAGGCTTTTACGCTGAGCATTTCAATTATCCAACATAGGCATGCCGGTAACTAGTTTACAGATGATACACTGCACAAAATGCAACTGAACTATATAGTACCAGTATAAGAATGAAATTAAATATCTCTCTCTCTTTCCCAATCCTTTCCCCTCTTTAGGGACTCAAACCATCCAAATAATTTACTTGTATAGACTCTCTGCTTTTATGCAACCCCTTTGAATGAAAAAGGGAAAGAAGAAAAGGGGGAGAAAGAGACTGAGTCCAAACATTGCTTTGTTGTTTCTGAAAACGACACCACAATGGTATTACAGTGAACACAAGAAGCAAAAATAAAAATGGTGATCCAAGACAAATCTGACTGATTTTTGTCTGAATATCTATTCTTAGATCAGTTAACTGTTAGATCACTTCCCTGTGAGTTATGAAATACTATGCTGCACCTTTTGCTTTCATCAGTGGTAGCACTCCAGCATGCTACAAAGACCTAAGCAGCACTGATGTTCTAATCTCCACTTCCTTTTCTTTTTCTTTTCTTTTTTTTTTTTTTTGGCATTTTTAATCCCTTCCAGATTCTTTTGAGGTATCACTTCCCTCTAGCTCACAAAGAAGGCTAATAACATCAATAGATTGCTCACGAGGGCACTTGTAATGAAATCTTTGCACATGAATTCCAGTCTTTTTGAAAGAATTCAGTATTTTCCAGGAGACAAAAACCAAACTAGCTTCAACCTTTCCTCGCCAATGCAATTGAAAAAGAAACTTCATACACACACCTTTTTGTTGTGGCTTTCTGAAACATTATAGAACGAAATCTCTTGCTTGTCTTTGTGTTGATCAGTGAGAATGGAAATGGCTTGTACCAAGTTGGAAACAAGTCAAAATGCCCTTTCTGACTTGTTAATGAAATCCTTCTGATGTACAAAAGGCATTTATTCACCACCTTAATAGTCACACTGCAAGTAGATTTTATCTGGCTAGAGAGTCATTTATTTCAATGAGAAACTAATCTCTTTTGTGTGAATCACAGAAAGGATTTGAATTTAAAAATAAATAAAAGGAATTGTTTACCTGCACATAGCTAATAATACCTTTGGAAATGCCATCTATGGATATTGACTACTGAATCATGAAGTATTAGTCTGGCACATTTAAAAGAGTTCATGCTATAAAAATCTAATGAGCCTATGCTCTAGACTAGCACATAACAAAATAAAGACAGAGTTAAAATTAGATTCCAACCACACTCAGAAAAAATTAACAGTGAATTGTATAAAATATATTTAGAGAGAGGGTTTGAAAATGTACAGAAAAGCTCATGCATGAAGCTTTGCAAATTGCATTTGAAGGGACTGACCTGACATAAGGTTGGCAATGGATGCAACTGGAGCTTTAATTGAATAAGCTCGGACATCTGTCTCAACTGTCAATCCTCCTAACAATAAGATTGATAGATGCAAGCTAATCACCAATTAGAGGGACTTCTTTCAGATACAGGCTTTGAGTAGAGAAGCTGGATGAACTTGCTCGGAGGCAGATGAAGCGAATGTGCAGAAGAGAGCACGGTATTTCTGTCTGTCTGTTTCCAGAGACCACTAGATCTTTTTAGACTGAACTCGTAGAGCAAAGTGTCACCAGTACGATAACGAAGGCGAGACAGAAAGGCCGGCCTCTCAACTTCATGACCCACAACTATCTCATCTTAAGACAGTCTTAAACAAATACTCAGTACAGTTTTACTCACACAGTCATTAGCATCCCTTTCCTTTTGGAATACAAAGTATTTCAGCATTACATAATGCAACTGGGTTAGCTGTCTGCCCTTCTTCCTCCACCAAATACAAATATATTACCTAGTCCTTGTATCATTTCCACATCCTGTTTAACAGACTACTATTCATAAAAAAAAAAAAAAAGCACAACAAAAAAAACCAACTAACACCAACCCAGAAAATATCAGGATTCCTTTTGTTCCTAACATGTTTAAACACTTTCTGGTTTGCTCTAGCTGGCTGCTGTTTAAAGGGTATGTTTTCATTTCTATTTTTGGATAGACAGCCTTTATGAACAACTTCCTTTTTCTTTCTAACTTAACAACTGATTTTTCATTTTATAAATCTTCTCTCTCCCCTTTCTGTCCTCCAGATTGTGCAGTTGCATCTTTGTGAACACAGAATATGTTTTTATCATTTACAGTTATTGATATTTATGTTTAGGCACTGCAACCCCACCCCTTCGGGATTCACATGTCACCATGGTATACCATAAGAGTCCTTTAAAGAAGTATAATTATTTCTGGGACACAATAACAGCATGGTGAATTTATTTTTCTCTCTTCTCCTCTCTCCGGTATAAAAAATGTGTTCTTCTCAAGGCGAATACTAGTTTCTTTAAATACCACTTCTGTAAGTACATCTGCACAGCCAAATATTTTGTTTTGGATTTAGGTGCTTGTAGAGCAAAATTGGTAACAAACGTGGTAGCTACTGGGAGCAAACTTTTGTTTCATTTCATGTTCATCTCCCTGTTCTAGCTCTTGTGTTGATGGGAAACTGCTGGCAGGGGCAACAGTTGAGGTTATAATCACAGTTGCCAGGTTTCAGAAATAATAACTGGCAGACCAAAACCCCCAGCATGCTGTAGGTGGAACTACCTTCTGATAGCTCAGTGTCGTTTCCCCTAACAAACCATAAATGGTTTCTGGTATGATGTAGTACCCTGTACTAGATATTAACAGGCATGCCACATTAACTTTGCCCTAATAAGCTTTTCAAGACAATCTAATTCTAAGTTGCGTATGACTTGGAAACATATGTGACTAACATAATGTGACTAGAGTCACATTAACCACACCCAAAATAAACAGCCAGGATTCCCCACTGGCTTGTGAGGGGGATACTTCACTCTGCTCGTTGGAGCTATGCCTTTTCCAGTCCCACATATTGCTTAGGTATTTCTGTACAGCCTTCCATAAGCATGCTCAAAGGAATGAAACTGCACTTGAAAGATATTTTTTCACTGCTTATTGTAGTTCACAGAAAAATGCCCTAATTCTTTATGCAGCACTTAATGGGAAAAGCTGGACTTCTGGCAGGGCAGGCACGAGAACGTGAACAAATTTAGGCTTGTATTTTTACATCTCATTGGACAGAGAAGTTTCCACCTATCTAAAAAGCCCAGGAAGTGACCTCCAGATACTTACATCTACACCAAATAATTCCTACCTCTGGCACACAAATACTTTGCTGTGGAAGCTGGCTGTGGTGCTGTTTGCTGGGAATGAAAATGCCAGAGGTATCTGAAGTCCCAAGGGTTAAATTACTTCTATAACAATAATGACCAAGCCATTACATGCACATGAGTATTTAATTACAGCTGTACCTAGTTCCAGCCTTAATCGTCAAAACCACTTTGCTAAGAAAACGCATAGAAGTTATCTGTTCCCCTTGTTCACGTAACAGCTTCAACTCCAGATTAGGACAAGGAGTTAAATCCAGAAGGAAGCTATTTTAGTGGCTTGTTCTACCAGTTCATTTCACCATGCTGTTAAGAACTAGGACTAAGCACAGTGGTGGCATCCTCCGTTCTCCTTCCCCACCCCTTGTTTTTGCCCTAATTTTCACAGATTTCTCATGAGCTGTTGAAAGTAATTCCTCCACAGTCACTCAGCTTTCTCACCAGCACTTTTTAGTTGATCCAGAAAAATCTCTGCTGTCCAACTTCAGGCTTTCAGAACATGCTTACATTTAAAGTGCAGCAATAACTCAGGGTTAAAATCTGAAGTGTGGAGTGTAATTTGCTTTAAACATAAAATTCTTTTAATGGCACTATTGAAAGTGCCCCCAAGTGTTTCTCCAGAAGCTGTTAAGCCATTCAGTGCATCCTGCAGCATTAGAAACTCCACAAATGCTGGCCCAATGAGTGACTACTCCATGTGGATCTTTTATCTAAAAGAGCTATAAGGCTATGAAAACCAGCAGTGACTGGCACATCATGTGTAAAAAAACAAAAAAACATGGTTTATTTTTAATTAGCTTTCTCCTTTTTCTGAAGAAAAATGACATTTTTTTCTTGTGGGCCTACTTTGTCAATACACGTAGGGACAAAAGATTTATAATGATATCACTTAAATAACTGAAAGATTAAAACCAAGTGAAAAAAGATGGAGAATTAACAACTAATGGAAACAAAACTTTAAAAAAGCAAGCTTGAAGCTGTGTACTACAGCCACTAGCAAAGAAAGGAGCAGAGGATGAAGTGGCAGGTGTGGTGTACGCACCCCCAACAGGCCCACAAAATGCACGCCTAATAGTTGTGCCTTCAGGCAAAAAGTCTTAACTCATTGAGTTACAAATTCATTTTCCAATGTTACATGCTAGAGGCCACACAGCCAAAGAGCAATCTCACACACACCTCTTTGTAACTTGGCAGTGCCACTGACAATGCTATAATAAAATACATTTTAATAGTGTAAATGAAGCTATTTGTCTGTCATTGGAACAATTTCAACTTTGCCAAAGCCTAATTATTTCGGATACATTAATTACTTCAGAGTTTCATGTAGTGTGTTCAAAAAGATGCTTTGATTTTAAAACAAAATACTGCTGCAGATGAGAACAACGTAGCTGAAACTTTTCCGTTAAAGACTTAACGGATCCCATGGGATTTTATCATATATGAATGATTGCATTTTAAAAAGCTGAATGATGCACAAAAACCAGTTTTATTAAGCTGGCTTAGAACCGTGATCAACTTTGGACTAGTGTCACTAAGGTACAGTGTGTGTCTCTTGAAAGCAAGAGAAGATCAGCCTCTTCCACCATCACCCCACCACACCTACCTACTAAAGTGAACAGCAGGCGGGAGATGCCTCAAAGGGAACAATGCTAAAGGGAAAAGCAGAAAAAACACAGCTGTAGAACGTGTATGTGATTATGTGAGGGGGAAAGTTGCATCAAAGAAAATCTGTTTGTGCACTGATTCGATGACAGGCAGTCTGGGGAAGATTCTTCAGGAATACCAAATTTTCCAGTTTCCTTTATGTTAATACATATTTCTAACTGGAACAAGGGTTTGATACCATTAACTTTTTCCTTTCAATCTAGGACGCACAACGAAATTAATGCAAGAAAGAAACAGAAACATGCAATGCCATGAATTATTCCCTCATTTGTTTGCTAGCATTCCTCTGAAGTAGAGCAAGCACAGAAAAAAATACTCCCAGGTTATCCATGTAGTGTGTAATCCCGGTGGAGATACTGCTGAGCACTGTCATAAAGTGTATGCCGAATTAGCCTGCCCTATTTGCCTAACGCTGCTTCCAGCAGACTACATACATGCAATCAAGCTTTGAGAAAGTATCCCCTGATTGTCCTCTTTTCACAAAGAAACTATATCAAAAGATAAGTGCAAGGAGAGGAAGCAGTTCTCATCTAAGCCATTAAATTTCAACATTTTATGTTTTCAAGCTGTAAAAGAATGGATAGAACATTATTTATGCCTCTATGCACACACTCAGATTTTTCAGGTGTTTAACAGTCCTGGTGAAGAGGTTAAAAGAAAATGAAAGGTACTTGTTAAAGTAAATTCAGGGAAAAAGTCAAAGGAACTGCTATGAGCTCTGGCCTGAGCACTCAGATTTTAATTTTTTTTCCTCTTCTTTTTTTAAGAGTTCTCGAAGTTTTGCAGAACACACACTATGTTAAGTGAATGCCATTAATAGCAGAAGTGAAAATTTTCTGGCAGATGCAGTTTTCTACCTTAAAATCACTATTATTGTGAAGTCCAAATATAAATGTTTAGTTCATAACTCTTGGGATCTGTGTATTGTTATATATTTTACAAGTAGTATTTTTGAACAAAAAAATAACATGTTCTCTGGAAAGTGATAATAATGAGTACTTCCCAAGAAATGGAACTTGCCTCCTGTAACTCCAATAATGCAGGGAACGAATAATCAAAAATACATAAAACCAGCAGGGAATGAAAGAATGGTAACCTTCCCAATTTCCTTCACTGACAACAAACACACATTTAGAAAAAGGAAAGAAGAAGGGAGGGGGAAAAAATGGATTTGAAAAATTGACATAGGTCCTTTTCCCCCATGTTTGTTTTATCTAGCAAGGAGTAAAAGAGAATTAAAAAGTTGTCAAAGTTATTTACTTTAAAATGGCAATAGCACACTGATGACCTTACTAAAATCAAGATCCCTCTATGTCGGATCCTATAGAGGGCTATTACAAGTGAACCCCTGTTTCATTTTAGCTAGAGCTTAAGGACTTGGAAGTTACACCAAAAAATCTACTTCTTATGTAGCTATGTGTCTGTGTTGCTCAGTGAGAAGGGAAAAGGCTCTGAGGGTCTGGATCCTGCTTGCCAATGCTGTTATTCAAAACACTCTTGATGATAAATAAAAGTAAACATTCACTGATGCAGGACTGGGAATCCGAATCCCTGCCACTCCTCAAGGAGCCCAATTCACAGCAGGTCACAAAAGCACGTACTCCCTGCTCTCCCTCTCACCCCACAAAACTTGCTGGCCAGTGGCCCCTGGACACCAGTGACAGTAGTGGAGGGTAGAAAAGCCCAACCCCAGCCTTGCTTAGCTACCTCCCCTGTGGCTTGAGGTTAGGCTTCTTGGTTGAATTCACACTCTGCTTCCAAATACTCTTGAAAGGGAAAATGTCCAACCATCCTCTGAAGTGAGAGGTAGGATTTGCAAGCCAAGAGGGAGGCTGAGGAGGAACAGAAGTGCCATTGAGCAGTTATCTAGGAGAATACCAGTCAATCTGAAGCAGCACCTCAACATCACTTTTTCCTCCTCTTTCCTCTCATCCTCTTGCTCTCCCCACGCCCAGGCAGCTCTCTCTTGAACCTTCTGCATTGTTATTCCCACCCTGGGTTTATACCACTGACTGCCCGAAGGCTGACTCCAGCAGCAATAGTGTGAAACACAAAGTAGCCGCTCTAAAAACTCAGGTCTGGGAGCTCTTTGAGGATGCCCCTGATCAAGTTAAACTGTGCCCTAGCCCTGCTCAGAAAAGGTTACCAGCCCTTCACCTGCCTCACAAGAAAAGTCCACTCCTTCTGCCTGAGCACATTACCAAGTTAACTGAGCCAAACAGCAGCCTCTGACAATGAACTGCAAGTCTTCAAGTTGACACAGGAAGGAAGCAAAACATCAGAACCACCTTCATCTTCTTTTTTTCCCATTCCCCTCTCCTCTTTCTTATGTTCTTCTCTTCAACACGCAGAAGTTTCACTGTTACCCAATTCCGAAGTACATTTTATTGCTCAGCATGTTTCTTGTCTTGAATTTGACTCTGTATTGTCCAACTTTCCTGTTCAGTGCGTGGGGACCTTAGAACACCTTTACTGGCAAAATACACATACATTTAATCCCATAATTCGCTACCAACCATGCATTTTAGCCTTGAAATCTTCTCATTTCTGATTTAAGATATGACAACGCAGAATACGAGTAAGTAAAAAGTGAGACCAGTGTTCAATATTATCCCATGCAGTCCAAGGCCCCTCTCATCACCTTCTCTGGTGATTTCCCTTGTACTTCATTCACAATCTAACAGAACAAATGCATTGTGCAGCAGGAATAATGAAACAAAAAGTGAGGTTTGTGGCTATCTGAAAAGAATAAGCTATTTCTAAAAGACTAAGATTTTTCACACCCAAACATGTCCTAATAGCATGTACCACATGCTTGAAAACACAGAGAATCTATATGAGCAGAGTCAATCCTGCACACACAGTATTTACAAGTCATCGTACAGTTATGAATTTTAAAACACTGCATGATTTTTTCCAGTAATGAACACGTAATGCAGATCATATGTGATATGTTCTGTGCAGAAGACAGAAAACTCTTTATCACTGCACTAAGAAAGAAGCTACAATATAAATCTCCTAAGTTATTATTTTTAAGCTATATTCTTTTTTTTTTACTATAACTTATTATTCTTAAACTATGCCGTTCATAGCACTGTATCAGGAGCAAGCAGAAAGGAAAAAATAATAACTTAAAAAACCCCAAACAAACCCATACACAAAACAAGAAAAAAACAAACCCAGAAACCTAGCCAGTCACCCCCAGCCCAGCTCACAACTTTGGAATGTTTGCACACAACAGTAAAAGTTGTATTCATTCATCCAAACATAAAGAGCCTTCTGACCTCTGCTGCTATCTGGACTCTAAGAAGAAATCTCTAAATTATTTCTTCTAAATAATAACAGAAGATAAATCGCAGGAGTAAAAAATTCCTACAAGAGAAAACAAACAAAACCAAAACCAAACAAACAAAAAAAAGAAGAGGCCTGGACACTGGATCTCTTATGCAGCCCCGCTGACGGAAGAAGATGACCTCTAATCACGAGCGCTGATCCTGTGTACGCTGTGAATAAAGATTCTCCAGCATACCACTTGATTCACTGAAATAAACCTATAGTTCAGTGTTCAGAATTTCAAACATTTCCTGTAGATGTTTGTGAATAGGGAAAGAAAAAGGGAAGTTTGACCCAATGAGTCCTTCATTGACTGCTGGGCTGTCCTGAGCCAGTTTCTCTAACCTCAAAACTCCTTCCTATTTCTGTTCATCATTCAGTATAGATGTACGTACCACGTGTGATAACGCAGCATGTAACAAAAGCCTTGATTCTGCCTTTTTCTTGCAGGCAGCAAGCACAACAGTTTCTAGGCTGAATTAACACTATTTCAGTACAAACACTAAATGTAATTTCTCTCTAAAAATCCTGAGCGTGAAGCTCAAGATATTTTGTTTTAAGTGTAAGTAGCTGAAGTTCTGAACATTTGGATTGAATGTCAGATAATTCCTCCTGAAATCAAAAATCTTCATCAACTGAAGCTGCTGAATGTGTCTTTAATTTCTGTAGGCAATCTCGGTATAATTCCTGCTTGCCAGGTGGCAAGAAGGAACAACTGCTAGCTACTCACTTGCAGGCTAATTTTTATTAAGCACAGTATTCTTTTACTAAAGGCTAACAATTTTCTACATCAGCTGAGCAAAGGCTAGTTTTCATGCCCTTCTGAATCCTACACACATTTCCTTCTCACAGTAGATGGAAGAATTTCCAAAGCTGAAAGCTATTTTGAGCAGCTTCCAGAGCCTCTCTTTGTAACACCTTCTTAACTGTGATTTCCTAATCACTATGCAGAAGATTTCACTGCCTAATTAAAGGACTGGTGCAGTGATGAAGATAAAGAATACCGAGCAGGGCTGCAAGCTAATCTACAAGCAAAACATAGGAGCTACTTGTCAAGAGTAAGGGCATATTTTATCGACAGCTGTGTCCAATAAGGATGAGTTATGTAGTGGAGGTTTAATATTAATGCGTTTCAGCCTTTCCCATTACTTGCTTGTTATACATACCTAGGGCATTTCCAATTCTCTCGCTCTCCCTTCTTATTGTAATGTAATTAACATTTTAACCCCTCTGAAAACCCTTGTTTTTACATCATCGCAGACTTCTACAGACAGTGCTCCATAGAGTTGGAGGTCTTAGCGTTGAAGTATTTGGCCTGCAAAAGGCAGGTTGGGTTTGTAAATCTTGGCAATGGGTGAATCTGCAGGCCAAACCCACCATTTGTACCTTCGGAACTTCCTCTCCCTTTCTATGTCTCTCCCCATATACATATAGATGTCTGAGTCTATTAATCTATTTATACCACTGTTTCCTAAAAAGATATAAATATTGAAAGAGTTACAGATTAATAATATTAAACACCAAAGAGAGTATGTACTCTTACGTAAATTATGCAAGACAACCACTTCTATACAAGGTTTCAAATTTAAACATTAGCATTACATTCCTTTGTACAAACATGGTTCAGATGGTTCAGCTCCCTTAGGAGCCAAACGGCCTCCATCGAGGTCATCCCTTTTCCCCATGCCATCCCACCTATTTATAGCAGAACTACCACCTGAGAAAGACTATTCCTCCACCATCCACATCGCAGCCGACACGGGAACTCATTGCTGTCTAGTGCGGAGGAAAGAGGCAATAACCATAGAGAAATAATCCTATGGCTGAAACCAGCAGAGTCTATCCTGCTGTTGGTACACTGTAGTCAAAAAATATCAAATCAAATTCCTCCTTGTGGCTGCTAATGGTCTATTTCTTATTTGGGGGCAATTAATTTGAGGCATCTGGGACATAATCTTCAGACACAGAGCATTCACAACTGCAAGGCAAACAAGAGGAAAGCTATTATCAGCACATAAACCTCTACACAGCCATGCCCTAGGCATGTCAGACTGAAGACCCAGCTGATGCTTTTAAATTGTTGGGGTTTACTTTATCATGCCTGAGTTTGCCCTGTGTAACTTAAGGATAATAGTAACATGGCTTACAACCACAGAGGTGTTTTAAAGCTGAATTCATCAGGGGTTTATAAATCATTAGGGGTTAGATAGATAAATGGATATATATATTACAATAAAATTTTCTTACAACAGGAAAGCTCAGGTCTGCTTCCACAGAAGCTTTAAGGTGTTCATGTGCTCTCCTCTCCCTCTTTCTGACACTTTGAAGTTTTTCACTGGGAACAGAGCAGGTTGTCGGGACCCCGAGCACATCCTGCCTCCTGGGGCTTTGGCTAGCTGGACTCTGGTCCAGCTCAGAGCACAGCTGGTGACCTTGAAGACAGCCACTGTGAAGAAAGTGAGAAAAAAACCCTCAACTGGGGCTGCCTCCTCGCCCCTTCCCTTGGGAACTGCTTTTATGCCAAGCCTCTCACTCTGGATCCTTGTTGGAGCTGTGCTGCAGCTGCCCTGCAGTCTTGCTGGTGCCTGGCCATGAGTTCTGCTAAGCTGGACACAAACCCAGCCCAACTTTGGCCATCCTGGTCCCTACAGCCACAGAGACCCTTGGCTGAATGTTGCCACCATCACCAGACCTTCCTGGCTCTCCTCACTGGCTACCGTGGGACGGGACCATGCTCACTGAAGGCACCATCATAACTGCTGTGCTGTCCCCAGAGCTGGGGCTGGCAACCCAGTGATTCCCCCCAACTGTAACACCATGGGGCCTGACCTCAAGCCTTCCCCAGACCTTACTCCCCAGCCCACAACCCCATGGCCACCCACAGCTCCACTGCTGCCCCCCATCACTGCACCTACCCCATCTCAGGCTGCAAGTGACCTCCAGCCCAGTACGGGTTTCGCAGTGGACTCTGGTGCCACCTGGCAGGAGGTTTTGGCAGGGTCCCCACTTCCACATCACTGGTGGCTGGTGATGGCTACAAGAAAATCCCCAAAAGACAGTATTTTCCAAGATAAAGCTCACCAAAAGAAAAGGTAAGTTGTAAACCCAGGTGTCCCACAATCTGAGGATCTAACTAGGGGCCAGCAGGTAAGATGTATGTAAGAGGCAAGAGGATACTGGTTTTACCACCCCCACAGAAGAGAAACCAGAATCACCTTCCTTTCCTAGAGAAATGAAGCCAGACTTTAGGGAATTACCCCTGGATGTGTTTTCTGTCAATGAGACAGGAGTGGCAGCATCCTGTGTTCATATAAGCATCTGTGGTCAACCTGTGCTGTGGTGGACTGCATCCCAACTGCCGTGCCACGCAACAGAAGCTCTTCCTAACAATGGCAGGGTACATTAGACTTCTGCTGACAAGCCTTGACTGCTGCAAGTATTAATGTCATCTCAACCAGCCCAGGATTCCCTATTCTGTACAAAAGGGTGTAGCAGCAGTACCCCAGGCATCCACATGCTGAAAAGGGAATTTAACCTGGGGTTTTGCAAGCAAGGCAGAGCACCATACCCACAGACCTGTGTGGATCTAGTTGCAAGATGTAACAGCTGAAAGAGCTAGAAAAGGCACCTGAGGAAATTAATAATCCTGTCTGTGTTCAGTGTGAGGACTGGACTGTGTGGTGTAAATAGTACATGCAGCCCCAAACTGGGGAAAGTTATGAAGAAATACTGAGTAGCAGCTCCTTCAGTACTCAGCAGAAGTTAAAGGTGCACAAGTACAAGCTTGTAAACGGGTAATTAAAGACTGTATTAGCGCACCTGCCTGAAGGGGACAAATCAGTGCTGCACAGGCAGTCTGCATCACAGCGTTTCCTAGGCTGCCAGTGCTTGCCTCACAACCTTGAAGTAGCCTTGGCATATGTTAATTTTCATTCCTTTTAATGTCATATTATATAAACAATCCCTGTATTAAGGTTGACTTCAGATATTTGTATTAAAAAAAAAAAAAAAGGAATTTTCCTCTTTGTTTTACTTGAAGGATACATTATATCACCTTCCCCACTCAAAGGACATACTCTAATTAAAGATTGAATTTTCTCAGGATTTTAACTAAATCTGTCACTTAGCTTATGAATTAAAAAATAATTAAAGATAGGGTCTCATTAGAATTGTAATTCTGCGCCTGCTCACTTCTGTCTGCTTCCTTCCACTAACAAATTGCTGGTTTTCCATTGTTCGTGCTCTCTGCATAATTTGCACTCACTTGGAAATAATTAATGCACATGGGAAAATTATGTTGTAAGTAAAAACAAATTTCTTCTCTATTATACTCAGAATTCTGTCTTAGAAATAATGGTTATTCTACTCCTCTCTGCAGTCGAGGAAGGCAATTGCTTGTCTAGGGGCAACTGCTTGTCTACTAGCTGGTCCCTACCAGAAGACATCATCTTCTTCATTTCTACGAATAGCTCAGAAGACACAGAAAGCCTTTGGGGAAGCTGCCATTTCAGAGAAGCCTTGTATGGTGTGTACATGCTATCTGTGAGCAGGAATGGCTGATGTTCCTGCTTCTCAGAGCCAGACTGCTCTGGAAGACGGTTGCAATTTCATGAAGTTCCATCACAAAGCTGAGCTGTTAAACACTTCTTTCATTTCATAAAATATGTGAAATACGGAAGTTCTGAGTTTTGCTATGCACCCTGAATAACACAAAAGAGATGAACACAATATCTGCCCTAGATGCTTTCTTACCATGTGACGGAAATTCAGGTTCTTCATACATTTTACAGAAATTTCAGCACATTTAACCCTGACAATTTGCCGTCACAGACACCTGCTACCAGCAGGACAGCAAATGACCTTACTTGACCAGGATGAACTTCTGATCCACATCACAATCCTCAGCTCCTCTTGGCTGCTACTATTCCCCTTTCGAGACTCAAATATTCCAAGTAGTTGATGGTCATCAACTTTCCATCAACTAATAGCAAAAATTAAATTGTGACAAGAGAAGAAAAAACAAACAAAAAACCCCAAAAGAAAAAAAAACCACAAATATGTTTCTTGTGGTCTTAAAACAAAAGTTTAATAACAATCTTAAAAAAGCTAAGAAATATTAAAAAATAACCCCAAAATAATACAGCACTTTTCCACTAATACAGAAAAAATGCATGTATCTACACAAAAGAAAAAATTAAGAAAAAAAAATCAAAGCGGGGGAGAGCCACACATTAATCGCAACACTCTTAACCTGTACATACAGTGCCAATTTTGATGATTTATCAGTGTCTGAAAGGTTGCTTTACTGTATAAAGATTTTCCATGAGTTTTGCATGTGCTTGTACGTTTCCCTCCTTTTCACAATATTAATTCCTTCCTATTTCCTTAAAGTTGCCATCCCAAAACAAGAGTTCCTGAGGCAAATTTATGATAGTTCAAAGCCTGCTCTTTTTTTTTTCCCCCCAACTGTCTGTCTTTATGAAATTGGAAGAAATGTAATTACCTTGGAGACCTCCAGCCTTCTGTCAAATTTGATTGAAATCAGCCAATAACTTCAGATGTTTTCAAAGGAGGAGATAGTCATACAAAGTCATACACACTGAATAATTGTCAATAACTCTTCCTTTAAAAAACAAACCCAAACCCCCGACTAAAAACAACAAAGCAAGCAAGCAAACAAAACCAGAGTTACCTTAACAAGTAAAATGGAAACTGGCTTATCTCGGAGCTGTGTTTCAGAAGTATGAATTTCAAAAATTCTCCATACTCCAGGAGACAGATTCATTTAAATTCAGTTAATTTTAATGAATGCTATGAACAGGATTCATTTTCATAAAACAGTCTAAACTTCCAGCTTTTCCTCACGATGTTCTGTATTACTTTTTACATATGTAATGCTATATTAATATATGCTCTTGAAGATCAAAAAAAACCCCAAACAACCCAAAAAACAAAAAAAAACCAAAACAAAACCCACCACTCTGGCTGCTTGTAAAACCAGAC
>VZTU01033373.1:65477-76305 GCA_013400835.1 Zapornia atra
AAAGTTCCTTATTTCAAAGTTAAAATAATTTGGGTGAAGCTCCTCCCAGGATTAACCTTTCTTCACATCATAGCACTCACAAATGACAGAAACGTCCCAAAATCTGCAAAGATAAATCTCGTCTTTGAAATTACTGAAAGCCTTCATTAAGCCTTAATATATGCTGTCAGTTTTAAACTAAATAATAGATGAGATTTTAACATAATCAGAAGAAAACTGCTGGTACCTGCCTCTGTTACTGTCACAGTTAAATTGACATGGTAATTTTAAAAATAACGCTTTCTCGAAGTCAGTTAAAGACTGACAAGCACCCATCATCTAGAAAACTTTCCTTCACACAGAAGGAAGCACCTTACTCTGAATTCACTGGTACAAACAAGCAAATATTTCTTCTGCTGGTCCACTGTGGGAATAAAACTTGGGTGGCTGGGTTAAATAAATCTGAAAAAGTCATACTAACACCTTTCCCTTGGAAAAATACTCTTTTATTACAGTAATAATTTTCAAGTATTTTATTATTTGTTATTTTTTGTTATTCACGGCTGCAGGGAAAATTCTATCACAGTTTTTTATTAAATGGGTATTTGGGGATTAGACTATATACTGTGCTTAACACCTACTTAATATTCCATGTACTATGAGGATGAAGACAGCATAATGCATCTAGAACCCCAGGTCTCCCTCTGTATCATGCGGTATGTGAAAGGCCAAACGTATTTTATAAGGGAAACAAAAAGCCCAGCTAATCTCTAGCCACTCTGCAGTCCTAGCACACCCAGTGTTCTCAGGTATGCTTCTCTCCTTCTGTCCATACCCACATGCAAAACAAGGACAATAAAACCCACTGCAGCTTCTTGACTGACGGACTCCCCTGTCCAGCATCCTATCAAACCTCATTAGATTTCTCTGCACTGGACTGGGGAAACATTGTCACCCGCAGCACAAAGTTGTATCTGAAACATGTACAGCAACATCCACTGGTGCATGAGCTGATTCTCCATGGAGATTTCACCATCTTCATGAGTGAGCTGATGCACTGATATCCCCACATACCTCTGCTCTTCCCTTCTTTCCTCTCCACTGACACTTATTTCACAGACTGCTGGCATTGCCTAGGACAGGGAAGCAATGGCTGGCAGCTTCTAGCGAGAGCTAGGCTGGATCTCTGTTGGCCTGAAGTGCTCCTAAACTTGTCTTATGCAACAGCTAAGAGCTTTTATCCAAAGTAGCACTGAAAAAGACTTCCTGTGTGTGAACCTAATGATGGTGAAATGAAAGCATGTTATAAATAGTGGCAGAGGAGCTACGCCACCAATAAAAGTTTGATTTAGAAAGTGTTGCATTTCTCTTCCGGAAGGTCACCAGGTGATGGTTTCAAAGTCTGTTTTAAGATAGTCATGTTCTGTGCCAATCAGCTGTCACTGTTACAGACACATTTCACTATTTTAGCTGCAAAAAGGATTAAATGGGATGTAATCATTTCAAGTACTTCAGAAGTAGCTCAGAGCTCTAGTTGCTGGATCACTTGATAAGACTAGAGAAAATATTTGAACACTCAAGGAAGGCAACAGCACTAAGGATAATAAAATGCCATGACTCATAGCCCTTTTTCACAGTTAGGACTTATGTTCTGGTTTTGTAAAACAAAACAAGAAATTTACAGCTGAAAACACCTGTGAAGATTTCAACCCCTCTGGGTTGAGTCAAGCTCCCCCCAGGCTAGGTCTACTGAACCTGACTAGACCTTGAAGTCTGGAAATTCTTTCAGGTCATGCAAATGCACCAGACATCTAGGTATGAAGCTATATAAAAATACTTTAAATAAAAAACAACTCCACTGTCTGCCTATGAAATGATATTTATTACTCCATCCTCTTGAGGATTTATGGGCAATGACAAAACATAGCACAGACCCATTTCTCTTTTCAGCTTCCAAGGAAAATAAACAGGACTGACTGAAACAGAGTTATAATTCAAGCAGTGGAAATAAGGTGTGGATGGTCTCTTATATGCAACAGCTCTGCTAGCTTAAGCAGCTAAACTCACAATTAACAGCCAAGAGTCCACTATGATTAGAGGGCAAAGCCATCCCTCAAGATTCCTCCATAATTAGAGGGTAATGTCATCCCCTTATACTAGGGTGAAAAACCCAGAGTCATTGGACACTCAACCTGAATGACTGGATAGAAGGAAGAGAGACCACTGGAGTGCCTGTGTAACTCTGTGCACCTGTATTTGTACATGTGTGTGTGCATATGTGTATGTGTAGGCAGAGAAACCTCGCGTACTTTATTTGTAATCGATTCTGTTCCTGATTCCATATATAAAGGTGAACTGGAAGCTATTCTCCTTCTGGTTTGACTTCCTTATACTGAAGTCTTGATTATTATTTTGGCTTCCTGTCACATCTGTCCATGTGGCACGTATCGCATATATCCGGCATGAATGTTTCATGAATATTGGGGAAGCAATTGCAATGTGAGACACAATGCATATTTCAGATGACACATGACTGATGTGTTTGGAGATCTGGGTTTATTATGTACTTGCAACATTCATCTACTACCAGAAAGCTGGTCTTTCCCCCTATTGCACTGACTAAAGTCAAAGAAGGAAAACAAATGTGCATTTTGAATGTATCTGATCTTTTACAGAAACAATGAATTAATGCACTGTCATGTTTGTTTTCTACTGTCTTTCCCCAAAGACAGAGCACAGGGATAAAAACAACATCAAAACTCTCTTGTATTTGCTTTAAAATGTAAAAGTTTACTTTAATAAACTTTTCCTGCACTACACCATTACTAGGTTCAGATTAATAAAATTTAATACCATATTTTAAAGTAGAATTTTTAGTATAGAAATAATTTTATTCTCCTGAAATCTCAGATTTTCTAAAGTGTCTCTATGATGTTACTCAATATCTCCAAGTTCAAATTCATAACCAGTGACCCACACGCTATTCAGCAAGCAGTTGTTATGACAGGAACCTGGGTGAGTGTTCGTTGGCATCTCATTTCTGATGTAGGAATGCCCAATTCTGGAAAGGTAGTTGTTGGGTTTTTTTATTATTATTTCTCTCTCTTCATAAAAAAAAAAAAGCCCAACAAAAAAACAAACAAAACCGAACAAGAAAAAAACCCCCACAAAAAATAGAAACAACATCCTCCATGCATGCACTCACACATGTGATTTTGAAGAGGCTTAATTTGATCCAATGAGAAAAAATCCCAACTTTTTGGAAGCTGAATAAGTTTCACAGCAAAGACCTTCCCTCCCATTTCTTCAATGAGTTGTCTTTTAAAAAAATCTAACACAGCATCTTTACTATAGCAAAACAATTTACCTGCTTATTTGTTACAAATATTGTATACAACTAGATTACCCATAACTCGGCGTAGCACCCGAACCAAGGAAGCTGTAAGATGTTTTGAAAAAATCAAGAAGATAAAAACTTTCAAAGGAATGTAGATAACAGAAATGGCAAAGGGAAGACAGAAGTGGCCTTTGGAAGACAGAGAAAACACAGGTGGCTGAATGCCATAAGGTTTTTGCTTTAATTAGTTTAAAGTTAAGAACCTGCTTTTGCGTGTTCCCTGCATAAAGAGATGACTGGACCATCTTTACAGCTTCTCATGGAAACCTGGTGTGGGTGTGAGGAACTTCATGGACTTATAATAGAACAAGCAGCCTGAGAAGAAGCAGTCACTCCAACATCATTTTCAAATCATCAATTTTATTTTTTTTTCCCTAAAACAACTTCTCTATTATAGCTCATGCAATATATTCCCCACCTGATGCAAGCCTTGCATGTCCTCTCTCCTGGGTCTCCAGGGTAGGGAGAATGCAGGGGGGATGCACACCGTGTGCCGTTGGAGCTCCATGTCTTGCAGTTCCTCACCCACTAATAGCATTAGGAGTCTGAATATCCCACTAAGTTCAGCCCACATCTGGAGCCTGCCACTCCTCACACAGGAAAGTACAATAAATTGTTTGGGAAGTTTCAGCTCTCTCTGAGTTAATTTAAGAAGATGATGAAAAAAAAATGAACTCAGACTCCATCTCAAAGTAGCTGTTGCTTTCAAGTAACAATTCGAGCAGGTAATGGAGCTGTTCTACAGTCCCTCCAGTTTTCCCACTGCTAAGAGAAAATTTTACCACCTGGAGAGCTGCTCCTTAGTAGAAAGATCTCTGGACCTTGACAAATAACTAAAAGTTAAATGGAAAAACCCCAGCAACAACTCAAAACCAAACAAACATATTGCTAAGTCAATTGGTCTGATTGTGAAACTCTCTCATTACAGTTTCTGAGGCTCACCTGTTTCCCATTCAGTGTCACAATTGTGGACATTTCAGCTGTTGTACCTCCATTTTCAGCCTTTACTTAAAGGGTACACTTTGCAGGGTAGAACACACTACTTTCCTCTTTCCTCCTTTCTTCCTTTCACAGATGTTGCCATGAGAAAAATAGAAAGCGTACAGTCCGCTTATAGTCCATTATATGTATTTATTTTATCTAAAGTGTAGTAACCCTCTGAGATGAAACAATTCTGTCACAAAGGGTAATGTTTCATGGTCAGAGAAAAGAAAGGATTCAAAGAAGCTAACAATGTAAGTATATCTCAATTCATGTTATGCACACATGCTGCTGAAAAATCAAACCCACACACAGCATTCAGAAAAAAAAGTTTCTTAATCCTTCAAAAGCAGACCTACTAAATGAATAGAAGGCACTGATAAATATAAACAAATTTTAGAAAAATTATATGCTGTAACTATCTGTGAGCAATTGTAGGAAAAAGGAAAGTAGATATCTCTTGGAAATGGTAGGCGCTCCTCGACAAAACAGCTAATTGTAATTTTAAATGAGGCCACAGGTGTTAGTTACTTAAATGCCTTCCTGTGTGGCAGCTGCTTGTTGATTGGTTTTGGTGGACAGTTCTTCACATCAAGGAGCCCATCACAATTATCGCCTTTGTTGGCGGTCTCACGTAAGCCAAGAACTGAACTGCCATCTATGCTCCCTCTGATGCGTAGCATGTTGATGAGGTTTGCTCATGCTGCACTTACTTGTTTAGTGGTTCAATAGTTGATTTTAATTCCCACGCTTTACCTCCCAGCAAACCTATGTTGCCTTGAAAATACATATTCTTATCTCATCTCATCTGCGTCAGTTAATCACTGTGGCTTTAGACACAGTCCTTGAAACTGAAAATGGGAGGTCAGCATCCACAAATCTCAACTCCTGCATCAGAAACCAGAAGTTTTTAGAAAAGTTAATGTGCAATTGCTAAAGAAGAGATGTGATGATATTCTTCAAGAAAACGCAACAATGAATCATCTGTAAACAAAAGTGTCGTGACCAGACAGACTACATCGTGTTTTCCTAAATAGAAATGCTGTATCATGCGACACAAACACTCACAGATAAGGGTGGGAGGAGAGAAAATTAAAAGGCTGAAACCTTCCCACTCTCTTAGTTCAGGAAAAGATCAGACAGTATATTGCAACTCAGTCTAGAGACACAAATCTGTACGAAGGTTGACTGATCCCTCTTCTGTATCGCAGGTAACATCACTTTAAAAACTATGCTTTTGTTTTCTTAACTAGGAGCATTTAATCCATTTCCTCTACACAGTGGAAAAATCCTATGCATGTGAACATACACGTATTATGCATGCACACACACACATACTATAGAATAATATGTCACTGTGTTGTTTCATAGGTGATTCACAGACATCACTTTAAGGCATTAAAATTCCCATCATCATAATATCTCCAACAGTCTATGGCTATTTGAATGAAATGTATGAAAATACATTCTGCCATGGTAGACTTCCTTTTCAGAAGCAGATACAGATTCTCAGAATATACAAATGAAAAAAAAAAAAAAGTAGGAGTCACCTGTACTCACACAGGTGCACTGAAGTCCAGTGTTACTGACCTCAGGCCTTCACACCTGCTCAGTGGTATTTGTAGAAACCCTGACTCCCTCTCAGCTCTCTTGCTTCTCCAACAAGGGTAACAGTATTGATACACTCAGAAACAATGTGATGAAAACAACTTGGGTTGTCACATCTGAATGCTTGAAATATGTGAGGTATAATGGCAGTGGTTACTCTCTGGTGAGGGTCTTGATTCTCCATACGGACAGTGCTGGGGTACACTTTCTCATTAATGGGCCATTTTAATTTACTACGATGGTTTTGGCTGTTGCTTTGTGAGCTCTTTTATGATGTTTAAAGATTCCCCATGATAAGAATATTTCAGCATATTTATAAGCTTTTGATTTTCTACATGTTAATTTTGTTAAGTTACCATTTCTGGTTATTGATCACAAGTCTAAACAAATGCCATCAGCAAAATTCTTTTGCAAGAGAAAAATGAATACACTAATTAGGGAAAAAAACCGAGTATTATTACCATTTATTAACCTCAAATATCCAGGCAACAACAACAAAAGGGAGTAAGATGAAAATAATCAGCTATAAATTTGGTTTCAAATATCATCTTGTGAAAACCAAAAAGTCTGTGAATCAGTAAAGAAAGTATCAATGAAATGGAAAATGACTAGAAGGAGAAATTTCTCTAGTCATTGTGTGGGATCCCAAGTTAGTGGCAGTAGTACTCTTAAAAATACAAATCTGATCACTTTTAAGGAGCAAAGAAGGATTTTTTAGGAGAACTCAAAAACACCAGAGGGCATGGCTCAGGTTCCAGGCTTGGCCACAGAAAGGCTTTCCTTTACACTCCCTGAATCCTTCCTCTTACCTCCCTGCTTTTTTGCCACCATCAGTTCTTCACCCCTCCTCTGTATTCACTCATTCACTAGGCAACTTCTGCCTCTCTTTGCCTTTATCTTAGGCGAAAATTTGTTGTACCTTTCCCTCTTTCCAATAGCTGAGAACAATTTAATGAGTTCTTAACTGGCTCCATGGAGCTACTGCAAACCGAGAGAAAAGAAAGACTTCGCACATTTACCACATCTACGTGAGAGTGGGGAACTCTCCCCACCTATGTATCTCCCTGCTAAGAGAAGCTAAATAGGTAATGAATTTCCCACCAGACAGTTTCCCCACCGGACTATGCAGGGCTGTCACAGCTGAGCCGAGGTACTTCAGTTGTCAAAAATGAAATACAGTGGTGGGCCATTCCTGACAATTTTCCTCTCTGGTCCTTTGACATTATGTCTATCCAGGCTCTAACGAATTTTATTTCCCAGTCTCCTAAAAATTCCCCCAGCTCAGCTGACAGCAACAGAGGTAGTCTTCAGCTCCCAAGCTCCACGCCTCCTACTGCAGCTGACACAGGTGGGCTTCCCAGGTCTCCTGGCAGTCTCACCGGGGCAGTCAGGAGAAGGGAATCACTTCATTTTCAAGAAAGAATTTCCTCTTCTCCATCATCCCCCCTTTCTTCCCAGACTCTAAACCACAGGCATTAGTGTTTAGGATTTTTTTCTTTAAAATAAAACTTTAAAATGAAAACACTCCGAGTGCCCTGTGGCAATCCCCTCATGAGAAAGAACAGAGAAGCCCAGATAGAGGACAGGGAAAACTTCTACATGGTGCAACTATGTATGTCACCTATTTAAAGATAGAAAGGAACTGGTATCTCTTCCCCTTACTCCTTTCCCGCCCTCCCCCCCTCCCTTCGTTTCTTTCAACAGTCTTAAATGCACCAAGTTGCTTTACTTCCACACATCCTTTAGCAAATCTGGACTGCTGTCACATAATTACCAGAGGTTAAAATAGCAGGGCTAGCAATAGAGATAACAAACTAAATCTTGTTTGAGAAATCTCTGTATTCCTTCTGTCATGCAGAATCAAGTTTATCACTCATTAACTTTGTAACCTAAGCTGCTTACCACACCTGTGGGCTTTCACATGGAATCAAAGGAGTTAGTTTTGACCTTTAAATGACTGGGAAAAGGGTACTTGAGAGACATATTTTCTGTTGTGTGACTGTGCTGCAGAGAAATTCGTGCTAGAGCGCTGTCAATTTAGTAAAGTGGGACCTCCTAGAAGGGCATTCACTGTCAAAGCCCTTTGACTCTGAAATTGGATGCCCCTTTAGCTTCCCAGCCTGCATTTATTGACTCTCCTGTAGTGATATGGGGTTACTTTCTCTACTACAAAACTGAAGGATGTATTTGAAGATTAAAATAGGGGTTGGGATTTTGAGCAGCTTAGTGAAGACTATTGCTTTGTGCTTCATATAGGCAATCGAGTCCTTTTAACAGATCTCTGTAATACAACCGAAACTTTTAATGCTATTCTTTCAGGTTCCCTAAGCAGAAAATATTTATATACAATTAGAATAAAAAATGGGTGAAGATTGGTAACGTGGCATGATAGAGAAAGAAGTCCAAAGCTTCATGTTTCAAAGGAACTGAAATAAGACCTCTTGCAAGTTCAGGTTTAAGGTCTAAGTGCATCATTAGGGAAACAGCAGCAGAAGTTCCTGTTGATGAGGAAGTCTATGAAGTGGTGGGTAAACTAGTGAACTACTTTCTAGATGAGATGAGACATGTATTACTATCAGTTCCCCAGGACCCCGAAAAGTAAATGCCTAAGCAAAATTGCTTTAAGATCCAATTGTATGTTGCTCATTACTTGCGAGCAAAGTCTGCACCTCCCCAGCACTGAGATGCAGGCAGGAGCTAAGGGTGTAAGCAGAAAGCAGTAACTCAAGCCACATGAAGACAGAAATGCCTATCCTTCTACATCAGCTACTGGGAGATACTTACCCCCCTAAAAAGCTAGTGTTACGTTCTTTGTCCCTGCTTCCTCAAACAACCTGCCAATAATCTGTCAACCAACTTGATGGTATTTCTTATTTTGGGATAAGATAGCTTTTGATTCCTACAACATTATTTTCAAATTAACTATCTGAAAACGCAAAATATAATTTGGGTTAAGAATGCTTTACGACTTCTTTCATGATAGTTTGCTTTTGTATATCCTCAGTGCTGTTTCTCAAGTGATATTTTTAGGGAGAGGGTTTAGTGGTGGACTTGGCAGTGTTACATTTACAGTTGGATTTGATGTTCTTAAAGGTCTTTTCCAAACTAAATGAGTCTATGATTGTAGTATAAGTGATTTTAGGTGCAGGTTTCAATCCAGCAGCTGAAAAATCTACTTATTATCTTAAAGTCCCTTTCTGGAAAGCAGAACAATGGTACCTTCCTAAAGGGCATGATAAACAGACATAATGTTGTAACTGCTTGCTAGCTCATAACAACAGCCAAACTATATTTTGGCATCTTACAAAAGCTTAAATTGGAAAAAAAAGCTTTTTTTAAAAAAAAAAAAAGAGTAAACCAACAAAGTGATCTCTAAGAACCTTCACAATTTTCCAATTGTCCTCTAAAATGAAAAGCATTACAATTAAAATAGTTTATATAACTGTCCATATAGCCACTGATATCAGAAACTTAATTTTCTTAGATAGCTACTCTTATAATTTCATACTGCTTTAAGAAATCAACCAAAGAAAAGAGATTTTAGAAGCTAGTCACTCCAGAGTACATTGACAATTATATTTCTTCCCCAAATTGATCTAATAAAATGCACACAGAAACGTCTGTCTCAAATTAACCTAAGTGTTTCAAAGATCTTTCAACACTTCAATATCCAATACAAGTTTACTGTCAGAAAGGTCTACCATGAAATCTAACAAACCCTTATGGATTATTCCGGAAAAGATCGAGGAAGTAGAAAATTATGGTTATTTCCTGGGAAATGGACAAATTAGAAGGTCTTTCTTTCTTTCTTTTGTAGTGTTTTCATTATGCAGGTACTTATAAAAAGAGATATTACAGTCTTCTTTTCATTCCTTTTGTTTCACTTTGGCTAGATTATAGGTAAAGAGTGGTTAAAAAAATGTTTTGCCTTTTTTATCCTCTGCCACCGAAACATTACCTAAAACAGCAATGATAATGCCTACATTGGTTAGAGCTGGATATTCAGTTGAAATTCAATTAGTGCTTGGCTGAAACGCAGTTGTTTCCTATTTTACTTCCATGTTAATATTACCCAAAAAAATCCAAAACACAAACCAACCCCCTACAAATTATTTAGTCATTCATAACATACTTTAGTACAGCAGTTGAAATTCTGCCTCATAGAGAGTGAGACTGATGAAATGTATAAGGAACAGTTAAAGTCTTGAACCACAAGAAACTTTGAAGTCAGTTTAAAACTATAGCTTTAAGGAGGCCTTTGCTTAATACTGTTTCATCTGTAACTGAACCAAAAACTTCAATTAATTTTTTTACTACATCAAACCGAGTTTGAAAAGTTCCTATTTTTTTCTTCTCATCCTAACCTGCCTTTCCAAAATAAAGGCTTAGCCCTTCCTAATATGTTCCAGTTGATATGAAATTAAATGTGGAAAATGAAAGCAAAGGCAGTGAGGGTCTAGATTCACAAAACTAGGAAAAAGATGATTTACAGTATCTCCAGGGCTGGTGAAATTAAATTGGAGAAATTAAAATCAGAGCCAGCTCTTGCAGTTAAAATATCATCTCCAAATACCACTTCCTGCTATTTTTTTGCTTCTCACCCCCCAAGAAGAAATATTAATTTTGTTCATCTTAAATGGCATCTCAACTTTCCCTCTCAGAATGAGAAATCTGTTTTACTACTTGCTTTGCACTATAGTCCTCATTCCAAAAGTGGGCACTGTGAGAACAACTCGCTGAGAAAGTTATGTGGTTTCCTCTTCATAAAGGTCAAAGTTTGTGAAATAACGTGAGTGTTCATGTTCAGTGACAAAACATTTCTCGGTTTCCCTAAAAGAAGAATTAATAATAGTAATAATAATA
>VZTU01033377.1:820-21325 GCA_013400835.1 Zapornia atra
AGCCTTGGCTAGATTTAAACCAACAACCAAATCTGTGTAGATCTGACCAAATGCTCACAGAAACCTGGAGAAATTAACTGCTAAACAAGGGCTGGATCGGGTCATAAAATTACATCTATTTCCCTAATTATCTACAAACCACGTGGACATATTTTTATTAGAAAGAAATTACAATTCTTAAAACAAGATTCCTTAATCTGGCCACAATGTTTAAGCCAGGTCTATAAATATCTAACAAATCAACACTTCTAAATAATTTTAAGAATTAAAATAACATGGTAGCCTGACATTCTCTGTACTTGTACTACTTTTTTTCCCTCTCTCTCTCCAGAAAGAGCCAGCGTTTAGTCTTCATATTCCCATAGCTTTGGAATCAAGTTTGAACAATTAAGCTCAGTACAGCATTGCTCCTCTTTCTAAAATTACATTTGGAAATGGAAGAGTTTTGTTGCTTTGATCTAGAAGCACCTACCTGAAAGTCTCTTACTGCAAACTGTAAACAGATGAGTGTGATAGCTAGTGGAAAAACCAAAGTTCCTACTGACTTCAGGTTTCTGACAAAGGGTACCCTTTCTGAGATCTCTGTTCTCTGGCAACGGAAAGCGTGGCTGGTCAAGACCCTGGACACTATGATCATTACCTCAAAACTAGGCATTCTGCTTCTGTTGCTCTCATGGCTCGGTGAATTTCTGTTTAGAACTATTCCAGATATTAAACTTGTTATCTGAAACACTACAGGAGCTTAACACGATACAGGGGAGTAGGGTCCCCATCCCACACCCCAGCAAATGGCGCATTCCCACTATGTCTTGACAAGGCTTGTACCAATATTTTAATCAATGGCTGCATGTATTGAAGGTTCCAGTACAGCTGATAGAACACCAAAACATAAAGCTGAACAGTCTCCCTGCTGGACACAGCACAAAAAAGGAAGTGCATAATGCAATTACAACACTCTGGAGCTATATAATTACATTTAAAGTAAACACTCCTGCTAATTTTACATACGTGGTCACACTGAATACTTTAAGCCACAAATCCCTATCAGCATGTCATAGAATTAACACATGTATTTAGTATTACCTACACCATGTATATGACACCTCTATTTGAGCAATCAAGCACACTGACTCCAAATGATCGTGTACTCTGGTTATAGGCAGCATGATACGCAGGTTAGCACCTACACAGACTACCTGTTATGCTTCAGGGTTGAACTCTCTTCTTTCTTGCAGAATCCATTGTCATGGATTTAAATCAGAACACAGTCTGCATCATAACATCATTTATTAAACTGGAATTTGAATTTTTGGATAACTAAGTCTACCAAAAGCACATGTTTTAGCCACCTGTGTTGGTCAAGAAAGGAGGTGACAAGCATGCACTTTGGCCCCCACCCTGTGGCACTCACTGAAAGGTTACAGAAAGAACCCATGTTCCAACTTCACCAGCTGAACTCCGGCTGATTTAGGGCAAGATGAAAAAACAGAAAAGTATTTTACAAAACTGTGATGTACTCACTAAAACAAAAGTTCTTGCATTTTGATAAAACAAAAAAGCTTAAACTGCAAGATAAAATTAATTCTTTTTGAATAAACAATGTTTTTAACATGTAAGCATTAACATTTTCTCCTATCACATGCGGAGGGAGACTACTGAATTAACAGTATGAATTAATAAACAACGTATTTTACACAAATGAATGGAGAAACCCCTACTGACCAGTAACCAAACAACCCTGGCAGTACTGCCTTGATAAACTCAAAGTGCTTTTTGATTCAAGATTTCTTTATTTTCAACTGAAAAACTATTACTAGTGTGCAACAGAAAACCAGTTAGGGTGGAACCTCTGAGTTTTGTGGTGCTGCTACCTGTTCTTGGATTAGAATGATTCTGCTTGCCATTCTATCACAGGAGCCATCAGGAAATCTTATTGCCCTGGTATGTATTTCTTACTACTCCAAAAAGCAGGAAGAAAAACTAGAGAGTTTTATTTAAAAGAAAACCTCAAACTATTTAATCTAGCTCTGTAATTTTTTAATCACCTCTTACCTAAAGAAAAGGCTACGTTATTTTTAAGAGCAAGACTTGTACAAAACAGAGGGTCTATACTTTGATAAATGTTCCTTCAAAGTATGCCAAATTTTCCCCAAATTCTCAGTGGAAAGCGAAATTTTTCAGCAACGAAGTTCTCCTTCACTGGAACCATGCTGAAATACTCTTTTTTTTNTAGGACCTACCCTGAAGCAACATTACACTCTGGGCTCTGTGGCCTACATGGTTCATCAGGTACTAATTAGATAGCATGTTCTGTCAACACTTTCTTGCTCTTCTTCTATTAACTGATCATCCTGCCCAATTAATGCCATGCCACACCAGTTCCATACTCCTTGAGATCCTTTACCTGTGAGAAACAAGGATGACGGGGGAAAAATCCTCCAGAAGGGTCACGAGGTAACCACGCTTATCTAAGATCTGGAGTGACAGTAACACTGCTATGCTGAAAGGTTAATTATGTTCCTACTGACATTCTCTGGAGACCAAGTTTGGTTTTTATCTAATAAAAAAAAAGAGTAAACACAAATGTAAAAACATACTTCATCCAACAGGCTATATTCAATTTAGAAGTGGTCTGAGATCACGAAAAAGGCTCCAAAACCAAACTCAGCCATTAACAGCATATTTCTAATCTGAGTATTTGCAGCTAATATTATCACTGCTAGCTTCTGTGCATTAGAAAACAAGCCATAAATACTGTGCAGAAACTACAGTATGCTAATCCCACCGATGCATGCAAGAGTCCAAACAATGGCTGCCCTTACTCACATACAGTTAGAACAACCATAAATCAGCATTTAAAAAACACTGTATAGAAATTAAATACATGCTTTCTCCATTTATTGCACTGCACTAAAGACTACAGAAGATAAAGCAAACGACAAAGCAGCTGCCAAATGCAACACACTACTGCCACCTAATGCTTACTAGAAGCTCACATCAAAAACATCTCATTGTTTCTCTGCATCACTAGCATGACGAAAAATGGACACCAAAGCAAATAAACTTAATTATCGTTTTTAATTATCTGCTCCACCTTCCCTCCCCACAGGCTAAATGATGCGATTGTACCCTTTCCTGTATACAAAGACTATAACGAGCAAGATAGATGTTCAGTGGGTAAATCAAAAACAACAGGAAGGTAATACACACACTTCATTAGGATACTCACATTCAGAAATACATTCACTAGGTCAGGTTCCACATTTGTTTACATTTTTGTAAGCTATGCCCTGTTAAGTACCTAGCACCATTCACTACTCAAAGGCTTCACATGGCAAGTATTTGCTAAGGGGGGGAAAAAGAAGAGAGGTGTGGTCTTATGTTAAAACAGCACAAACCAAGAGAAAAGCACCTTCAAAATAATTATTTCAGTGATATTGCAACAAAACACTCTCTCTGAAACAAGAGGTTTGTTCACTTCCATAAACAGAATGATTCCAGGTCTTAAACTTGCCTGCCTAGACTACAAAAAAACCCCTCTTTTCAACATGTTCACTCGATTGGCAGAAGTTAGCAGGAACGTGGAAGTAACCTGCTTCTTCCACTTGCAAAGAGGAGAAACAGAAAGTGAAGAGTTAGTTCCTTGTGACATTCAATCTTTTCATACAGAGATTTAAACTTCCTCAAAGGACATTTATCGAAAGACAGCTGGACAAAAGAGCAAGGAATTTATCTTCTTGATTCATTACTTCAATCCATCTCTTCTGCCTTTTCTTCCCCAAACACAAACAATCTTTAAGCTTTTTAACAACTTTAGCCTTCTCTTACCTGATCTTGTTATCTCCTCTGACACTGATTCCAGCCTCCACTGTCCATCTCCAGGATGACACTTACTCATAGGAAATGTTCCTCATTTAAGGAAAAATTTAAAAGACAGTTTCATTTTCCTTCTAATGTCTTATACTACACCCATTCTATGATGTTTTTCTAACGTTGCTCATGATCAACTAGCTGCTGAAAACCATGTCCATTCTTCTCCCTTCTTCTTCCTTACAGTCTGCCATAATCAGAAATTGTCATGTGAGTATCAATCTGAGCTTCCCACACGATATTCAGCTGCTTCCATGTTTTACAAACATTATTAATCTTTTCCATACCTTCAGGCCAGAGATAACAACACCCAGCACAGAGGATCTCCAGTTTGAGACAAGTAAGAACCATCAGAACAGAAATATTTCAGATATTATTAATGCTGCTAAAACTGTTACCATAAAGAAATATGTGCTGGGACTCAAGTTATTTGCAGCCAAACATCATCAAGGCAGCATATAAGAGGAAAAAAGGTTTTTTTCCAGAACATGTTATTCATCACACAATTAAGATTTTAAAGAAAACACCCAACAACCTAACTTGCTAGAAAAAAAAAAGTTAGGAGTAAAAGTACACAGCAACATGCAACAGTTATACAGACCACATAACTGGCATTCAGTAATAGCTGCAGCATAAAAACACAGAGAATGACACAATCCAGTGCTGCAGATTCTTGAAAATTACTAGAGTCCTCTAAAGTGGAACGTAAAACAACTAAAAATCATAGAGTAATTTATTCTGTCATGAACTCATCAATTCACATCTTGGATTTTATTCATTATTACCTCACTCAAACATAATTTAAGTTTCCTCAACTTTCTCTCTGATTAAGCCAAGAATTTCACCACAACATTTTCTTGCACATTTACATCATACAGGTTGATAACCTTGATTTCTGATCTGAGTTTTGAATGGTTCTATTATTCACTGACAAAAGAGTAAGACTTTTGCCAACTCAGGCATGAATCCAAGCTAAGAGCCATCTAAAATATCTGAAGAAAGATCCACTTTTCCTCCTCTGTATTTAATGTCTGCTGCTAAATCCCCATCTTTAGCATACTTGTTTTATATATTTAAATGCAGTAGCAGCAGGATTGCCACTGTAATTGTTACTATACTTCTACGGAAGTAACTTTCACCTTCCAGAGAAAGAGTCACTTTCAATTTGATGCTACTTGTAAAAGTCCTGTGATTGCAGAGCTGATCTTTCACTAAGAAACAATTTTAAATTACATAATTAACAAAATTTTAAAAAGAAAAAATACTTTATTCTCTGCAGTAAAGTCTACACGTTATATCAGGGATCACTGGAATCCTCTTCTAATTGCTTTCATCATGGTACTATAGTATTATGACAGCACTATTTTGACCTTACACTCTCTTGAACTTGTCCTAATTTCTGACAGTAGGTCTCTGCTTGTTCAAGCTAGCACTCCACAAATCTGCTATGCAAAAGCACTACAGTTCCTCCTAAATAAACAATTGTAGATTTTTGTTTAAAAACTTTCTCAACAGGAAAAAAATAAGCTACTGCATCAGCAAGGGAAATAGACGTTTCTGCAGCAGCAATAACTAACCCAAGTAATGAACTCTTAGTCCTTTCACCGCCTATTCCCCTGTCTCTGGAAAGATCTAACCCCATTAGACTGAAAAGTAATTACCACACGTAACTTTCATATTAAATGTTCACACTTCTCATCCTTTTCAGCTCTCCAACAAACTTAATGCTGAAATGAAATGCAGAAGTTTCAGGTTTTAGTGACAGAAAATCAACTGTTGTTGTATAAATAGAAGCAAAGATTAATTTGGCCAATGAAGGTATGAAAATGAGAGAAAACCGAACCTACGGTTACCAGAAAAATACACCTGTAAAAACATCTTCTCTTTCCCTTTCTTCTGCTTCCATGGCTCCTTATTTTCCTATGAAGAGCCACCCAAAAGCCTCAAAAACTACAAAAAAAAAAAAAAAAGTATTTTGGAAACTACTCTATAGAGCTGAAGATAAAGCAATAAAAATGAGGAAAGAGATAAAACATTTTAAAACTTACAGGAGTATAGAGGTAAAAAAACAGAGAATTTTTAAAAGCTACTTTTAAATTTCTTGCCCCTGTGTTCACAGTTTACACTGTAAAGTGTCACATTAAACGATATTCCACTACTCAGGCATGCATTAATGAGGCTCTAGTCATGCAATAACGCCAGTTACACAAACTGTTTAGGAAACTAGTTGTGGTTTAACCACAGCTGGTAACTAAGCACCATGCAGCCACTCGCACACCCCTCCCACCCCAAAGGGAGGCGGGAGAATGGGAAAAAACCCACCAAAAACTACTTCATGGGTTGAGATAAAGACAGTTTAAAAGGATAAAAAAGGAACGAAAATTATAACAATAATAATAAAAACTAACAGTAACAAGTGATGCTCACACCACCCGTGGAAAAACACCCCAATGCCCAGTCTGTTTCTGAGCAGCGATCCCAGCTGCCGCCTGGCTTCCCCCAGCTACGTATAGAGTATGATGCTCTGTGGTACAGAATATCCCTTTGGCCAGCTGGAGTCAGCTGTCCTGGCTGGGCTCTCCCAGCCTCCTGTCCTCCTGGCAGATATGGGAACCTGGGAAGTCCTCGACTTAGAGCGGACAATACAACTTACCTAGCAACCATTAAAGACATCAGTGTGCTATCAACATTATTCTCATTCTAAATGCAAAAACATAGTTCATTTTCTTCCTATTACGTGGCACAGTGCCATCCAGCCCTGCTGAAGCCAGCACTTGCCTAAACTAGCTCTCTACTTTCATGTGAAAGTAAACTCCAGAATCCTGTGTTGTATTATAAAAAAAAAACCAAACCCATAAAAAAAAACCAACAATGAGGGTTGCTTAGACTACTGAAAAAAAGGGGCATGAACTTTTCCAGTTGACATCTACAGTACTAGATGAAGGAAAACCCACAGGATGCTATTTCCTGGCTGAGTAACATCTGGCAGAAGGGCAGGGACAGGCAGTTAGGGGCAGGAGCCTTCTGCTTGAATGGTAACTTCCAAACCATGTACACTATGTATTTGCAAATTCATTTGGAATACCTAAAACCAGATACTTTAAAGAGGTCAGATTTAAGGATAATGCAAAACAATCTAAGTCCCTAAGGTATTTCAGCTGCAGAAGTCATGGTGGAAAGCAGGCCTTGAAGGACAGAGAACTTATTTTTTAAAAATTACATATTAGTGACCATATTTGTAACACTTGCACAACACTTCAAAAGTGGAAGGATGTTTCGTGTTTGGTTTTGGTTGTGTGGTTTTTTTAAGGGTTTTATTTTGGGTTTTTTGTTTTCACCCCTTGTTTTCTTTAAAATATTTCAGCTTTCCCTATCTCAATGAGCAATATACACAGAATACCTACACCATTTGAAGCCATCCATGATCTCAAAGCGACAGGTTAGGCCCCAGTCAAATCATAACTTTTAAAATGAACACAAGGGCTGAATATTAATAGAATTTAGCACTCAGTTTATAAAACATTTGGGTGCAAAACCCATAAAGAAACCAACTACCTGGAGAGGCAGCTTGAGATACACATTAGTAAACATGGTACGCTATCCAAATACAAAGAGAGGAGCACCGCAGCCTGTTGTACAGACACCACTTTCATGTCTTAAGCAACACTAAGTGTAAAATATCTTGGGAAATGTCAACACTTTAAATCAGATGCCAGGAAGTATGCTATGACTATGGCATAGAGTCCATTTCATTAGCATCACAGTAGTATTTAAAAAACCCCCACAACAAACCAACAAAAACCCTCCAGAAAACAAAAAATAAACCACACCTCAAATCCACAAGGATGTTCACTTCAAAATGCCACAGTGACCACACACTTCCAAACATAATCCACAGAATCACATATGCTTTGCATCTAGTTTAGACTAGATTGACTCACACTGATGGACACCTTTGTGTCTGGTTTGATCACTAGTTTTGTTAATTTAACTTCAAATTTGAGGTTGGTCACAGTAGGCAAATTTCTCCATTCACAGTAAGTAAACAACTTGGTGCATCCTCAGTGCTACCAGCAAGACGTACTTTCCAGATGACTCAAGGAAATAATGACAATAACATATTCCACTCACTTTGCAGAACTTCCTACTGAGCCTTTAGCCACTGATATTTAATAAGCACTAAATCTAAATGTTCTCGTCCTTTATATAAATTCCTCATTTTAGCAAGGAATAGTCAAGAAATGGAGATGAAAAGGTAAAGTCATCACTTATGACCTATCAGTAACCGCAGGGGAATAATCCAGTGTTTTCATTACTTGAGTTTCCATAGCAATGGTTACAGAAGTCATGGGTACACTGAGAGAATCCTACCAAGCCCATACTTTGCATTGCTCTTCCGTAGCAGTAGGAGCTAATCTAAAATGCTGGCATGCTCTGACAGAAAGTAGTACCTCTTAGGAGGAACTCTTGTTCAGCCTCTCCTCAAACACCTAATTAGTTACAATTTAATGTAACATCAAGAAAAGAAAAATGTTTAGTAAGAAGCTACTCAGAAAATTTTCTCACCTTTATCTCCTTGACTATGGATATTCTTAGGTCATAAATCCAAGCCACGGAGACATTGATTTCCTTATTCTTCATTGGAAACAACAACAAGGGGTCAAGTTTTTTTAAATATCTGACAACTTTTCAGCCCTAAAGAGTTAGTTACTTTTAACACACTGAAAATTAAATGACAGTTTATCCATATGACTGACAAACTACAACTTTCTTACTATAATAATAGAAGCTACCTACAAAGTATCCTACAAGACAGCCCTTCAGGTATAAAACATTCCATTGAATGAGTTCAAACAAGCTTGTATCTGCTGGCTCAATGGGAGATTAAAAAGCATTCACGATGTAACAAGTAAAAGATGGAGGGTGGGACAGTTAGGTCATTCAGGTCATGATCTTTCTGACTCTAAAATGTTTAAAGGAGGAAGAAATGTGTTGCTTTAATAAATCTATGTAATAATTATACTATTATGCATTTTAAATGCAGGACAGTTATATATAATTTATTTAAATCTTAAAAATAAAATATTCAAGTCCCCAAAACACTAAGTTTCACAGGTTACTACATCATAGTACAGTATTTTAAAAATCAGTGTCACTTAATAGCAATGAGCGATCCTTATATAAGCATGGTCATTGCAAGATTATTGACTCTACCCTTAACTTTTAATTATCCTTCAAACTCATGTTCTGAGATTATAGATTCTTTAAATAATTGACCCAGTGCTTAAAATTTCAGAAGTAGGCACTTAAATAGTCCGATTTGAAAATGCTGAACAACTCAAGGTACCTTTGACTGTGACTACTCAAAAGTAAATGTACTGATTATTCTGACTTACGTGAAAGCATTATGTCAGCCTTTGTGGCTTCCTTCTTTGTGCTTTAATTCATATATTTTGCTACATGATTTTTATTTCAGACATCTCACTTTGGAAGCGAGGTAAAAAGCACACCACGCAATGTAAAACTACTTCAATGCGTCTTCAGAGGTGCTGAAAGAACACTTAAAAATATTAAGTAAGCGATGTATCGCCCCATATAAATCGAGACACAGTGGACAGCCACCTCAAATAAAGGAATATTGCAAACTACACATCAAAGCTGTCACATGCCCTGTTTCCTACTACAATACCTTACACCCTGACCTCTCTTTCTGCCATCTCATCTACAAGTCAGGATGCCCTTCTCAACCTGTTCTTGTGTAGGATGCCTTCAGAGTGTGCCTTCCAGCTGGTTGCTGATCAGAACACTAATTGGTTAGCCAGCTGCCTAATTATGTCAAACACAGGCTCCCATTGGCCAGTTACCCTAACAAGAGCACGTAAGGCCCAAGGACCAGCCACCACAAGCATTACATTTTCACACAATTCTGACTGAGCCAGAGCTTCACACTTGGATACAGACACCTGTATCACTTCATGTGGCAGCATCTCCAGAACATTTAGTTTTTAAGTATCACCGTGATACATGAACAAAATTGTGATACTACTCAGACTGATGGAAGTGTCCATTACTGCAACATGATCGTTGCCAGGGTAAGTATCTGTTCTTCAGACTTACTACTGAATATCATAATCACATCTTCTGGTATAAGAGCAGAAAAACAACCAACCAATGAAAACCCAACACAAACAACAGGTGGATAAATTGAACAAAAGCTGTCATAGCTTAAACAGCAGCAGAACATCAGCACGATCATGATCTGGCTAGTCAAGCTGTTTGAACTAGACCTCTCTAACACTGAAGTCCATTATATACTACATGAACTAATAATACATTTTTCAAGTCCCAACTTGAAAATATGCCCCTTGTATTTTAAGGTCTTAAGTAGTAACTCTAACATCTCAAAATAAAACTACCCAGAGTGTCAAAACAATAGTCCCTTGTATTAAACTTAGCAGCTTTTCTTTCTCTGTTACAATAATACTGACTTCAGTCAAGCTATGACCAGGCTGCACTGAACTTGTAATCTGACAGTATAAGCAGAACAAAATCCATTTTCTACCAGTTACCTGAAACTAGACGTAGCTGAGCATGATGAACTGTCAAATCTCTCCAAGTATGCTGCTATTCAAACAAAAAATAAGAGCCCTGAAAAGGCTATTTAAAAAAGGAACACACAGGCTGTGTAATTACGGAAAGCATGATGAGACCTCCAAAACAAAACTCAAAGTGTTTTCATTTTAAAGATTCAAAATCTCAAACTCAGCATGAAGTGCCTTAGTAGGCAGGTCCTTTCAGGAAGGATACTGAATTTATTTTGAAACAAACCTCAAGACAACAATCATGCAATGAACAATCAAACAATCTTCAACTTTCCATATATAACATCCTCTGCATTTCTTGTGCTGGCAGAATTTAGACATGTACATAAATCTCATGAGATACAACAGATCTTTTGCTCTCCAGAAAGGCAGATATCTTTCTGCTACGCAAGCTCAAGCAACAATCTCCCCCTGAGGTTATTTTGTTTCATTAAATTTCTACTAATGTCCTTTTTTATTGTTGCTGAGTCACTCACCTATGCCTGACACTGTTTTCAAATTTTCTATTCTTTCAGACAGATGAAGTGATCACCTTAACGCTTTATTTGTATTTATATATACACACCACCCTTCTGATAAAAAAAGATAATCTTTCTAACACTATGTGTTAAATGGCACATTTTATTTCCTTACCATATTAAAAATAAGAGCTTCCTTCATACTCCCTGCTCAAATTACATGGATTTTCTTTAAGATTAGGGGACACATTGTAACAGCAGCATATAATTTTCCTGCACAATAATTTTTTTCCAGTTGAAAGGTATCCTATAATATCACCAGCATCAACAGGAACAGACACCTGATTTTCAGCTAGACAAAGCTTATGCGCTTGGTGACTTTATTCCTTGAAAAAAAACCAGTTTCAGATATAGAGCAGCTACATGAAAATTTGAAAACAATCTGGCAACTCGTTCTTAGACCACAAAGTGTTAGACCAAAAGGAGATGTAAAAATTGTGCCTATAATAATATGGTGTAATTCCCCCCCTCCCCTGATACCCTATTTTTGTTGCTCTAATTTTATCTGCATTCAGAAATGGAACATAAGCACTATCCTTCCTAAAAGCTGTACAGATTCCTTGAAAAACTAAGTATACAGCATAAAAACCTGTTTATCCATGTAAGAAACCTTCTAGGTGAAACTAATGTGTATGCAATCTGCTGTGGATAAAAAGGCTATAGGTATCTCAAATGCCTCCAAACCACCAGTAGGTCCAACGACAAAAAGATTAAAGACTAAACTCCTGCCACTTAGACAATATATTAAATAAAAGCTGTTGGGATTCCTTTCAGAGTATGGAAACAGCCAGTCTTCTGTGCTTCAGAAAGCAGTTTAGCATGAATGTATTACAGCCAATCAGTCTTGGCACTGAACTATGCTAGTTACAAAACACACATTTCCAATTTTTTGCTTTCTTTGAAGAGTTACTGGCTGAAGCTCTGTGCTAAAGATATTGGGGTACACAAAACGTTTGGTTTTAATATTAAGTTATTTATATAACTGTCAGTGTCACATACATTTTGTGCCTAGAGGTCTGTCATCTCTGGCTGCTATTGAGAGTTACCTGGATCATCTTGATGCTCCTCTTATTGCACAGATACACAAAACCAAAATTTTTTTTTTTAAATTAATTTCCGTTTTATTAAATTGCAAGGAATTGTTATAAATATGAACTATTCTATTAATGCTCTTTTTCTTATTTATCATTCTTACAAATCTACAATTCAACCATTTCTAATTGCATACTACTTTTTATTATTAAGGTCAATCCTGAGATTTAACTGTAAATATAGTTGTCTTTTGGATGACATATGGCAAGATCTCCAACTCTTTTTTAGCTTTGGAAGTTTACATCCGCCTGTTCTTTCAGGATGCTAAGCATACATGTGTTGACAAATACAGAAAATAGCAGATGGCAAAAAGCAAATGCTCAACGTGAAGCACTGGAGATCATCTGAAGAAGGCTTGGACTCAAACATTTGCCATTTTTGTTTTAACAGCAGAATTATGTTTAAAAATAAATTCTACCATCTCTTATACTTGATGCTAATGAACATCTGCCATCAGAACGTTCACAATTATGGAACGAATGTCATATGAACTGCATGGAGTATCCAAGATGCAAGTTGCTTTAAAAACTTTTGGATTTTAAGATCATTATCACTTAACAATTCTTCAGGAGGTTAACTTCTGCTGCTACACGTAAGCCAAAAAACTTTCTCTACCATATAATTTATCATTAAACCTTTTGCTAGGCAATACACAGCTGCGTTCATCTGCTATTCCAGCTTCTAACCTTCTGGTGATTGACCTCTATAGCACTACCTGAAAGCACCTGCGCACAGACCTGTTCTCTGCCCGCACTGATATACCACCACCATCATCACCAACAACATCAGAAAACCACCAAAATGAGCACTCTTGTCACTTGGAGGTGTGAAGCTAACAGGAGCTCTAAGCACAAGCTTCACCTGGGGAGCTAGGGAGTCACTTCATCCAAGTAGGACACAACAGGGAAGATGCAAGGTCCCTCCAGTGCTATACTTTTTTACTAACAATGAACAGCGGATGTCTACGGAATGGTATCAGGGTAAAACAAGCATATGGCAACAGCTTCCTTGTATAGTCTACCACTATTCAGAAACCCATAGCTCAAATCTCTGAATCAGAGAGAGTATTTTGTGTTAACACACCAGGGCAGACTTTCATAAATGCCTAACAACCTTTTCAAGCATGAAAACCCTTGGACTCAATATCCGTGATGGTAACTTTCACGCTGTAGCTATGTGCTATATGAACACCTTTTACTGCAGTCTCCAGCCACTCCTATAGCCAGGGAGTTTGAGGTGCATAAAAATAACTGTTGGTTTATCACCACCACACTTTTTCAGACGTTAGGCTGACTGTGTTAGATGCTGTATTAGTACTACAAGGCACATGTGTAACAGTTCAGCTAAACAAAAAAGATGAATATAAACAGGACATGCGGTAACAACAGCCAAGCAGTAGACAGCCTGCCTTGGAGAAAACACCTGCAAAGTAAACACCAGTGTAACTTCTTAGTCAAAAAGAGAGATCCATCAATGACAGTAAAAATTCTGAACAAAACAGCAAAAAAGAAGAAAAAAAGAAATATATTTTCTCTAACATAGCTTGTATATTAAAATAATCTTTTCACCTTCTAAAACTACAGACAGTTATAGACTTAACCAGACAGTTGTCATTTCCAACAATTCTCACTTCACATACTTCAAAGTAACTACATGAAAGTCCAGTGCTATAACATAAAGAGCTCAGTTTTATTAAAAATAATATCATGCAGACAAGGCATTACATACTTTCAGTTGTGGCAAACAGATCTGACCAATACTTGATGTACAATTTAAATTCTGTTATTATACACACTCAGAGTGAAAGAAATACATTAACTCCATCACATTTAGCAATTTAAATTGGATTTCTAATCTGAACAGGTAAACTATTTTACACTGAGATCTGCCTACTGCTTTCATTTAATGAGAACTAGATCATTATTACCATTTCATTCACATTTTGCTAGTAACACAGTAAAACAAAAAAACATTAGGAGGTGCAAGAAAAGAACTATTTAAGCTAGAGCAGAACTATGAAGCTTGATTTCCACGGTGTTCTCCTGCACCGATTCTTTTAATGTTTAATAGCAAGGACCAAAGGAATGATATCCTACACCGATATGAAAACGCCTTGTAAAGTGTTGAAACTTAAGACTACGTACACAGACCAGTTACAGACAAAGAAATAAATTAGTAGAGCGCACTGAGAAGGAGTAAGTGTACAGCAGGATGCTTAGTATATTCAACTAAAGAGAATCAAAATGTGTAAATTTGGAACATATTTCAAACTGGTGAACTGACCTTTAAAACAATTTTCACAGCAGCCAGAAATACACTAAAAAACCATAAACCAAATCTAAACACAGACCTATGAATTAATTTAACTCTTAACAAAACTCAGCCTCAAAACTCAGACTGGCATTAACCTCACTTAAAAGGCCCAACTTCTTACCACATTCATTCAGACACCCCAAAACCAAGCAAGATTAGCTACTCGTGCTCTCTAGTGCCCTGCCAGTATTGACAGTAGCCAGCAGCTACCTAAAGGGATATATAAAAACCGAGTTCTGCTCATCTTTTTTCTTCTTCTCTACCAGGTTGTCAGTTTTCAAGAAATTTAGGAATTTAGTTACCTTGTGACTTCTATTTGTCTATTAAATTTGGTTGAAAATGGTCAACATCTCAAAAAAAACCCACCCTATTTTCCGCAGAAGACGAGGCCAAAGCATCTTTTGTTTAAGAAGCCTGAATTCAGAGGAAGTAGTAAAACAGACAAACCAAGAATCATGCAAGTAATCTGGGACAGATCTGAGATTCTTACACATACACCAGGAGTACAGAAAAAATTAAAAGAATTCATGGTCTTACAATTGATATTCAAATATTTTCCCCCTAAGAATTTTCTATTCTATTACTGCAAAACTATCAGAAAGGACTTATTTCTGTTTTCTGCATCTGATCTTTATATACTGAAGGTCTGCATTCAGTACACTAAATTCACATGATAGTAAATATTGTAAATATCAATCAGTACATTTCACAAACATGAGTGACAATAAACTTCTCTGACTTGTACCCTGATTATTCAACACCTGACAAACAAGTATTTGGCTCAGTTCATTCATGAACTGTTAGCAAAGCTGGGAGACTTATCAGTTCTGTGGAACAAGGACAATACAAGCCTTCTCTGCAAAATACAAAAGTAACTCAAACTCCAAATGTTTACTCAAAATTAGACCAGCCTCAGTGAACTGGTATTACTACACACTCTGATTAATCATATTTATACCAAAATTTTAAACATAAATAATGCAATTATTCTGTTAATGTATTATGAGACTTATTTTACACATCTTAAATAACAAAAACATACTTACTAACAAGACAAGTTTTTGGTACTTCCGCTTTAGTTCTGCTGGACTGTCCGATGGCTTTGCACCCAGGATTTTATACCAGTCTTTTTGCATTATCCTTTCAAAGGCCATACTCTGAGTAGCTTTGCAAAGGGTTTCCTAGCACTAAAATAATTAAAGAAAAAGAAGTGTTAGGAAAAGCAAAAATGAAGAAAATGCAACAAGCTATGGGACCATGAAATAGATTGCAGCCCTCATGCACATCTACACCCCTACATAAAATCTGCAGTGCAAAAAGCCAGCTTACTGCACATGGCTATTCCCTCCCACAGGTTGTCAAACACAGGGATTTAAGTCACACTATGTTTTCTGTCCCAGTTTCTTAGAATATCACGTTTCAGAAGCTGTCCATACTCCTTTAAAATAATTTGCATTTTAACTGTCTGAACATGCAAGAAGTCAAAAAGGTACAGCGTGGGTTTTGCACAGTGGTGTTAACAGTGTGCACTCCCCTTCATCTTCCTGGGTAAGAAGGCTTAACTTTTTTAGTATTAAAGTAGAAGAACACATAAAAGTAAACAAACAAAAGTGAATGAAAGCACAAGAAGTTAGCACAGGTCCCTAAGTAAAGCTCAGCTAGTTGGGTGCTTTTTATTGTTGGCCCTCTATCATCAAGGTAATGGCCCAGAGTGGAAAAAAACCAAACAGGGAAATTAAAAGTCAGTAACAGCACGGCTTCAAGCAGCGTCTCCAGCATACTGAAGTCCCAGGCCTGTAGCAGCTGATTTATCGTGAACTTTCCAACAAGAGGTAAGTCTGCCTCCCAGGAGGGTTGCTTTCACAAGTTTCGTAGGGCTTCTTTCCTTGTTCCAAAAAACAAACAGGAAGTTTTTTTCCCCGTTTTAACACTAAAGCCTCTTTCTAGTGGCTACATCGTAATTCAGGCCAGATCCCTTTTTTACGGGCAGAAAAAAATTGCATTTTTCAGATTTGTCAGAGGTCCCACCAGACAGAGGGCACAGCCGCTGCAGGACAGGCCCCTCTCCCTCAGGAGACCCTCACGCCCCACATCTTTCTCCACGCAGACCCCACTCACCCTCGGGAGCCCACACGGCTTTCTAAAAACACGCGGAACCGCAAGCGCGGCCCGGGGCCACGCTGCCCCACCACAGCTCGCCGCCAGTACGAAGCGACACACCCCAGACCTACAGCTCCGCGCCGCCCGGACCTCGACAGCGGGAGGAGCCCAGCACGACCCCGCATAGGGAGGCCAAGGAGGCCGCCTGAGCCTGCCCCCGCGCAGCAGGACAGGCCCTGCCGGAGGCTTCCCGCCGCCTCAGCACGGGAGCTGCGGCACGAGGACCCCCCACAGCCGCAAGCGCCAACCGGGCGGCGGTACCAGGCCACCGGACCCCCCAGCAGAAAACCCCGCAGCAACAGCAAGCACTCACCTAACCCACACCGCCGGCCCGTCGATGGAAGCGGCCGGTGCCCCGCATAACTCGTCCGGTAGGAAACAGCCCCTCCACGTGGCGCTTTGCGCCTTCAGCGTGGCGGGGGCAGCGGTGCGTGTGCCTTGCGGTGACGCCTTGCCTGTTTCCGCCCGGGCAGTAGTGGCGTTAGCACCGGGAGGAAGCAGAGCTGGTGCCGAGGCCGGACGCCGTCTCCATGGCGACCAGCGGCGCTCCGGTGCTGCGAGCCTGCCGCCGGGCTTAGTAAGTAATGGCCTCGGTCGCTCCGCAGTGCTCGTTCCTGGCCCGGGGCAAGCGGGAACATCTTTTCACCATCGTTTTCGCCTCAGGGATTCCGTCTTCGGGTTCGAGAAGACTCTGGGCACCCCCTCCCCATTCCTCGCTCGCTGCTGGGGAACGCGGGGCGCCCGACACCCCCTCTCCCCTCAGGGGCTACACCTGTAGGTGCGGGAAGACCCGGAGCGCACCGGGTCTCTTTTCCCTTCCCTTGTTGCAAGCCCCCCCCCACCGCCCCGGAGGCAAAGATTATCTCGGCACCGGGGCACGCCGTGGATGGGCTCTGGCTCCCTCCGCCCAGCTGCTCCGAGTAGCGTGTGTCTGGGGAGAATCTCCCGGGATAGAGACAGGGAGAAACCCTGCCTCCATCTCGCCTCCATTGCGAGCTGTCCGGAGCCCGTAAGCGGAATAATGCGACAGTTTCTTCACAGAAAGTCCTTGTCCTCTAAAGGGGAGGGAAGAACAGCCTCTTAATGAGAAGGAAAAAAAACCCCAACCCAAACCATCAAAAAAATCAAGAAGCAGGCGTTAAATCATGTGAAGACCCTTCCTCATTAAAAAAAGAAAAAAAAAAAAAAAGCACTTTGGTTGGTTGGTGCTGTAAACTTCAACTTTTGCAGTCTCGGCTAACAAATCCCAAAATACTAGTCTAAACTCGGTTCACACTATACCATTAGCCATGTAGCATATTTCCTTTGGCAATATTTTATGCAGTAAATTGGAATTAAAGCAACTTTTCCTCATTTTTCTTACCCTTTAGACTGGTTAAGTAGAGCAACAACCAGGGTGTACAAGCATTGCTGCAAAAAACTGGGAGTGTTGTTCCTGGCACGTTGTTTCCATGAGCCATAGGTGCAGGAAGGGTGTGGGACAATTGCAGATGAACAATAAACATGGAGAATTTATTTCAATTTTAACATGGACAGTAAAGCAGCAAGATATTTTCATGGTAGGTGCGAAAAACCTCTAATCTACAAAATTACAAGTCTTATGCATGAGTTGGATTTTTGTGGTCATCAGTGTTTCTACAAAATAAGCAGCAGGTCTGTATTTTGCCTTTTTCCACAGTTTTATAGGTGAGGTCATGGAGCCCATAGTTGTCAAAAGGGAGAGAGACTCATCTTTGTACTTGGGCAGTGTGTGAGCCATGGAACTGTCCAGCTTCGTCTGTCAATAAAGTTTTAACTTCTGCAGTACCAGTGTGAGTAATGATATATTTCACTGGAATCATTGAGCTATAAATGACTTATCAAGCGTGAGCTAGTTTACATAGTCCCTTTTGAATGTAGAATTCACCTCTCAGGCAGAAGTTTTGGTGATATTGCATGAGTTAGTCGCCCTCTTCATTTTGGGTTGTAATTGTCTCGCGTATAACTTGGAATGGCCCTATAGTACTGTGTGTATATTCCCCTCCATCATTGATTTGGGCTGGTATGTGAACAGGTACTGTCATTGTGAAGGAGGGGAATGGGGTTTTAAAGGAAAATTGTAAAAGATGCAATTGGAGATTGGCTGCTACACCTGTGCTTTTACCACAACTGGTTAATACTCTCTTACAGACTGGATGTGTTTACAATATCCATTTTTATCCTTTATGCTCCAAATTCTTAAGTGTTGCATATAGAGTTTTTCCATTTTAGCTTGTTACAGGATTGGTGCCTGAAGCCAGCTTGTGATGTAGGCTAAACTCGGAGTTATTTGAGAGATTGTGAGCATTTGTATCCAATAGTATACTTATATCTAATTGGTTGTTAAATATGAAAATAATGATAAATGTTAAGGAATTATCTCTGAAGTGGAACCATTTTGGAGGTCAAACACTCATTCCTTTCTGTGCATTTCTGCAGTTATGCCGAAGCAAAACAGAATAGACCGTTTAATACAATGGTGTGGTGTTTACAGACTGCAAAAAAATCTATGAACTATGAAATTAAATAATTACAGAATTATCTGGCCTTGTGTGGTACCATAATCTTTGTGTATCTATAATTATAATCTATCCAGTTTCAGAAATCACAGTATTATGTTCAAGTTAGTCTTTGCTCTTCATAGACTAGTCATAATGATTTTTGAAGCTGTTGATCAATCGCAAGCCAATTATTAATACAAGGAAATAGAATAGACTTGATGGACCAATCCCTTGTTATTTTATTATGTGACATAGCTGAAATAGACAGACTTTTTAACTTTTAACTACTTTTTTACTTCTGAAGATAACTGATATTTTTCAAAGTACTGTTCAGAGTAGTAAAGCTTTTATGGCTTTTTTTTGTTCATATTAGTTTTATATTGGTCCATGTATACAAAGTGTGATGCACAGGTTATATAAAAATCAGAATACAAGTCTTACTAAGATTATTTAGCATCAAGAATGTCCAGAATATTTGAGAATTTATAATTTTTGCAACAATTGCATTTTTCTAGTTGTAAAGGCGAAGTTATTTAGTGTAATCCCTATCTGGAAGAATATGTCCCTATCTGGACAGCACTTATATTTGTTAGACTTGAGCATACATTGTAGTGCTGTTCTTGATATCAAGCCCTACACTTGAATTAGTTTGTTCACTCACTTGCTTATTTAATGAAGGTTGTTCTGAAAGCATAGTCTTATTTACTTTTTGCCTTGTAACTGAGAAGAAATAGGATTCATGGAAATAAAACTTGAAGACAGCCTTAGATGACCTAATCCAAGTTTTTATGTATTACAGGACTGAAGCCAGTATGTTTTATCTGTCAATGTTAGAAGACAGAAAATTCCTCACTTGTAAGAAGGCTGCTGCAACAGCTAATCATCCTACTGTTAAAATTTGTCCTATTTCTGAATTTGAATGGCTCCTAATTCAGAGAATCTTAGAATCAAAGAATGGTCTGGGTTGGAAGGGACCCCAAGGATCATAGAGTTCCACCCCCCTGCCACAGGTAGGGCCACCAACCTCCAGGCCTGGATCTACACAAGGTTGCCCAGGGCCCCATCCAACCTGGCCTTGAACACTTCCACGGACGGGGCATCCACCACCTCTCTGGGCAGCCTGTTCCAGCACCTCACCACTCTTTCTGTAAAAAACTTCCCCCTAATATCTAATCTAAACCTTCCTTCCTTTAGCTTTAGTCCATTCCCCCTTTTCCTGACAATTGACTTTTAAAAAGTTGAATCCCCTCCTGTTTATACGTTCCCTTCAGGCACCGGAAGGCTGCAGTGAGGTCCACTTGCAGCCTTCTCTTCTCTAGGCTGAACAAGCCCAGCTCCCCCAGCCTCTCTTCATAGGGGAGGTGCTCCAGCCCTCTAATCATCTTTGTGACCTCCTCTGAACCCTCTCCAACAGTTCCGCATCTTTCTTGT
>VZTU01033377.1:21955-35121 GCA_013400835.1 Zapornia atra
GTCTTCCTTGCTCCCTTTCTTATAAATGGGAGTGACGTGACCTTTTTTCCAGTCCCCAGGGACCTCTCCTGACAGCCACGACTTTTCAAATATGATGGAGAGCGGCTCAGCAACCACATCAGCCAGCTCCTTCAGGACTCTGGGATGCATGTCATCCGGCCCCATAGACTTGCAGACATTCAGTCTCATGAGGCAGTCTTGGACTTGCTCTGCCCTTGCAGTGGTGGGGGATTTACTCCCCCAGTTCCCACCTAGAGGTCTAGGGACTTGAGAATTATGAGAATCCTGGCTGCCAGAGAAGACTGAGGCAAAGAACTCATTCAGTACCTCAGCCTTCTCCTCATCAGTTGCAGCCAATTCTCCTTTCTCATTTACCAAGGGGGGTACGGTCTCTTAGGCCTGTCTCTTCTGGCCAATATACCTGTAAAATCCCTTCTTGTTGTTTTTAACATCCCTCTCCAAGTTCAGTTCCATCTGCACCTTGGCTTTCCTGATCATGTCTCTGCAAGTCCGAACACCATTCCATCCATCAGTTCTTCTTACTACTTTTGCCTTAAACTGTGGTGGTTTAATGCCTGGTACTGACATAAACAAACACTGAATATATGTTTTTGATAAATTTAAAAGATTGAGCATGTTAAAGTCATACACAGATATTTTGTCTTAAATTATTTTATAGTGGTTCTTAATTTTTCCAACTTTTTAAGAAGAGTTATTAATGTGGCAATTAATACAATAGTTCATGATGAGGTCTCACTTATACTTTTTCTGGCATACTGTTTTCATTCTGACTTTTTACACCAGTACACTGAGAAGAGTTCTTTTCAAACTAAGTTTTCTGTCACAGCTATAGTAGACATCTGACTCAAAATTGTGTAAGTGAAAATTCTGAAATTTGTCTCATGGGAACAATTGTTTTGTCTCTGAAAGATAAAATAATTTGTTCCATCTTGAACAATATTGAGCTTTTTAAAAAGATGTAGATATTAAAAGCCCTTGGAAGAGGTAAGTTTATTTTCATTTTTAAGGGAAAGATGTCAGAGATCTGAATGTTAAGTTCTTCCAGAATTTGTTTTAATTGGGTCAGATTTGTCAACAGTAGAAAGAAAAACAAAGTTGTGTCTCCCAGGAGAGGTGGATATGATAGACTCAATGTCATAATGATGTGAACAAATGAGATGTAACATGCACTGAAAATATATGTTTTCCATTAAATTTCCACAAAAATGATTGAAAACGTCTTGGGAATTATTTAAGCAATTTACAATATTGTTTAAAAAGGTACATCTGGGCACACTGAGTACAGTCTTTTGTCGTTCATTAGCAATGTATTTAATGAGGGCTTTTTTAAGTGATAGATAGTTAAGGTAACAGACAAGTGACAGATTGTTTGTCTTTAACGATTTCCCTATTCCAGGCCCATTACAAAGCAATTAGAAATCTGACAGCATTTTTACTCTGCATTACTGATCATCTAAAGTGATGAGAAATGAGAGGTGATGAATATTAATTGTATATTTTCATATAATTATCATAAATTATTACCTTGTCTAGTGTGCTGCAGGTGGAGTAAAATCAATGGATGAAAATTCAGTCAAATATGATAATTTGAAAGATTTCATTACTTAAGTTTTTGTCTTTAAAGTGCAGTGTCAATCAGTCTAAACCAGGCAGAGATTAACTGAGACAAAGATACTCGTACCTTTCCTCACTTTGCAAATGCTGATCAGCATGGCATTTACTCTTGCAGCCTGTGACAAAAGGCAAAGACAAAGTATCTCTTCTGTAGCCTGCCACATTTACACTAGAGTTATAGCTATGGCTGTCCAACTTTTTTTTCATTAGCATTCACTAAAAATATATAAAAAGCTGTGCACTTGGCCAATCCAAGAACCAGCTGTTCTCATCTTTTTCATTGCTGTCATGGTTCAGCCCCAAGAGGTGGCTGAGTACCACATGCCGCTCACTCACTCCTGGAGGAGAAACAGACAGAGCCTCCGTGGGTTTGGATAAGAACAGTTTAGTGACAAAATCACCATGAAAGCGGAACAATAACAGCCCATGGCAAATTACACCCAGTGATAACACAGAGTACCTTATCAACCAGAGTACTGTACCTATGTGAAGACACCCCAGCCACACTCAGACTGCCTTGGAGGCACACAGGAGAACCCCTCCCCAACCAGCCTCTTTCATGGAGGAATGATCTTAGGTGGTGTGGGAAACAGCCCAGGCTAACTCAGCTCACCCGTGCTGGCTGCTTGGGGAGGTTGACTATGGCCTAACCAGAACCAGGACGATTGCCTTTGTATATATACATTGCAATGTATTGCTTCTTTGCATTGTGTTTTTATTCATGGGTGACCTCTGCCTCTACAAAATATGAGGAATGTTCACATGACTTGTTTGTTTAAAGGATGGACCTTTACTGAAATTTTGTTCTGAAGATGCAGTCATCAGTAATAAATGACCATAAATAACCAGACATTACAGATTCTTACTTGGTTCCATGCTTCAATTAATAAGTCTCCATGACACTCTTATATCATCGGTCTTGAAAGTTCAAAGGATATCATCAGTTCCTTTTCAGACAAGCAGAGAGGAGGCACAAAGATTGAAGTGCCAAAGCAACAATGAATTTTGGTGTTCTGTTTTGGAGTACAAAACTCCTAAAATTTACAGTTCCTTTCCTCCACAATGCATCTCCTATGTTTAGAGGAGACTTCATTTTCAGTTAGTGAAAAAACTACAAAACCAGATTGAGGATATTCCAAAACAGGTATCTAGAAAATGTGGCTGGTATGTGTGTTTTTCCTGGGAAACTTTGGTTGATATGACTTATTCAATATCACTTTAGAATTTTAAGACAAAGACAAGAATGATATCCAATTTATCTGGGGCAGCAGACCTTAGCCATGAAACAATTCTCTCTTTTGCTGCATTTCCTTGCACATTTCTGGCTCAGTGAAGTGAGTGAATTGGAGGAATCATAAAAGCAAATTATTATGTCACTATCAGAATCCATATACAGAAAGTCAGATAAAAACTGCGTGCAAATTTCTGTTTTGATCTTGATTTTCAATGCTTGACTTTGGAAACTTGAGTAATTTAAACAACTTGTGTTTGAAAAATCACATTATTAACATATTTTAGCTTCCAAAATTCCTGTGTGAGTAAGGAAGAATAGGGAGTGGAGTATTTTCTCACAGTGGCAAACCTCAGAACAAGCTACCATCTTAGTTTGGTTTTGTCTGTGAGCATGAAATGTTAAGAGCAGCTAAACAAGATTAAACACAAATTTAGCCTTCTATCTCTGAGGGTGGTGGAATGAAAAGGTAACACAAAACAGCACTAGTGCAGAGAAATCCTTCAGGTGTTAAATCCTCTGAGATCTGAATTTTTCATATATATGTACACCAACTATATGTAGTTACTAGCACACTATTGTCTGGATTTAAGGGCCTTATTAATCAGTAAACTAACATGGTTGCACTTTGTTAGTATGGTATATTCTGTTCCCAATTTTCATCATAATGGGATTGCCCTTGAGACATTGTCATGCTCTAAAAAGCCTCATTCCCATACGGATTGCCTGGAAATGCAAAAGATAGCATGACAGGCTAGTACCCCCTCAGCCTTACTGCTGAGGCCTCACGGTCATTTTAATGAATCTTATTTATGCTGCCTGAAGTCAAGGCCCAACTCTGTTCAAGTTTAAATCATACATACATAAAAGTCAACTTCCCCTATCATTGTATGCCAGTGCACTATGAAGTAAATGTTTTCATATGCTGTTAATTTCAATCCCAGTTTTTTCGTGTAGGCTCAGTAGAATTAATTAGTAAAGAATTGCAGCATGCTCCACGAGATTCAAAGAAAGGAATATTTCTCTGTGCTACTCATTGTTCTCAATGTCTCTCTGCAACTCTGAAGGGAGTGAGTTGCATTTTATGACTTTCCTTTTTTCGCATGTGTCATAGAATGCAGTACAGTTTTAATACCCATCCAGCCTCTCAGAATTAAAATTGCAGTTATGCCTCGAGAGTATGCCTCTTTTCTTCCTGTCTTCTTATATATATGTTCAAATTCTGCAGTCACATGTGTATAAAGCCACGTTATATCATATTTCTTCTTTTTTTAAAGTCCTATAATGAAAAGAGTGAATAAGACTCCTTTTGTTGATGTACCTTGATGTTTATTCTGATAAACTAAATATTCAAACATTTGAAAACCTTTCTCAGAAACAGGCATGTTTAGTATCACAGTTGTTACTTGCTAATGCAAACTGCAATAAATGCCAAGGCAATGGAGCAACAACTGTGGTGTCTCTAAAGCTTTTAAACATGACAGATCAACAGTATTTCACAGTATATGTTAAAACCAGCTTCTTGAGAAAGGTAATTATAAAATGAAATATTCAGTTCTGGTATTTAGATTATTCATTTTATTTTAATTGGCTTTTTCCAATATAACTGGACATATTTCCACATGATTGTTGAAGAGAAGCAATGGCCTAATTGGCTTTTTGCTTGTTTTCTTTAGAGATGCAGTTTGTAATTTATTATACTTTTGAGTAATATTTTTCCATTATGTGGATCCTTCTAAAGATTAAAGTATTTTCCAAGTATGGCGACAAGTAGTAAAATGTCTTTTAGTGTAACAGGAAAGAGTATTGTTGCTGTGCTTGAAATACTTTTTCATTATATATTCCTGTGTTACATAAATTTTCAGTCGTAGCTTAAGCAAAACTCCTGTTGTTTTTTCAGTTTGAATGGCAAGGCGTAGTTTGAAGATACAGCTATGCTCATCTAATGACCAGCTGCCACTGGAAGTAGTAAAATTTTTCTGCCATTCCTTTTTCACTCATTTCAGTCATGTACTCTCGTTGCCCTTGCATCAGCACAGTGGAAGAATTCATGGGGATAAATGTGTAAAAATCTTATTCTGCTAAAAAATGTGTACTTTTCTGCTGATTTAGCTCCGTTGAACAGATTTGTCATGTGTCTGTGCCAGCACAGAGAAGGTGGCTGGAGAACTTGTCCAAGGTCAAGAGATGGAAAAGGGGAGCAAGTTTGCCCATTTTGATGTCACCTAGGCATTGGATCATGTTACTTTATCATCAAATTGCAGGCTGAATGAGACTGAGTAAAAGTAAGCATATGGTAGAGCTCTTTGGAGATCATGCATATCACCAATGAAAGGTTGAAGGTTCAGATATATAAAAGAGGAATAGTACTCTGTCACGGTATATCAATCCAGTCAAATGGAAATAAGTGTTACTGAATAAAATTTGCATTTCTTTCTGATTTTTATGACTGATACCAAGATTAATTCAACAATAAAACTATATTTCAGCAATATAGTTGGCTTTTTTTGGCTCATAGAGTGACTTGGTTCCACAATATTACCTTACTTTTACCTTAATTTTGACTTTGTGGGAGGTGTTTGTTGTCCATTGATATTTCAGGCAAGTTTAGGGCCTGTTGTGCTAGGCATTATACAGACATATTGTTAAAAAAAAAATCTTATGACCAAAAAAATTTAAGTAAATCTATTTAACAAAAGATCTAGAATAAAGAGTAACTCAGGAACTCTGGGAGGTCAATGAAGCAGTGACCTATCTTGTGTAACCAGTTAGATGGATCAGTTTGTAGCTGGTTTTGATGAGTGGAATGTTGAAATCATGGTGATTTATACAACATGGTGGTAAGGCTGCATTTTGTTGACTGTGAAAATAATAATGCATACTTTAAACACAAATGTTTGTTCAAGAAATACACAACAAAGCTTCAGTCCTGGAAAGCAGCATATCATATATACTTTTGTTTGCGCCGAAGGAATGGACACACCGATGTGCTTTATATGAAACAACACAAAATGTTTGAAGGAATTGGCTGTTAAGCTGTAAAGGCCAGCTAGGTTTGCTTTAGTATTTACTGCTACCACTAGTTTGTAAGTTTTTGTCATCAGTTTTTGCAGTTACACTGAAAAATAATTCCTTTTCACAGGTAACTTGAACATCAGATGGCAGATCTCATGCATAAAAGTATAATTTAAGGGTTTCTCAGCTAGCCACCAGTCTGTTTCAATCTTTGATAGGTGAAATATTAGCGTGTATATACATCCAAAAGCCAGCAGTTTAGGTTTATATAAATTCTGACTGGGATTCAGGCAATTTTATTTGAAAGTCTATCACATACTTGTTTTCCTTAAACTTAAAAAAAAAAAAGGCTAACTTCCCTGTTAAAAGGAATAATGAAGGTCCTAAGCTCTTGGTGGTGTATTTGTAGAAACAACTTCTGAAACACAATAGTCATTCTGTTTTAATAGGAGTAGAGGAGATAGAGGTGGTTTTATTGAAAAACTGTAGGTGTTTCTGGTTTTACTGTTTATACAGAAAATCACATTAATCTAAGTCCACAGAAGATGTATTTTCTGTTTATAGCCTTGTCTGTTTATACTGGTTTGATTTTTTCTAATCATCAGTCTTGAAAAAAAGCTTATGCTTTCATTTTAGTTTCAATCTTTTACACTTCTAAACAGGAAATGGCAAATAACAGAAGTCTAGTAAGTGCTCAGGAAAAATACCATATGGCACGTGCATCATCACAGAAATGCGGTGAGCTCTTAACTTTGCAAATGTCTTCATGTCACATGGATGCACAACTACATTAGCAAAAGATGTGCAAGTAAAGCTACGGCATCTTTTCAATCATGTCATTTGTCAAAGTTGCTTAATTTGCTGCTGTGTGTTAGGTTCTAAAAATTAATACTTTGTTATCTAAAAAAATACTTTGTTAACATCAGTCTTAGACTAAAGAAGTGAAACATTTAAAATATTTTTATGCTTCCTCTGTACAGTATACTCTCAGTTTCACTCAAGAAAGGAAAAATATCACAAAACCCTACAAATAGATTGAATTTCAACTTTTGTCTTTATTTAAAATTTTAGTTCTTTCTGTGCTTGTGAATCCTTCATTCTGGATCCATCTGTAATTGACTTAGTGGCCCTTCAATCTGTAAAATAGTTTTGTCTTCTCATGTTTCTTTGGGTCTTTAGATACCACTTCTTACTCTTTGGTCAGACAGCAAGGTGGAATGCCAAGTCATGGTGTTAGTAATTGATTCCAGTCAGGAGATTTTATGATATTTTAGTACCAAAGAAAGAATAAGAATGATTAGAAATAACACGATACTGCATTTATTTATTGAAGGGGAGAGATCCCATGGTGCCCTGAAAGACCGTACCAGAGTGCAGCAATGGTTGGCTGCTCCCTGCAGGTGGAGGAGCTGGAGGCTGGGCCGGACAGCCAGGCCGTGGGCAGCGCTTTGGCAGGCAGGGCCCAGTGCAACAGTAGCTGGGAATAGCCAGAGCCAGGGTCATCAGGCAAACTGAGGTGAGGAGTCAGGGCCAAGGCTCAGCCAGGAACATGAGGCAGTAATCCAAGGTTAGGTCTGGTGGCTGATTCAGGCCCAGCCAGTGGCTCCCAGGCCAAGCCAGGGCATCAGCCTGTGGGCAGCTCAGCAGGGCCTGTGGTCAGTCATGGGAAGGGACATGGCTGCTGCTGGGTGTGGTGCACCTCAGGCAAGGCCAAGCCCTAGAGCTTCAGCTTGGAGGCAGCTCCTGCAGAAGGGGGCCAGCCTTAGCTGAAGCTGTCCTGCAGAGGTGTCTAGCAGCTCCCTGCAGTCACCAGAGGGGAGGAGGGACAGCCCTCATCTGCGGCTATCTCTAAGCTGGCCCTGAGCCCAGCAGCCACATCCCCAGGAGGGGGATGCAATCATGGCATTACAGCCATTTAAGATCCCAAGGTGCTGCTATCCTTTCTTCTCTGCTTCACAGAGAAGTGTGGGAGCAGATGGGCGCCACTTAAACTGTGCAAGTGTAAGTGACACCTAAGTTTCAAATTTTTACAGCTTTCTATTTACCTTCTTATCTCCCTAGGTACTATAACTATGCTATGATGAGTCAATTATCAATTTATTCCAGAGCTCTTATTTTGGTCAAGGAGATGTATGCTCTCATTTTTTGCCCTGATTTCTTTTCCAAAGTGTGGCTGCTTCATTCTTTAGGCATTGAGTAGGTTTTGCCTGTTCGAGGCACCAAAAGAAAATCCATATTCTCTGCCATCTGGGGTGAGACAGAAGAGATGTATTGGGTGCTGTCTAGTTCCTTGGCTAAGTAAGAAGAGGTAGTAAATACTGTCAGATTGTGTGATATCCAGGAAGGATTGTTTAAACGTTTTCTTCTGTGTTAGATACCAGTTGCCTAACTGAGCAGTATAGTTACTTTTCTTCTCTTTAGTGTACTTGAGAAAAACCTTTCATGGCCAGAGGTCTGTGGGATGCCAGGGTTTCAGTGGGGAAGTGACAGAAAGAAGCAGCTTCTTTCTATTCATCAACACAGAGATCCAGGATAAAATTTTCATTCAAGCCTTTGGCAAAATTCCCAGCAATTTTAGTGGGACATGAGTTTCACACACAGCCTGTACTTACTAGGTTTTTACGCGGGGTGTACTCATTTGGAATGGCTTGTAGTTTTGTGATAGCCTTTAATTGGGAGGAGTATTAGGAGAAAAGGCAAAGATTTGGCTTTCCTAATAAAAGGAAAACAGTCATTACTTTTTTTTTCCAACTGCTGTCTGAGTTCAGAACAGTTTAGTTTACTCCACAGGTGTGAGGTTTGCAGCATTACTGAAGAAGGTCCTTCCCGAACTGATACTTTGTAAAGCTGCCCTATGTCAGGTGAGTTGTTATGAAGGCAGTTTCCCAAACATCTTAAATTTACTAAACTGTTAGGCTTTGGTTTTTATCATGTAAACAATGCATGTTGTGTGTTTCCTGTATAATAAAATGAAACTTAGAATTTTCACAACTCTTATGATGATGTTAATACATAATATATGAAACATTATGTTCTTATCTATCAATATAAACATATATTGTTTATCTGGAGCATACATGCATGTAGTGCAACAGTAACATAAATGCAAAGAAATCTGAAACATATATGATGGCTGTGTGTGTTAAATAGTTTAACAATGCAAACAACTAATGAATAATTGTAAGATTTGCTTAACCTCTCCATTGTGTTTAAGAGCTCCTATTGCCATTGTTTTAATTTTTAATACCTTTGGTAGATAAATAAAATGCCTTTGCCATGCAGATAATGCTTTTCTTGAGAAATCCAACACAGAGTGCAAGTACAAAAGTAAAAATAATAAGGTAAATTTAAATATGTAAATTAAAAAAGGAGAATATTAAAACAAATCACTGTATCTTTTGAACAACTATTGAAAAAATATAGCAAAGAATATATGCTTGTCAAATATGCGGTATAAATAAATAATTTAGGTGAAAATGGATGACTAGATATAACAAAGAGACGACCAAATAATGAAGGGCTAAAGGGTGGTTGTTACATCTGATGTACTTCATTGTATATTGTAAGTAATTGCTATCCATAAAAAATTCCATGGCTTCTGTATAAGAAAAAGAGACAATTTGACAGGCAACACTAGTACTAAACGGCAGCAAGTACAAATCCTTGGCAACTGTCATTATCCTGCTGTTGAATTCATATCCAAAACTGTGTGATAACTTTGACCTGTGTAGCTGTTACTGAACCAATGTCTGTTAAAGTAACTATATTTTTCATTTATGGAAAAAAATTTAGCCTTGTGCATATTTATGGCTTAGAAAACTATATGGCCTATTTTCTTTAGTATACTGTTGTTTTCTGTTTATAGAAGTAATATGGACAAGTGTGCTTTAATTAGACAATAGTAATTTTTAAATTGCACTAGAACAATAGAATAAAAATTTTGATCTGATGTAGCTAAACAATGTAGGCATGTAGATCTAACAGAAAAGTTCCTTTTGTAATAATTAAAAAAACCCATCAGTGCTTTGGCTATGAATAAACAGGAGTTTTAATTGTTTTTAAGTGGGGGGAAAAGTAGCTAGAGTTCTTTAGGTTTTTAAATTTCTTTTCCTGTTTAAAACTCCGGTTTCAAAATCTTCTTTCTCTGTATCTCTGAGTATTTAAAATAGGATCACAGCTTCTTGGTGTTAGCAGCTTGCAAAATTTACCATTGACTACGAAGAAATTTTGCTTTAATATGGAATACCAAGCTCATTTTCCTTGCTAGTGAACACCATTTTAAACTGATTCAACATATTGAGACTTTAATCTTATGGTGTTTAATCTCCAGAAGGATGGGCACCAAGTTTACATCAAAATTTGGGTTTTCTCAAAATATAAAATAGCTCAGCAGCACAAGAATAAGCTTACTGTTGGTCAATTTCATGCTTGAGCTTTGTTTAAAACCACCTCAGTTAAAGATTTGGAATGTACTCACAAGTACTCTAAGGGTTATATACGTTGTATAAATAATAGTTACAATGGTGAAAAAAATTAAGAAAAAGCCATACAAGGACTGGGAAACAATAGTAGTAGTAGTTCTGTAGGTATTTCCCTTGTACTGTGTAATTTAGTGACAGGAGGTCAGTAGGTACTATATATTTTGGAAAAGTAGTAGCCCTTTATTACATCAGACCACTTAGATAATAGTTTACTCGTCATGTAAAGAAAATAATTTCTAGTTCATGCTAACAGCTCTGTTAATATTCCATCAAAAAAGTTAATGAGTAGCAAGCAAGAATGTTATCTGATAAAGAAGTTATCTACAGCATAAATAATGGCAATTAATAGATTTTTATAGCTTTTTTTTCCTGAAGTGGGTACAAAATGTTCATTTAAGAAAAAGAGTATTTACAGAAAATACTGTCCTCTTGAATCACTAATCAGAATTCAAAGCACAGCATAGTGTGTCCAGACTCATAATACTAAAAAGATTTTTCACTGATTGAACTCCAATATTTAGTACTGCTGTGGTAGTATGTTAGTTTGAGGATTTTGTAGGTAAACATACTGCAAAATTGTTGAAGTTCACATTTGTTGTGACATCATTTTTGTGATCTATAATGGAATAATCTGACATTTAAGAATTATTGAATAGTAAAGAAAAATGAAAATTTGATCTCATTTCTTTCCTGATTCTCTTTGATCTTTGATACTGCTGTTGGCATAGCTACACTAGTGTCAATTTGAATCTTCCAAAAACTGGATAACACTAGATTGTGTGATCTTTGTATGGGTGAATATTCCATCTAGAATTTCGGCCTGTGGTATGAAGCAATTTTGTGCTATTAATAGTAGACTCTCAAATTAAGTGTCAGAGGCTGTTGTTTTCATTATTTTAGTGGGTTTATGCAAAAGAAATATTTATTAATGTTTATGAGATAATGTTCATTTCGTATGAAGTAAGGCTACTACAGACCCTGTGCTTGGTGCAGTATAGTATCACTGAAATAGTTACTGTACTTCACCATACTCCTGTCTTAGGGCACTTCATACAATTCCCATTCTGATCCTAGCTTTTACAACGATTGAGTTGAATTCAGAAATAATTTTATAGTTTGCAGAAATGAGAATCAGGATGATTAACACGGTTTCATAAGGTGTTTTCCAACTTAATAATTAAGTTATTGTAGGCTTTTCTGAGCTTTGAATGGTCAACCAGTACTAATTTGATGTAGTTGAAAGACCAGAGCAAAAGATAAAATTTTAACAATATTTATCATATTTCTGTTTCAGAAAAATTTTCCCTCGCTATGCAAAAGTAGCTGTTAAATGTACTGGAGGAAAGCAAGCCTCTATACAACTTGTGTTTGCCCATAACGTTTCCCAGCAATCAGCAGTGGTATCAAGAAGGTCAAGACTTCAAGATTGTTCTACAGATCAAACAAAATCAGTTCAGAGCTGTGATGAAGTATCAGACGTGTAGACAGCTACAAATCAAGCAGTACAGACTATTTCTGTCTTATATCACCATCCAAGAGAAACAGAGCTGAAAGTGTTCCCACAAGTCAACTAAGGTAATCAAAGCACTTCACTGTTGCTTTTAGTCATGACTGCTGCAGTTCAGTTGCCTTGTAATGATCATTCAGTCGGTATTCTAAAACAGATCTTGCTAATTTTTGTTAAGATTTATTGACCTAGCAATTTCTCAGAGGATATCCTTTTAAAAACCATATTGATTTCATCAAACATTTCTGAAAGACAAAAAAAGTGACAAAAAAAGATCATCCCAGCTTGCTTTAAACATTTTTAATAGACTCAACAATAGATAGCTAATACCATCAAATTGGCACACTCTCTGTAAAGAAGAATGTGATTCTCTGAAATTAGTCCAAAATAAATTGATTCTCTCTGTCTCAAAATCCAGGAGAACAAGTGGATTTTGCAGTATACCATAAAGGTGATAAAACTGAAGACCTGACCAAAAGTGTAATTTAGTGTGTTTAATTTAGATGTCCTCATGAAAAGCTTTTTTGTTGTTACTGACTTTTATTTTGAGTAGGAAAATTGCTGTAAACTGAGACAAACCTAGAGGATTATAGTTTTCATGTTATCACCTCATTTGTGTTCAGACATGACATCAAATAGAACACAAGCGGCTCTAAATTTCTTTTTTTGTAATTTTTTTCTGGAAATGTGTTCTCCAAAACCATTAAAGTATTTTGAATTGCTAATTTTGTATGATAAGACATGTATTTTAATATACTTATCCCCTGGTATATGAAAGTTTTAAACTATAAAACCAAAAAGAAAATATATACCTTTTAAGGGGAGCACACTCAGACTTGCTTGTTTATATGGTTTAGNNNCAGACTTGCTTGTTTATATTGTTTAGTACTCATCACTGAAGTAGCTACACTGATTTAATAGCATGACTTGCATTAGAGATAGTAAAAAAGAAGGCAAAAAAACCGTAGAATACTTATGTGGTCATTTTGTCATTGAATAAGTGTGGAAACTATAAAATATGTGAATTACCTACATGCCATTATGGATTAAGTGAAGTATCAGTGCAGTGCTAATTGAAATAATTGAAAAAAATGTCCAAGTTTTTTCATGGGAGAAGAATTAAAATCTTAGGCCTTAAACCAGTTTTGAGTTCTGCATGGGAAACTCTTGTTGCAGCCCAGGACGAAGAACATACGTCACAAACCTTCTTGCTGAAGTATGACACTTTGTTTTAAATCTGCTTTCCCCCTCTCCTTTTTTTTTTTTTTTTTTTTTTTTTTTTTTAAAAAAAATTTTT
>VZTU01033378.1:877-11079 GCA_013400835.1 Zapornia atra
AACCATCTTTTGAGAAACACTAATTTCTTCTGTATTTTTGTGAATTATAGCACTGAATTCCTAATTACATGCCATTTTGAAGTCCCTCAGATGAATCCTTAATTTCCTATCAAGAATATTGGTGCTTTTCCCTTTCAATATCCCTCTGCCTATCTTTTTTTCTCTTAGCGTTGACTACAGACCAAAAAGAATGTGATGCCTTTTAACATGCAATTTGGCTTTATACAAACTCTATGTTTGTTTAAGAATAATCCATGCATATTTATATCATAAATATAATATCGACTTATTAGATAATAACTAGATTGCAGGCAGTATGTTTTTCATTCTTCAAGAAGTAACAATTCAGCTTTGATGAACAAGAAAAAAAATTAGGTGGAAAAATAGCCATTGTTTCCCTTGCCTTCCAGGTTTCTTGCAGTGAGAGTAGAGTTCTGAGAAATTTAATGTCTAAAAATATTTTGGTTTAGTCATACTTCTTGGGGATGAATGTTCTTAGAGCAGCAGACCTGTATTCATGTGTAGTTATTACAAGTAAAAATATATATTAAAAAAAGAATGTGCATGTGATACCTTTGTATGCATGATTTTTATAATGAAGTACTGACTTTATATACACTCTGTTTTGAAAAATAGAAAATAAAACCAAAATATCAACAGTGAATGTTTTGGTTGTTGATTGCTTTAGCTCCACTGCTGCTTATCTGGCTCTCTTGAGGAGATTAACATAACCTTAAATTCAGCAGCCAATTTCACATTTTGAATTTTTCACACATGGTTCGAGTTTCTGGAGGTCTCCTTAATTTTGTCTAGTGGAAGTTAGTTATGTAAGATTCCTGTATTAATAAAGTGAGCAGTGAGAGGCATCTTGTCTAAAACTGTCTTAAGATTGGTATCTAAAGTGGGGACAAATGTTCTTCCATGGATTTTTTATCTTTCCTGGATGAGTGGGAAATTGTTTCCTTAGAATAGATGCCTGAATTTTTGCCCAGGGTGATATGTGAGATAAATTCCACCCCCCGTGATAAATAGCATAATTTTAAGGCTTCCTCAGTTCAAGAAAAATAGGCTAATGATTTTGGAGAGTCTTATGTACTTAGGTAGCCCCACTAACCCTGGCAGGCCTACTCATTCTTTTAAAGCTGAACACATGCTTAAGTCCATGCAAGACAGACCCAAAACAGTAAATCAAACCAGCAAGTTGACTTCTGTTTACTACAGAGCAATTTTGTAGCACATTACTGTGTACTCATTCAGCTCTTGAAATATCAGAGGGTTACGAATGTGGTGTATTCTTTAGTATTTCTCCATGTGCATCTTAAAACCAATGTGCATTATGAGGACCTAATGATTCTCAATTTTAATTCTAGCTCAGACTGCAAGCTCAGGGTTAAGTGCTTTTAATCATTGCTTTACAGTTTAGCCTTCTATCAGTAGTTTGGCCTGTAACTCGAACAAGCACGTTAGGACTAAGAATGGGTACAAAGGCAGTCACCATGGTTCAGCTGATCCCTGTTAACCAGTTGAATTGAGATAACTGGACTGCATGTCTGTGCTCTTTTTATTTCTCTAGGAAAGTCATATAGCATCTCTGGTTCTGCCTTGCTTAGAGCCAAAAGAAATAGAGGTAGAGACTGAAGCAGACTAGAAATTATAATCTTGGCAGTGCACAGAAATTCATCTATTTAAGTACAAGCATGCTATGTAACAGTTGCTCCCAACATAATTTGAGGCAGATGCCCTCAGTCTGTCCCTCTCAAAACTTGGTTTACAGATCCTCTCACTATTTCCAGCTGTAGGAGAGGCAAGAAACTGTCTGCAGGCTTCAGTATTCCCCTTTCCCATAGAAATGTAGGTGAAAATCTCATTTACCTCTGGGAAGCAGTCTATTTAGGCTACTTTTACTATGTATTAGCTGCAGCTTGTGAGAAACTATACGTTCTGTTACTTTACTTTTAATATTAGATTTTGAATTCATAGTGTTCTGATTCCAAATATGCCTGTCTCTGTAATCCTGCTGGGAGGGTGGGAAACTGATTGCGTCTCAGATAAATTGGCTCAGTAGGAAATATTCCTCCCTTATCCTCCAAAAACATGCAACTGTTTAGTACCAGCACATTCTCGAAACTTAGATCACAGTCCACAGAATCGTGCAGAGTGTGTGAGGCTTCTGGAATGATGTGAAGCCTGAATGGCATGGGAAAAAAACCCAAAACTATGAGTTTTTTAGTGTGAGCATGTAGGAGCTGGGCAGCTGCTTTCTTCCTTGGTCACTGCAGCGGAAGAAAAGCAAGAGAGAAAACAGGTAGAGAAGGATCAGACCTTCTGAGAGGGAGAAGCAGATGTTTTTAATAGTGAATTGAAAATAGGGTGTACCTACCTACTTCAACTTGGTGCTGAGTATGTTTTTTTGCATAATTTTACTAGAATTCAGAAATTCTACTGTGACACCGAGGTCACTACTTAACTAGCAACTGGGGTGGACGTTCAGAATACCTTCCACTCATTAAAATTAATTGGAATTGAGACTTCTCAACATCTGGCTCTTTGGTCCCATCCTTAGCACCTTTGTGAAAGGCTGTTATAAATAACAGTCTTTAGTAGATATATATGAACTTATATGAGAGTGCATAACATTGAGGATATGTTGTATTTAGTGCCTGAAAAGGGAATTAATCATTAGGCTTCTTTACGTCATCAGTTACTTCATATGTATGTTTACTTTTTCAGTTATTCCTTTTTAATATGCTTTGGCAATTATTGCGTTCGCAGATTGCTAATTATTGCATTACACTGAGACTAAATCTAAAGAAAATATGACTTTATACTGAACCCCAGTAATGATTCCCCATTTGAGAGGAGAAGCTGTTGTAAGACTGAGCTGTAAGCAAGCTGGAAAGTGTGACATGTTGGCTGTGCGTCTCAACTAAATGAATACGCTGGCAGTTGCGGAAAGGATGGGCTTTTAGCTGAGAAACAATTGGACAGAAAAGACGACCGCTATGCCAAGCTGAATGAAAAGCCACTAGAGAAAATGTTCTGTGGCAGTTTCTTTTGAAGTGAGTTTCTAGATCTTTGGAAGGAGTTCGTTAGGGCTAGACTGGAAGTTCTCTTTAATTACTTGACTGCCAGAAGTTGAGCTACAGCACACATTTACCTCAGGAACAGACTGAGATTCGGGAATAGACTCAGAATAAAGTACCATGTGCTGTTTATGGTTATTTTGTGTCATGCTTCTTACCACACATTTCTCTCCCTCTTCATTTGGGTCATGGCTTCTAGCAGATCCTACCATTAGACTGACAGTGTTCTCATGCACTACAGCTGCTCTGCGTGGCTACAACTTGAAGAAAAACAGTATCTCAGCCATAGCCTAGCAGGAGGATGTCCAGAACACCTACCCAGTGCCTTCAATTTAAAAATAAGAATACTTTAATATTAGGTGTCCAAGTATCTCAAGAACTTTTATTTGTGAAAATCTTTTATTTGTGAAAATAAAGCAACTGGGAAGTCAGTTAAGAGCATCAGGTGTATCTGAAGGGAGAGTAGTACAAAGCAACACAAATTTTTTTGGCGATTCCTGATCCTCTTTTCAGCTGAGATGCATGTTTTAGTGTTGCACAGTGAGTACTTCATCCAGCCACGATCCAAACTGTGAATGTCTCTCCTGAGAGCAGGATACAGCTGTGCTCTTTGTTGGGTAATTGCTATTGACAAGCACAAAAAGTTGGAGATGTGGTTTGATTTCTCTCCAGCCTGAAGAGATTCATCCCCAGCCTTCCCACGTGCTAGATGAGTCCCTTACCGCTGTGTCCCAGAGAATAACCGTACCGGCAGTGGGTTCTCCTTCTCACTTGCTGCTCAGGATGGGGTGTTGTGTTGCTGGGGATGCAAGAATGCAAGTAAACATGAGCAAGCCTGACTTGTTAAACAAATGAAGGAAGGGGAAACAACTCATTTCACTCTGTATCGAATGAGCATTTAATGAAAAGTTCCGATCTGGACTAACGTTTAAAAAAAAAAAAAATGAAAAAAAAAAAACCAAATAGAAATCAATTTCCAGGCCCTACCATGTCAAAAGGGATACAATAGTGGGCCAGTCTATCCTCTACAAAATGACGAAAGGAAAACTACCCTGGGTGAATATTTATTAGTGAGAATGGGAAACAGTTCACGTGAATAAGGCACCTAGACTTTGGCCATTTCCTGCTTCATCTCAGTGTTTAGGCTGTGGTGCTTGCTGCAAAATGGATTAGAGCAGTTTTTAAAAACAGATTCTTGCTTGTGGAAAATCGACTACTGGCAGCAGTGTCTAGCTCCACGATAGAGTCCAAAGGCGATTGTCCCGATGGCTTCTAACTTCCTCTGGGGCCTGTAATGTGATTACACTGCTGTGGGGCTGGCTAGACTGCTCTTCCTCTGCGAGCAGTTTAACCTTTAATTTGGAGGAATTTGCACTGTTAGATATCTGTGTACAAAGGTAATATATTGTGGTTTGTGCTTTGGATGTGCATTGTCTATTTCCACATATACTTTAAATTGAATCTGTTATGCGAAATCAACATATTGCCTTCAAAGACCACCTAACACCAGGATCCTGACGTCATGTTTTTCTTGAGAATCAGTGAGGTAAATTGTACTGATCATGCTTTCTAGTCTTCACTATTCTTATAGCAAGCAGTTTGCTAGTCAGTCAGAGTAATAATATCTGAAACACTGTTCTTTTAATAAAAAAATGTTCACATTTTACATATGTTTTATCCATTCTTTTATTTTACATGTACAGTTGGGATTCTTTCTAATGTTCTTAATCCCCACTGGCCTATTGACTTTGCAATGATTTTAAGATTTTAAGGATTTTAATTCGCCTAGTCCTTTCCCTCTCCACCCTTAACGTATCTACCTTTAGCTTTTATTGGCCTCAGGAAAAATTAATAAGTAGTATCTATTTTAATTATTTTTTTTTTAATTTCCATTGCATCTATCCTCTGCAGCATGAAAACCTTTTTTAGGATAAATGCTTGTTTTTATATTTTCCTCTCCTACCAGTTACTGGTATTGGCTGTCAAAATTTTCTAAGTATTAACATGTGTCATGAAAATAGAATTCTCAATCAACTGGTTTACTAATCGCTTAGCAATGATGTCATTGTAATCATAATAGAATACAGAGCTGTAACGTGCTTTTAGTTGCAATATTTTTCTGGCTTTCTATTTATTATATCCACCAAAACATTTTTTAAAAAATATTCCATGTAATTCTCTGATCTTTTGTATTTTTCAAAGCTTTACCTTTGGAAAAGGAGTGAGTTTTATGTATCCAAGTAATCTTTACATTTGAATTCAACTTTATAAATTTCATTAATAATTTATACTCATTCAAATGTATCGTTTAAATTGTTTAATTAGATGGAATGAATTTCCAATTATAGTATTTGTTTCATGGTCCTAGTAGTTACCTTTTCATAACAGAAAGCAAATATACACAGATGAATAAATTAAATTTTGGGATGTTTTACTTATTGTACATTTTCATAGGAAATTTTGAGATGTTTTGCCTTGTTCAGTGTACATACTCACATGTCTTGTAGACGCAGCTTGTTGTTAGTATTATTCCTGCTACAATTATTACTAGAATAATACAACCATGTAAGTGCTAAATGAACCTCTGGAAGTCATTTTGTCCAGTTTAAAATGAGTCAAAGTCTGATCAGACTGCTCAGGCCATGGCCAGCCGAGTTGTCACATCTCTCAGGGAGGTGTACATGTGCATGTGTGTCTATGTATTTCACTACCCCACTGACTATGCCAGTGTTTGGCAGCCCTAGCTGTGATAAAAATATTCTTATCACTGTGGCAGCTGTATTGGGTTCAAATTAAGAGTCAAGACTATTTGGGGTTACTAAAACTTGTTTTAAATTGTCTAAATAGTTTATTGACAGAATGAATAAGAAAATCATCTTCTGTACCAGGATGCTAGGCTGATGGCTTCTTTGGTGGAGCATCTACCTTCTTAAACAGCTGAATACTTGAATTCAGCAGCACTCCTCCTTGTTGCACATATGAGTTGTTTGCATGTGAGATACTAAACACGGCTATAAAAAGTTCTTAATGATAACATATAATGCATGGACCAGAGCTGATTAATGCTGAGGTGTATGTGCTCCACAGACAGACATATTTATTTATACAGAGGACTACAATGATGCCAGAGAGTATTTTGTGAGTCAAGGCATTTATACCTGTCATTTTTCATATGATGTAGGAAATTTCCTGTAGTCTCAGTTAGAGACAACCTGCACTATCCAGATTATTAATTATGGCAATGAGAAGTTTGCTGTCATTGACAAGCCCTAATAAAGCTAGAGATTATATGTCTTTCTCTTGCAGTGTAAAGGACTACATGGATTGTATGTTTGGTATCATTTACAGCAGTTTTCCCCTGAATGTTGTTATATTGTAATCTTACAGTAAGTTCTTAAAGTTTTTTCTGTGTTTGAATTAAAATTTCCTCTCTGCAACTGGACTGTTTCTTTGGATTCATTCTTAAGGCTGTAGCAGTTATTGCAGTGGGATATTGGGAATTCTGAATCTTTTAATGCTTTTCTAAATTTGAACTTATCATAGCTGGAGTTATTAGAATTATTTTTTTTTCTCAGTGAAGCTGTTAAACTTCATTGGGGAGAGGCTGGGTTTTGGAGTTGTACCATTTCTACAGGTAGAAGTTCAAAATTCAGTTCAAAACTGGGTTCTTTTTATCTAACAGTTCAGATGGGAGCAATTTATTTTAGGGGAAGATTTAGTGGAGAGAAGAGGAGGGAGTAAGAGAGGAGGAAAAGGAGAAGCATTTCACTGTCATATTTGGAGGTTTGGGGCTATTTTCCTTTTTTTTTTCTTTTTTTTTTTTTTCCTCTCCAGTGGCAGCTGTTTGAAGCTGCTCAGGAGTTAGGAATGTTAAAATAACTCCCAGGGAGCTGGATTAGTGGGCAGGTGATGCAGTCATGGGTATCACATACCTCTCCAATTTTTCACATGCATATTACCTCCATGTATATGGAATATGTGTGCTATATACATAGATCTTCCAGAAACTCCAGGCAGCTGTATTTTTGTTGATAATGTATATGAAACAACATCACAGACAGGTGGCAGGAAAACAGGGCATTTTATGAATTTATGAAATGCTGTTTAAGTATCCATTTACATTCTAACTATGACAACTCTAAGTCTGAAATTACTTCTTTTTTTCCCATAGTTATCCTTTCTACTAACAATGAACGTTTTTAGTTTAAAAAGTAGACAACAGAATACGTTCATAATGTTATGATAAGAAAGTATTATAGACTGCAAGTTAATAAAGGGCAGCCATGTGATGAACGTCATTTAGTTCTACTTTTGTCCCAGATGTTCTGGGTCTAGAAATTAAAGATAGGTTTCCTACACACTAGTGCAGGCTGTCACTGCTAAGTGTTTCCAGACTCGCTGCGTGTGTGTGCTTTTAAACCCATGTACACGTAGCAGGTCTCATGCACAGGAGGTAATACAGTTGTAATTCTAGCATCATGCTCTGTAACAGTAATGCTTACAGCCTGACTGATAAGCTTTAATAGGGGGATTTTGTCTGATTTTATTATCATTAAATGTTCATTTTGGTACTTTTTACTTCCTCATTTTTTGTATTGATTAAATGCATCCATAACTTTTAAACAGTTCTTCTTCATAAAGTAACTTGAAACTTGAAAGTACCCAATTCTTGTCTTTGATGGGCACAATCTGGATGTGGCTTGGGCAGGAGGAGAAGATGAATGAGCTTGGACTGCCGATGTTCTGCAGGCCAAGACAAAATCCCTGCAGGAAGGCTGAGGATGACCTGCCAACAGAGATGACTGCTCTTCCAATGCACATGACCTCAGTGTCTCACCAGTCAGGGACTGACTTGAGGGAGAGAGTGCAAGGCTGGTCTTCTGCCCTCCTATGCATCATTTGGGGAAAACAGCAAGCTGTTAGCTGGCATGCCCAGCCCTTTTATTCTTACACTAAGTGTTATAAAAAGGCCTCCCCTTCTGCTTACGGACCACGGGGAATCTTTCGGTTTTCTTTGTCTGGCACTGCAGGAGGCCTTATGTTGAAGCCTCAAAGCTTCATTTCTGCTACATAAGAGAGCAGTTTTCTGTGGCTGTGTTTCTGCTGTAATTTATCTCACAGAAAAGAGGCTACTGTATGAAAAAAACAACCAGCATGAGGAGACTGATGGAGTACTGTGTTTTTATAGCCATATAAATGTTGGAAGGACCTCTCTAAGAAGACTCAGTTAGGAAACCAGCTTGCTTTGGACTTGGGAAGAACTTTCTAGGCTTCAACTAGAGCTTTAAGTGTTCATGATCCAAACTATGTGATCCAAGTGCCCATAAAAAAGGGACATGGACTTGTTGCTGCAGATCTTCTTATATTTTGAGTTCTTAAACTTGGATAGGGAAAGAGGTCTAGGTTTCAACTGATAGTGTCTCAGCATGGTTCTGAAAATGTAGCTGTTATCATATGGTGTATTAGGTTATAAGCCTAGGAACTGTGGTGTCCAAAGTCACAAGTCAATTTTGAAAAGATAATTTGAGTCAGTAAAATTAATTCTAACCAGAAAGTATTGCATGGTATACAGATTCTGTAAAGATATTTTAATACAATTCTGTTCCTGCCTTTAGGAGCAATGAAGCATTCTGAAACACATTATCATGCATAAAAGTTTCTTAATTTTTTTAAATTAATTTATCAATAACAAGTATTCTTATTCAAAGTAATAAAGCTGTCTACATATAGAGCAAGAACTATGTAGCCAGCCAATACCGGCATAGTGTACATTTATGTAGTTGAGTTTCTGTTGTACTTTAATAAAAAATAAATCATTGATGACTTTGTGGTTCTTTAAATGAGACATGCTAATTTACTGCCATAAAGAATATTGATCATCTACAGTATTGCTATTCTTGATTTCAGGGATTTTTATAAAGAATATGTCTAGACATTCAGAAGGTGTGGTTATTATAGACATCATTTCAGCCTCACAAATTTATTCACATGAGGCTCATTCATATGAAATGGATTTGTTTGTAACCTTCTTTTCTCTTTGCCATGTTATGTAGGAGTAACTTGATTCTGAAATTGCCATCTACCTACTGCAGAACTGGTGGGAGGCATAGAAGTGGTTTTGTGACCTGCGCAATTCTTTGTAGTAGAAAATAGTAACAAGCTGACTTAGGGCCAGTACAAAAGTACTGTAAAAAAGTTTGATTCCTGCTTAAACCTAAACAAGGACATATAAAGCCAATAATAAATATGTATGCAACCCTCTAATATGCTTGGTTGTACAGTTTTTGACTGGAAAGGCATAAGTGAGTAATTAGATAATTGCTGCCTTGATTGAGCTTAATAGGAAACATTTCAATTAGGCTAAAACTACACAGAGAGGAAGTAGGCTTTTACAAAGGGAAACATTCCTTGTCATGCAACTGTCAGCTTTTGCCCACACTAAGAGATGGGATTAAGTGGATCTGTGCAAAGGAAACAAAAAGAAGGAAAGAAAAAAAAGGGGAGGGGGGCAGGGTGGGGTGCAAGAGCTGGGTATTTAGCAGTGTCTTCTGATAAAATTTCTTGATGGTTTCAGTTTTGATAATACAGCTCTTATAAACCTCCTGGCTGCAACAAATTATGATGTTAAATCCATGGAAGAGGTTAAATTTCCACTTTAAAAAAAAAAGACAGAAACAGGGAGAGAAAACTTCCCTCATTCTGCATAATTTAACATTTTTTTTTAATCATCCTCACCCACCATCAGTGTAAAAAGTGAAGTGAGCAGTGTGTATTTTTTCTTTGTGGAAAACATCTACGTATATCCAGAATACAGGAATTTCTCCTCTGTAGAGGAAAAATGACACGTGTGTGTCAGGAGCTGATTCCCTCTTGGTGGTGGATGGATGAATACCTAAATTGGGATGGGAAGACAGCTGGGGCCAGTTTTCTCCTGAGTACTTCCAGAGACTCACCCTATACCCGTTGCCGCATGTGGTGGTGTAGCTCACGGGCATTTTGCCCATGTTAATGCCATCCTTGCATTCATGCCAACAGTTAGGAAAGATGGTTCCTCCATGACTGTCTGCTACGTTAAAATAAAGCTGAACAGATGCTCTGTTGTCGTCTAATATTACCTCC
>VZTU01033378.1:11118-39717 GCA_013400835.1 Zapornia atra
ACCCCCCCAAGTCTGCGTGGCTGCTGCTGAAGTCACACGTGGCAATTACGTAACTTGTAAGTCCATTACAGCTGCTATGGGCCCAGAAATGCAGCTAGGGACAAGGCTGGGGGAGGGATGCCTGAGTGGAGCAGTATGCAGGAGGGTGAGAAGCATGTTTGTGGCTCACAAGCACTGCTTTTCTCTTGTGGAAAAGGCTTTTCCTTCTTTTGTCCGTCTGAATAAGTGGCTGCTCAACAGGCATTTACCACCTACGAAAGAACAACTGTTTTCACCCACATAAAAATTACTAGGTTACAAATGCGTGCTTTTGATTCATAAATCCATTGTAAGCCACTGAGCCTCTACATGACATTGCCTCTAGCTTCAATAGCTTATATTCAGCTGAAGTTTTATAAGCTAAGCAGGACAGTGCTAGCTTTAATGCTCTGATCAGTAACTTTGAGAAGGACATATTATGTTGCAAACAGAGCTGGTCTTGGAGATTGAACAGTCAGGATGTCAGGAGGAAGATTTGCTTTATATGCCAAAAATGAGAATGAAGCTTGTGTATGAATCTCAGAACCACAGAATCACAGAATCACAAGTTTGGAAAAGACCTTTAAGATCACCAAGTCCAACCAGTCCCATCCTATGCTAAATCATAGCCCTAAGTACCTCATCTACACTTTTTTTAAACACATCCAGGAATGGTGACTGTTGTGGTTTAGGCCTGGCTTTTTATCCTGTCAGTAAAAATTTTTTTCCTAACATCTAATCTAAACCTGGCCTGGGGCAGCTTCTTGCCATTTCTCCTTGTCCCATCTCCTGTCACCTGGCTGAAGAGACCATCACCCACCTCTCCACAATCACCCTTCAGGCAGTTGTAGGTGGTGATAAGGTCTCCCCTCAGCCTTCTCTTCTCCAGGCTAAACATCCCCAGCTCCCTNTCTATGTGTGCCCTGACCAATGCCGAGTACAGGGGCACATTCTCCTCCCTAGCCCTACTGGCCACACTATTTTGGATACAAGCCAGGATGCTATTGGCCTTCCTGGCCACCTGGGCACACTGCTGACTCGTATTCTGTCAGCAGTCCACCAACACCCCCAGGTCCTTCTCTGCCTGACAGCTCTCCAGCCAGTCTCCCCCCAGCCTGTAGCGCTGCATGGGGTTCTTATGTTCCATATGCAGGACTCCACACTTGGCATTGTTAAACTTCATCCCGTTGGTCTCAGCCCATTGGTCCGCTCTGTTCAGGTCTCTGTGAAGGGCCTCCCTACCCTGAGGCAGATCAACACTTCCTCCCAGCTCATCAGTGAAGATAAAATGGTGGTAATTTCCATTTATGTACACCAAAGCTTAACTTAGAGGACATTACAGAAAGATTCATGTAAACAGCCACTAGCTTTGTTTTTTAATATGCTTTTCTGCACGCAGAAGTTGAGTAAAGTTGTTTTCATACACTAAAAATTAGATAGAATTTGCATATTCTCACATGGTACAGCCAATAATTCCCTTGAGATTCTCGTGGAATTGTTACAATTGTTGCTGAAGCCTGGTGTCGGGTTTGTTTAGCCTAGAAATAGTTGGCCTGAGGTAAAGAACCATTGGAGGTTTTCACATTTGCAGTTATAATTTAGTAATTTATGTTTGCTTGATGTATGACAAATTGACTAATGACTGCCCTAAAGAGAAATGCCAACCCTGCATTTCATATGCAGAAATCTTATGGCAATATCAGGTGGACTGTCTACCCTACAGGGCAGAAATAACTCTGCTGCTCCATTCTTAAATTTTATATTTTAGTTAGGTACAGTTCCTCATGCAGTCTTTTTTTCCAGGAGCTGTTTTTAAATGGAGTTCTGCAGTATGACAGAAGCTTGACATTCTGCCAGAAAAGTTGGAAATGAAGGCCACTTTTAAAATAAATACTGGTGATATTTCTCTTTCTCTCCCCTTTCTCCATCTCTTTTTCTCTCTTTTTTAAGGAAAGGCATATGTTCTTATCCTAACTTGTCCCAGTAGAGGGTCAATTACAACCAGTTGGCTGCAAATCCAATCCAAGAAAAATACTGAGTACAGAAACTTCAGCAACAGGTACCAAGGGCCTCTAGTAGTCAGTCATTCTCAGTACATATGAAATGTGAACATAAAGCCTATGGGTGAGATATTTTTAGGCCCTAAGTTTCCCATGATGGTCCAAAATGAATCAATAAATTAAAGCAGACATTTTTGTGTAGTTAGGTATTTTCCTGGATAACTCTCTAAATGTCCACAATAGTATGAGATCTTTTATGTGAATCATGAGAATAGAACAATGTCTTATTTAGAAAAAATATGCCTTGCCAAATGTTCACGTATAGGCATATATTCAGCAACCCACTCTTGTAGGGTCAAGTAAATATTAAACTATAGAGCTAAATAAAAACACAAACATATGTAAAATAATAAATGTACATGTGAAAAAAAAAATACACACGTGGTCTGTTCTGCTGATGTCAGTCCTCACATCCTCACACACACTGTGTCTTAGGACCATCTCACAGTAGTGGAATTCACCTCTGGTGAAATAAATTTCTCCCAAATCAACTAACATAAGCATAAGGATATTGAATGTCAGAGCTCTGCCAGATTGGCACAGGAGCTTTGGCTGCTGCACAGAGGTAACGGTGTTGAGACCAAGACCAACGTTAGCATTTAGCAGTATCCTTGGGCAAGTATATTTAAAGACAGGGCAAAGTTTAGTCTTGAAGATATATAATTTATTCCACAGACAAGCTGCAGAAGGAGAGGTAAATGTTACTCTTTTTTGATGGAACCATTTAATTAAGCCAGCTGCTCTTCCATACATCAGTATTTACAGAACAAAGAGGGAATATGTGGCTTCTAACTTTACTACTTATGTTGCATATCGATTAGATTTAGACAGAGAAAGAGGTTTTCCAAAGACAGTTTTGAAATGGCCCTGGTCCACCTTTATCTTTACTCAGGAGACCTTTTGTTTCAACCCTCATGTGCATTTCCTCTCTGTGGTTTGTCACCTGTGTGCTTTCAGGATGTAATTCAGGATAGCCCCCAAGGTCCTAGACGCACATGATGGACCTACACCTTGATCCTTTTGTTGGTATTCAGGGAGTAGAACCAAAACTCCCAAACTCTTCATCACAAAATAAAGAATCAAAATTTCCCAGCCATAGAAACTAATTGTTCAAACCCTCTGTAACACATTCCAGCAGATTACATGAGCTCATCTGTGTCCAGACTGACTAAAACTGGTTAAAATATTTTTAATGGAACAGATTTCTCTATAAAAGATAAAAATGTGGTTTCAGTGCATAAAAAAGCTTTGTGGTAGCAGCTTCTTTTGATAATTTCTCAAGAATAGAAAGACTCCAACAGTTTTCTGAATTTAATTTGAAAACCTATAGTTTTGATATGAGAAAATATTTTTATTTTGTCCAGAACTGTTTATTACAATCAGTTCAATGTTTATATATAGCATTTAAATTTTTTTCAGCTTATAGCATTCTATTTGGTATCATAATATGTTTTATTTTTAAAAAAAAATAATTAAAATGGCAAGCAAGGAATTTTTTTTTTTTTTTAATCTTTGAAAACTGAGTATCTCAAGACTGCCAGAAGGACAATTTGACATTATGGAAGGTAAAATTAGGTTATTAGTCCTGATAATTTTTTTCTTGATTTTTATTCTGTGGAAAAAGTTCCTCTTCTCATTTTGACTTTTGCCCTCCTTCTCAGAAGTATCAAGTTTGCAACATAATGAAAGTTCTAGTGAGACTATCCCTACTGTCAAACACTACAGGAAATTTTCCAAGTTGTAAAATTTATCAACTTAATTCTGGTGATACTGACCATTTCCATCAGAGACTGTGTCTCTGACTGAGTTTTCTATTTTTGATATGATGTATTAGGCCAGTTCTTCTGGGGAGCACGCCTGTATCATTTAGTGCCAGGTTTTTATAGTTAGCAATTGCTGATTTCTCACCTGAGGCTACCAGTTGTTTTCGGATAATGGTGATTCTTGGTATTCCTTTGCTGGTGCCTCTGTTTCTCCTTCTCATGATGCTTCTGTATGAGGCCACAACAAAAATCAAACAACAAAAGAATGGTATTTAATATGTGTTGGGCTACCTGTCACTTGTCACACAAGTGGTAAAAAGTGCTTTTTGCTTCCTGCATCCCAGTAAGGCTGACAGGAAATCGGGGATGCATAAGGAGGTGTAGGATGTTAGAGAATTTCAGTCACAAGACAAATGCATAACAGTATATTTATCTTGTTAAGGAAATTTATAAGAATTCATCAGATGTGCTGTGTGCAAATACAGTATTTGAAAATGTCCTATTCTCATTTCAAAGAGGAGGTTGACAGTTGCTTAACATATGTAGTCAGGAGGGCGCTTAGAGTGCAAGGGACAGGTTCTTGTGTGCCACTATATCACCCTAAGGAAAAGAGGCCAAAAAGGATGATCAAGGCAGCATGAACTGGAAGAGCAAAAGTTGTGAACCGCAGAACGGAAACTGTCCTTCAGTAAGGTACATGCACATACATATGGAGGAGCTGAGAGCAGAGCACTAGGAGTTCAGGACTTGTGCCGAAGAATTGCCTCCCAGTTACCACTGTTAACCAGGGAAGCTGTCTGAAATCTAGGGATCATATCTCATGCTGGAGAGCTTGATAAAGTGTTTCTCAGTGGCATTTTCTCACATAAGCTAAAAGATGTTAGAGGAGCATGAGAAAAGAAGTTCCTTGCACATAAATGAGGACTCTGGCAATGAAATTGTTTTCACTCTGTTGGTTCAACACCATGCTCCATCCTAACTGCTTAATGATCCATTTCCATGTGCCTCCATGAAAAAACATGTTCTGAAAACAAGGGGGTTTTTTTCTTTTCCTTTCCCATTCTTCCTTTTTGTGGGGGCTCATTTGGTCAAAGAAGAAAGTAGCTGGGATTTTTTGCTTTGGTAGTTTGTTACTGAAAATATAGTCTCATTTGTAGAGATATCAAATGAGACGCTATAGATTGGACTCATACAGTGCAGGAGAATAGTTCATGTTGTTAAAATATTGGTCTTAATATACTACCCAAGAAGAAAATGAAGTGTAAAAGAATTTGTGGGTTATCCAGCACTCCTTCCTGTTGAACCATTAAAGCATTGGGGGCCTTGATTTGGATTGATTTGGCTTAACATAACTCCTGAGCATTTAGAAACTAAGATACCACTGAAGGCCACCACAGAAGCTTTAGAAGGAAATCGTTTCATCTGAGGGAAACATGTATTTGACAAATGGCATAGTATCCAGGGCTTAAAGAAAGGACAGCACGTAACCAAGGAGATTAAATAAAGGAGGGCAGCATTGCATGCTACATAATTCCCAGTAGTATAAAAACAGCTTTGAAGAATTTTAATTTTATTCTGTGTGCTGTTGGCAAGAAAAGTCAGTGAAAGCCAGTTAGTTCCCCTCCATGCAATACAGCTACACAAATTGAACCGCAGTCCATCCTATTGGATTAATGCTCCAACATAGCTAATGGAAGTGAGGTAGAAGAACTTGAATGCTTACACTGGTGTAAGCCTGTAAGAGAAGAAAATGTGTTGGAATTCTTGATGTATTTTGGCTATAAATAACTGCTTTTAGCACATTTATTTAAGACAATCTTTATTTTGAGGGGAAAAGCAGTCTACGTGTTAAGAACCTGATGTTAGCACGTGAAAATTGTTGGTTTGCATTCTGTTGTCATACAGATAGGCATTATTTACTTGTAAAATAATTTGTATGTTATTAAAGTTTATAGTCAGTCACGCTGACACTTCATAGTCAGCACACATGAAGTAAGATTTGTGGTTAAAGCCCTAAGACAGAGATTCAGTAAATCTGTCTTCAGCTCCTGGCACTTTCAAAGCCCTCCTATCTAACCTTGGGCAAAAATCCATTTTCCATAAGCAAAAGGAATAATTTTTCTTTCTCTTGATATCTTTCCTAATAATCCATTCATTTATTGTTTATGGGGCATTCTTGTGAACCTGTCCCACTTGGTGAAAATGTGTATGTGAAGATATATCCTTTTCTTTGTTGGTTAAATGGCTTCTTAAAAAAGGTTAATGCTCACAATCTCTATTTTTTTTTAAGACTAGGAAAGTGATAAAGTTTTGGGGTTTGTTTTAACAAAATTCAGGCCAACCCGAAAACTGGAAGGGTCTTATGTCTTAAGCAAATTACTATAAGACAAAAATGCAAATAATGAAAATTATGGTTGTATTAGTTGTAATTAAAAAAAAAAAGTCATACAAAACCAAATAAACTCAATTCACAGAGTCTACTGTTTTTAGTATTTGCCTTAGTAGACTTTATTAAGCAAGGAGGCAGTGTGTCCTCATCCACCTGGCCTTAGCTATGCCTGTAGTGTGCACTGCATCCTGTCAGTTGTAGGAATTTCTGTCTTTCCTCATCTCATCTCTGCCAGCAGCACTTTTGCTGATCCTGTTGCGGTCATGCCCAGGTGAGACTGGCTGGTTATAGTATGCCTGGTTGTGCTGCCTAGAGCTTTTTCTGTGTCTTTGGTGATCATTCTTAAGAGTCTAATACTTTGCATGTAGGCATCATTTCTTGAATTCTGTTTCTTTGCCTCTGTGCACTGGAACATAATTTTCTTGTAAAAGTACAGCAAAGAGGAAAGGTTACATATATTACCATGCCCCATAGAATCCAAGCTAATATTTTCTCCCCACTGTTACAGTTTTATATGAGGCAAGCACAAGAGGGTTCATGCAGAAAGGCTAGTAGTGGATTAAACAGTGTTTTAGAGTAACAGACTCTCCTGCTTACGTAGCAGGAGAATGATGGACATATCTAGTAAAATGTTAATGGTGATTAAATGAATTCTATTAAAATGAAATCATAGACACACAGTGATACAGAAATTAATGTACATGTGGATATGCCAGTAAACAGAAAACTCTTTTCTTTGAGGATTCTTTTAGTTTAGGCATTGTTTGCAAAGGTAGTGCTTAGTGAAAAAGAGAAAAGAGTACATAGAACAAAGAGAGAAATGGTGTACGTGCTGACAAAAAGGCGATGTTGCACTTAGTTTCATTTAATACATTTTCAGGTTTCTCCGAGCTACTTTGTGAAACAATTTTGACTATCAAATGGATTGAAAGACATCAAAATAGCTTACTTAATTATTTTCAAGCCATAAACAATCTTCAATAGCTTTTACACCTCAATAAGCTGTCCACGGTGAACCTGAGATTCAGTGTGCTTTACGTTATGTGTCTGTACTGTACTGCTCTGTGCAAAACCCCTCAGTCTGCAACACGACAGCTATAGAAGCACAACCTTGTGTTTGAGTTTGTCTGGGTTTGGCTTGAGTTTGGCTCCCATTCATCATGGGAGCCACATTGTTAATCAGCCCACCTTTGCAGAACAGCAAGCTGCTGGTTTCGAAAAGGTAAAAGCAGGCTTTGGAAAAAGGCTGTCCTGAGAACATTGCAGGACAGCATTCCAAAGAAACTTAAAATTGCAGTGGGAGCCTAGCCTCAGATGACAAAATTTGGGATATGGTAGATGTCTATTGGGTAGGTTCAACCCACCTCTCTCTCTCAGCTATATCAATTTCATAAGCTTCAGTGTTTTACAAAGTATAGCAGTATCAGTGCAAGACTCCTAATACACAATGTTTTGGTGACTCAGGAGGCTGTTCATGGACCAGACAAATGAGAGAGACAAAAATTCTCAAAGGCCAAGCTAGACATGGTGCAAGGACACACAGGATACGTTATGACAAATGACACCCCTGAATACATGGGATGAACAGCTGAGGGTTCTAATTGAACTGCACTGATCCACTATAGCTCAAAAATTATGTAGAAGTCTGTTGTAGGCATACATAGAAATTTCCTCCTCACCAATTACTTTATTATTTGCCTATTTACCTGTTCTAATTATCAAAGATTCATCATGGTTTGTGAATCTCAACACAGACTTTTAAGCACTGCTGCAGAACTGTGCGATGCCAGTGGAGAAAAATCTCTGCAAACACTTGGAAAGGAAGAAAAAATCATTATGCAGACTAGACTTGCTCACAGCAATCTTGAGTTTGATGGTTCTGGCTGTGGACTCGTGCTCTGAATGTATTCAACAGACATGCTATTGTTCATGTGGAAAGACTCTCCAAACAAGTTCCCTACATAAAATCTGCATTGAAAGTATATTTCTGTAACAGTTTTTTCAAAGTGAAACTTTCAACATTGTGGATGTAAGGAAGATCATCCCCAGTTATAGTTATGACTACTAGAAAAAAAAAAAACCATACTTGAAAGCTAAACTCTGATAGCATTCCAAATATTTTGTTGATTGCATTTTTGGGTTCATGGAAATAAAACTAACACTAAGATTTTTGGACAAGTGAATAATTTTTTTTTCTGCTCTGAGAAAATTATTAGTTGCTTTGTTTCAGCAGGAATTTTCTTCGCAGATGTTTTGCTCCAAACTTTGGCATCTAAATTGCACATTAGATGGAAGTTATTGTCACCTTTGCTGGAAAGCAAATGCCACATTTTATAAGAAAGTATTCAATTTCAAAATATCTCTTCTTTTTTTGGCCATCTCCTTTGGCAACGTAAAACCTGAGGCAGGACTACCTTATAAAACAGGTACAAAGAGAATAATGGGAAGAATACAGAAGCAAACCCAGCCATTGTTCCAGGGCAAGATTACATTTCCTGTTTTGAGGTTATTAAATATTATCTTTCCCTGTCTTCTTCAAACAGGACGATCTTCTGTGTCTTCCAATGCTATTCTGTATAACATAGTATAATAAAAATATATCTGTGGGTGAGTCACTTATTTTAGAAAGGGAAAAGCTTCTTTATAGAAACCATCAGTGCAGTCCCTCTTATGTCTTAATTCTTTCAGTCCATAAAATAAGAAAATGAACCATTGCATCAGTTACTGGTAAAGTTAGGAAATAATGCCTCTGTGAGTTTCTAGATGATAGATTTGCAGGCAATAATTTGGAGGGATTTGGCTTTGCAATGTCAATAAATGTTTATTTACAAACTTTTTTTTTTCTGATTCTTGACTTCTGTATCAGTATTCCCCAGTGTCATCTGATTACTTCTTACAAATCTTCCTTTCTATCCTTGTTTTGCTAAGCGGCTGATTATTACCAGCAGCAACTGCAAAACATCTTCAGAAGCAGGACAGTGAGAGGGAAAAATGTAAGACCTAATAACATCTTAGTTATTTCCAGGACAGTCTTTGTTTTGGAAAAGGGACAAGAGAAGATAATATCTTACTCACTCAACTTGAGCATACTTATCATTAAATCTCTGACTCAGCTCCTAAGCCAGTAACTTTCATATGAAGCATATTTTCAAAATGTTTGTACATCAAACCATTATTTTCTTTTCAATCAAAATTCTTAAGAAGAATATATGCTATTCAGTTACCAAACTTGGAGAGGCGAGGAGTTATAATACCAGATGTGACTCTTTACAAAACTAGACACATTCATCATCTGCTCACAGTGTGTTGGCTTCTTATTCTGCTTCATTGTCTCTCACTTGCTTATAGGCCTGAGGAGCATGCTGTTTCACAAACATACATTCTCATGCATTTAAGGTTCTGGGTATGGTCCAGTATTCTCTGCCTCCCTTGGCAGTCTCCAAGGATAAGGAACAAAATAGATAGTATGTGGCCAATTTAATTTGAACTGAATTTATGATACTGTGTTTTAGTGCCCAATGTGTAATGAATTTCCTGGTAAAATATTGCATAGAAACATGCAGCTTGGATCTGAGATCATAGGAACAGTCAATGGCCTCACATATCTTCTTTTTATAGATACAAGTTGGGCTAGTATAAAGATATAAATTAGTGCATTAAAACCACTGTTTTTCTTTTGTTCAAATTATAGGTGAATGAAGATATTAGAAAGCAGAACAATAAGAATTCTCCCTAAAAACAATTTGGAAAGAATTTTTTATTTGTAATTGATTTTTTTCTGTATTTTCAAAGAAGTTTTCTGTTTGAGATAGTAGAACATTATTAGAAAGAAAAAAAATCAGCATTTATATTTCGGTTTTTTCTACAGTTTGGGAGACTTTAATTTGAAAAAGCCCTTAAATCAAAAATACAGAATATTTCTGAATAGAAAAGTTGTGGGTAAATCTAATAGCTGTTTAAATCATTTTAGGGGGCTAGAAATGTGCGTTTCTAATGTTTTTAATGTTTTTAATGTTATAGAACTGCCAAGTGTTGTTGCACGGTGGCAGGAACAAGCAAACAACAGTGCTAGTGGTCATTCTGGTTGCTTACCTTTCCTTTTTCCTTCCAAAGAGTTGGCAGCTGCTTCACAGTTTATGATTCCCAGCCAAAGCCTCTAAAATTAATGACTCAAGGGAAGAATTGAGCCTATATAACAGAATTTCTTACAGACAATAGGCATGAGCAGACAGAATATTTTACATAAACTGTGCATATTAACAAAATTTGTCTGAATCTGAATCAACTTGTGTTTTGTGTCCAATGATGCTTCCAGAGTCTAACGCACATAATTATCATTATGCCTTAGTAGATCCACAGGTGATTAGAAGGAAAAGATAGTCCAATATTATGTATATAGCAAGACTTACAGAAAGAACGTTCTGAAATCTCTATGTGTAAACTGATTACAGATTGCATATTTAGACTGACGTTAAATTGTGTGGCTATTGGATTCTTTGAAAGTGAAACCAGCAGCAATACATTTCACAGAACTCCTTCCTCATCAGCAATAATGTCTTGGTAGATATTTTTCTATCCCTATGGAATACGTTTCATTGTGAAGAAGAAAAACTACACCCATAACATGAGCAGAAATAGCTACTTTAGTAACCATAGAAAAAGAAAATGGTCTTTCCATGACCTCCTTGAAGTTTTGAATCAAACGTGGAGAGTAGAAAGTTGAAGGGATAAAAGCATTCGATGTATGCCAAATGATATTTCAAAATATGAAAGAATGAATCTCTGTGTTTTGAGGCAGTAACATTTCTGCTTGAACTTAGAGACTGTCACACAGAGAAAAAACATTTGGAAATTATTCTGCTCCTCCACATAGCACATATATGTCCACTTCTAGAATCCCTTACAGGATAAATAATGCAATCACTGATAGGATAATGGCAATAATTGTCTGCAGCTGTAATCCCCTGAAATGTCCTTTTGACAAATTCTGTCAATAAGGATAGCTTCTGGAACAAAGGATCAATTTTTTTATCTTTTATACCCACCCAAAGCAAGTCTAAACCATACTACAGGGACAACTTCAAGTTTGCAATTGGTAGTGTATAAATCTGGTCGAGTCATTATATGTTTAACTACAGTAAAAGTCAGTTACATGAACATGTCAGAACAACTTGGTGTTGCACTTTTAACATAGTTTTCTTAATAGAACATATAATGCACAGGTATATGTAAGCGATTGGTAATACAATAAAAATACTCTTCACCTGTGGTCATTCACAGAAATAATACTGTACATTTTAGTGTCTGAAAATCTAGATAAAATTAAACAAAAAAATATTGTATGCAGTTGTTAAGTCCTGTCTTACCCAGTTTCCTAATAAAGCACTGCAGTTAAACATTATACTTGCAGTGAATTTAAAGATCTGGTTTTGCCCATGTGTGTCTTCTAATTTTGGAAAAAAAATAGATTGGAAAAATTTTACAGAATATTTTTAAATCACTGAGAGGTATTAATTTAAATGACAGATACAGTATTTTTTAATGTGTTGGTGAGTTGTCAGAGGATCAAGGTCTAGATATATAAATAAGAAATTCTCACTTTCTCACAAATGTTTATCACGGCCTACTATAATTCTGACTCATTTTAATTTGTATCACTAGAAGGAGGGAGAAATAGAGAATAGAAGGAGAGTAAGAGCAAGCAGGAAAAGAAGGAAAGAAGATAACAAAAAGCATTGCCAGAAAGAAGAAATGTTCTTGTGATAAATCTGTATATATTATTTTTTATTTATCATATTGGCTAGACACATGTGTGCTCACAGTGCTGTGCCTTCTATTGTAATTTGAAGGACTGGCTCACATATCTGCGTCTGGTCTTTGAGAAACACAGATGGTAGCCATCTGAAACATAGCTTGGCCAAATTAATTTCAAAGTCACTTTTGTGCTTTCTGTACCTTAAAATAAGCATATTTTCTTCTTCACAATTCAAATCCAGATTGAAGTATTCCTACATGTGATATTTTCATACTGAACTACATGGCTGACAATGCTAATGCAGTTGTAGTACCACTTCTAAGTTGCTCGTAAGACAAAACAAGCATTAGGGCACAAACTGCAAATTACTAAATTGGAAAAAAATGCTTTTTAAAAATGCCAAAAAGCTTATGCTTTCCTTAACAATTCAAAGGGGGATTGTGAGGTTCTAAAGGTAGTTCACCCCCATAGAAATCTTGTGGGACATCACTAAGGGGAGAATTCTGATCGTAATTTTTGCCAACAACATTTTTTTTTCATTTAAGAGAAGTGGTCAATGAAGTGGTAATCTTGACGTATTCACACTTGCTATCCATTCTTACTTCATGTTGGTCATTACTCAATCACTTCAAGAGATTAAAAAAAGAACATGTGTAAGGTTTACAGTCCACTTAAAATGACCCTATAAAAACTCTGCATAGATGGGTTAAAATGCCTGAGAAGTTAGAAATATCTGTTCAAGATACAGTGTTTAAATCCTCCTGAGAATGTTTGATCTAGAAGGGACAGATTCAGAACAAATCTAACGCATTTTCTTATGGACCATTTGCCATTTGCATGCTAATGGTACCCTGGGCTGCATCAGGAAGAGTGTTGCCAGCAGGCCAAGGGAGGTGATTCTTGCCCGTGCTCAGCACTGGTAAGGTCACACCTGGAGTGCTGGTTCCAATTCTGGGCTCTCCGGTACCAGAGAGACATGGACATAATTCAGAGAATCCAGCAAAGGGCCACCAAGGTGATGAAGAGACTGGAGCATCTTTCCTACGAGAAAGAAAAGAAGATGTTTGAGAGGATCTCATCAATGTGTACAAATTCTGAAGGGAGGGAGAGTGCAAAGCGAACAGTGCCAGGCTCCTTTCACCGGTCCCCAGTCACAAGTCCACATGGAGTTCCCTCTGAACATCAGAAAGCTCTTTTTCACTGTGAGGGTGGTCAATGACTTGCACAGGCTACCCAGAGAGGATGTGAGGTCTTCCTCCTTGGAGATACTTAAAATCTGTCTGGATGTGGTCCTGGGCAACTGACTACTGAAGGCCCTGCTTGAGCCCAGAGTTGGACCAGATAATTTCCAGAGATCCCTTTTTGTCATCAACAAGTGTTGAAAGATTATGTTGCAGTGTTCCAGCCCTTCTGTACTATCTTGCTGTATAAAGCCTGACATGTTTTTCGCCATAAGTCTTGTGTACTAGGGTACTTTTAGGATCACCCTAAAATAGACTGTCCTATATTGACTGTCCCATAGAGTACTGAAAAATGTTTCCCAAATCCTGTCCTTTTATTGGTGCTAATTCAGCCAGCTTTCATCTCATAAGCTTAAGCCTTCTTCCATTTGTCTTATCTGAGTCAGGCTCATTCTTTCAAAATTTGTGGAGTTTTGTGCTCTTATTTTGTAGATAGTTTAATTTAGGCTAGTTAAGTACCAGCAGCTCCCATATGGCTTTTGTTTTCTTTTTTTCCAGTTTATTCTATTTGGAATGGAAGCATTCAGCATGCAAATCCTTCTCTCTTTTTAGGATTTTTCTCTTTTTTGGGATATTGTGTGTTATCTTCCATACTGTGGTGGTTTAACTTTGGTTGGTTGCCAAGTACTCAGCATTGGTGAGGCCACACCTAGAGTACTGTGTCCAGTTCTGGGCTCCTCACCATAAGAAGGACATTGAGATCCTCGAGCGAGTCCAGAGAAGGGGAACCAGGCTGGTGAAGGGGCTGGAGGGCAAACCATATGAGGAGCAGCTGAGGGAGCTGGGGATGTTTAGCCTGGAGAAGAGAAGGCTGAAGGGAGACCTTATCACCACCTGCAACTACCTGAAAGGAGGTTGTAGAGAGGTGGGTGATGGTCTCTTCAGCCAGGTGACAGGAGATAGGACAAGGGGAAATGGCAAGAAGCTGCCCCAGGGCAGGGTCAGATTACACATTAGAAAAAAATTTTTCACTGAAAGAGTTGTGGGGGCCTGGAACAGGCTGCCCAGGGAGGGGCTGAGTCACCTTCCATGGATGTGTTCAAAAAAAGGGAAGATGAGGTACTTAGGGATCTGGTTTAGCTTAGGATGGGATTGGTTGGACTTGATGATCTTCAAAGGTCTTTTCCAACCTTGTGATTCTGTGATTCTGAGTGGTTTCTCTGGGAGATAAACATAAAAATGAATACACACACACACACTCCCGCCATTTCCTCCCTCTATCTCTCAGCTTCTTGTTGCTGAGCAGACATCACATGGTACAGAACATCCCTTTGATCAGTTTAGGTCAGCTGTCCTGGCTGTGTTCCCTCCCAAGATCTTGCCCACCCTCTGCCTACTGCTGGAGCGTGGGGAGAAATGTTGGAGAGAGACAGCCAGGTGCTGTGCAGCACTGCTTAGCAGTAGCCAAACCCCTGGTGTGTTACCAGCACCTCACTCACCACCAGCACACAGCAGAGTGAGGGCTGCTGTGGGGAAATCTATCTCCGCCAGACCCAATACACGTACCTGCTATTTTCTCCAGAGTGGTGGGGAAAGTGCAAGAAAAGCTAGTTTTGCCTAACTTGCACTAGAAGGCTCCCAGGACATGAGAGAATTGAAATCTGGGGGGAAAAAAAAACAAAAACAAAACCACCCAATACTTTCTGTGGCATTTCTTCACATCCAGTGTTTGACTTTGCCCGAGGGATGCAACAGTGTGTTCTTGAAACCTTAAAAGGCTGTACCATGAAACAGGGACTGGCAGGTCTCCAGTCTGAGATCATGAGAGCTGCCCAACCCTGTTCAAGCTGCAGAATAGCTAATGAACTGACTATCTTGGTGGCTGCAATTTCAAATTTAAAAAATTAAAGAAGTTTTTGTTTTTAATAAATATACATTCACACTGTCATTGTAATAACTTAAGGGATCCATCAGTGGTAGGCATTAAGAAGTGGACCAGCAGGAGAGTTGCAATTTCTGAAAATACCCAGTAAACTTCTGTTGAACCTTTCTTGAAGTGTCTCTGTGCCAGCTACATTTCCACCTAAACTCCAACATTTAATTACTTGAAAAATTGAAATCTAACAGTTCATTAGTCAGTCTTAGAAAGATTTGAAGCCTTGAAAAGTTGAAATCGAAAGTGTTTCATTCCAGATTATTCAGGAACAAATTGTTATAGTTTATGGATCATGACTTAGCAGTCTGCAAAGAGCAAGGCTTAACAAGTTGTTATTCCTTTCCTAAAATAATAATAAGCAGGTGGTAGGTCAGAAAATGTTAATGTCCGCTCTGGTCTTTCACAGCTCCAGCAAAGAAATAGGTCTATTCATATACCCACTGGTAAGCATGTTATGAGATGGAACCAAGGCAGATTGAAGAACATGGCAGTAATAAAAAAAACCTGCTTGCCTTTCCAGGCTGCTGTCTGCAAAGCAATTAGGCAACACAATTTCAAGGGCAACTTAAAATGTTGAATTATATGCATGTATGTAGAGTGTCTATGTAGTAAAGTACTATTTGGGTTAACTTTTTTTATAAGGTTCGAAAATGTGATGTCATGAGGTCAAGACTATTGTGTCTCCACCAAAATTAAAAAAATAACTTTTTATGTAGTTTTTTCTTCTTTTTGCAATGATGCTCATCATCCACTATCTTCTTCCAGAAATTTATCACAATATATAACTTTTTTTGCTAAAATCACATGCTGTGCAAATCCATCACTCCTCTTCAAGTATTCTGCCCTGAACTTTTTTTAAAATTCAAGCAAGCATTCTCTAATCTCACAACTGTCTATAATGGCTTCTGTAGTATATATTTTTAAGTTAGTCTCCTTGTTGGCAATTTATTCTAGAATCATACCTAAGAGTGCTGTCCCAGGATATAAGTAAGACACTCAGTGCACCTTGTATCTTCTTTCTGTCTGCCTCATGTAGAATTTAGACGGCACCAGAACATCTTGATGCCTGTGATTGTACTGTACTCATATTGTTGAAAGATTTGTTAGAATACATAGACAGTTTCATATAAATTGTTGAACGTTTCATAGTTTTGAAATAAAAGCCGTTTTAGAAAAATGGAAAGCAATTTCTCTATCCATAATGATAAATAGATTACCATGTTTCCCTGTTTTTATTGTGCTAGGTGGGATATAAGCCTATGGAAAGGGAGAGGAAGGAGTAAGTCATTCTTCTGCCTCACCATACAGGTTCTTTAGCACATTCCTTGTGGTGTTTGGCTTAACTACACACGCAGTGTCTTGCCTGACATAGGTCCAATGGGTGAGAAATCTGGCTTCCTCCTGCTGAGTAACGAAAGGAAAAGACAACCAGTGAGTGGTTATACATATGTATACATATGGAGGTTATGCCACGCAACGGGGTGCCTGTCTCTGACCTAGTCTTAGACGTGCTTGAATTGCTGCAGCCCTTTCTCTCCTCCTCTGTTGGCTTTCCTGTGCTTCACTCCTGGTGGTCTGCTGTATACCATGCAGATGTTTTCCCCATGTTATTTCATGGTTATTTTTCAAGTGGTTTCTTAGTAAAAGGGATGGAGGGTCCACACAGGGGAACATCTGCTCTAACAGTTTTTCAAAGCAAACAGCAGATGGCATTGCTGCTTCCTTTTGATCTTGCAAGAAAAATCCCATACCAATGATACTGGTTTAAGTTTCAGGCTGCTTGGTAATGGTGTACATGAGCATTTGCTTCTCCCTTTTCTCTCAACAGTAGCGCTACTTGCAGATGTTTTCTCTGCAGCTTTCTTTTTATTGTGTTTTTTTGGGTTTTTTTCTTTTTGTGACCCTAACTCCTATTAGGTGTCATGACCTTTCAGATTTTTTCTCTCCCTGCCATGGAACTTCATAATTAGTGCCATATCATCATTACCAATTCTCCTTCTCTATTCGTATGCAAATTGTAGGGAAATAGAAGGCTCATGCTATTCATCAACTTTGATTTTTCTATGCTTCAGCCTCTGTGTATACTGAGTTGGGAACTTTATGTATGTATCCTTTACTACCTTTTTTTTTTAAGAAAGTTTTATTTCTGAAGGCAATTTCGTGTTTTCTAGTTAGAGTTCTTTCTTTTTACTTAAAGTTTTACATTCAGAGAATTCATGCCCTTAAATGTGCATATAATTTGAAAATTTTAAGTAAATTTGTAGATTTTTTACTGTCACGTAGCGTTAATTGACTTTTTAACTGAACGTCCTTCAGGTATCACCCTCATATGTTTAGATGAGTTCCTTGTCTATTTTCTGATTAAATCTTACTGTACAGAGTGATCAGGTTGCTCTTTTTAATGGGTAACAGTGCAAAAAATTTAATTTGCATTCAGGAAATAAGACATAAAAATAAGGTCAGTTTGTAGAGAAGGGAGGCTGCAGAAGAATTTGTGTGATATGGGTAAGGCAGTAACAGGAGCACAGTAACAGAAATAGGAGCAGTCTCTGGGGGCAATTCAGTCAAGCTTATTGTCAGCCTGATGTGGGAGTTGGGAATGTCACTCCCCTTAACTACCTTGGAAGCTTAAGGTGGACCCTTTGAGTGCTCTGTCCCTTCAGAGTTGTAAGGCTGCTAATGGAAAGTATACATGGTTTTATCTTGTTTCTAAGTTATGCTCAGTTGTATTTGGTCATTTTTAGGCAGAGGCCAGCCCGAGTATATTTAGTTTTGTTTCAGTAATGTTAGTTTCTCTTCCAAATATTCAGTTAGTTGCTGATTCCTATGTGTTCTTTAGAACTTCAAGATTAATTTGTCAGGGCTTTTTTTTGTTTTACTTGGGTTTTTGGGTGGGGTTTTTTTCAAAAATTAATTTTAAACCTTCTCTAAAAGAAATAATCTATTTATATAAGTGATAAAAAGCACAAAACATTGGCCTTGAATGTTCAGTGTTTTTTACTGGAACTTGACGTTCTATATTAAACATCTCATATAAGTTGACATTATAATTGAAACCAGGAAATAAGAAAAGAGAAACATGTTTTCTACACACAGTTGCAAATGGCTTTGGTATCTTTCTATTCTCCAGGAACTGGTCACTTCATTTTTTTATAGTAGGTTGATTTCCCAGTGGCATAAATTTATAGATGGACATGAAATAGATACTGTTTATTTGTGACTCATTTAACTGAATAATACACACAATTAAAAAATAAACCCAGGGATCAAAAAAAGATGCCAGTTTATCCACATCCTAAAATTGTTAGAAAATGGGCATGCCTCAAGAAAGGAAACTTGCATTATCCATGTAGAAATTACTCAAGAGGAACTCTCCAGAAAGATGCTGATTGCACTAAATATATTTTCATTTAGTGCCATTAAAAATAGTCCATACTAGCAAAATGAATTGGCCTGACCACATAAAAATCTAATTTGAAATCTGTTTGCAGCCTTCACCATATAATTTTTATTTCTTGGGACCTTTCATTTCCTTTGGACAAAGGGGTCTTGCAACCTGATGTGGGTTACCAAGCTACAATCTGACTAGTGAAATGGCTTTTATAGAGAGTTATTCGATGGCTTTTTCCTACTGGGACCACAGGAAGAAAGATTTGGTTACTGTGTCCACCAAAGGGCATGGCCTAAAGACTGATGTGAGGGGAGGAATTGTCTGCTTAAGTTCATTTTTTGTTTGTTTGCTTTTAAGCAATGAACTGTCATTTGCTGCTAAAGACATGATTTTGCTCACAACTGTGCATTCCAGCATTGTTGCCACCATCATTCTTGAAGCAAGAATTATTCAGTCCAGACTTGCATCAGAGTATGCAACCAGGTTAGAACTACCCAGGCCAAAAAAACCCCAAAAGGCCTGAAGTAGTGCATAGAGCTAAGGGTATCCCACTGACTGGAAGATTTATAATTAAATAGTTTATTATTTCTATTATGGTATTTTTCAGAGCTGTTGTGACAAAATGCTGTTAACCAAAATTTGTAGGCTCATACATTATTCTTTGATCCTCACAAAAGGGAATTTATGTATATGTGCCAGCTACAAGCAAGGTCTGATTCTTGTACCAGTCCTCAAAATGCCATTTGCAGCTTGGTGAGAAGCAAATTGCAATTCCTGGGGTTCCCACACTGCACTAAATTTCGGTAATACTGGGGAAATTGGGTTTTTTTTCTCCATAGAATCTCCATATGTCAGATTCACCTCATTTCTCTCTGGATCACAGAATCACAGAATTGTAGGGGTTGGAAGGGACCTCAAGAGACCATCGGATCCAACCCCCTGCCAAAGCAGCTCCCCAGCTCATATTACACAGATAGGCATCCAGACAGGTCTTGAATATCTCCAGTGAAGGAGACTCCACACCCCCCTGGGCAGCCTGTCCCAGGGCTCTGTCACCCTCACTGTGAAAAAGCTTTTCCGCATGTTGATGCGGAACTTCCTGCGTTCTCACTTGCAGCCATTGCCCCTTGTCCTATCTCCACAACCACTGAAAAGGTGCTGGCTAATTCCCCCTGCATCCCATGCTTAAGATAATTATAAACACCAATTAGGTCCCCCCTTAGTCTTCTTTTCTCTAGACTGAACAGTCCCAGGTCACTCAGCCTGTCCTCATAGGGGAGATGCTCCAGGCCCTTCATCATCCTCGTAGCCCTTCTTTGGACTCTCTCCAGGAGATCCCTGTCCTTTTTACACCAGGGACCCCAGAACTGGACACAATACTCCAGGTGGAGCTTGACCAGGGCAGAGTAGAGGGGGAGGGTCACCTCCTTCTACCTGCTGGCCACACTCCTCCTGATACACCCCATGATCCCATTGACCCTCTTAGCCACCAGTGCACACTGCTGGCTCATAGCCAACCTGTCATCCACCAGGACCCCCAGGTCCTTCTCCACAGAGCTCTTCTCCAGCAGGTCATCCCTCAGCCTGTACTGAAATGAACGGCTGTTCCTCCCCAATACTAGTAATACTGGTAATGGATACTAGTAACGTTTAAAAAGGTAAAGGAAAAAATAATAGGATTTCAACAAAAGAAGAGATTATATTTTCAGCTTTAAATTTGGAATCAAAGTTACAAACCAAAAAATAATATAAAATGTGTCTTTACTTGCCAGTGTTTTGCCGGTTTCTGCTTTTGATTTCTCTGAAGTGTGTCTTAACTGAAGGAGCCAAAGATTTGATTAAGTGGTATTCAGTCTTAGTATTGTCATTCAAAACTAAGCTTGCTTTTTTACACAAACCACACTTGCAGAGAATTGCAGGAGCTATTCAATAGCACTTCACCCCCTGAACGCAATTTCAAAATTTGTTTCTAATCATTCCCTTCCAAATTAGGATTGTTGCATTCTGGGAAACCATCTAATGTAAGTTCATATATTCTCTCTTCTCCCAGATGAAGACCTTCTTCTTCAATTATTCTCCTTAGGAATTCTCTTTCTGGTTCTTTTATTAGAAAGGAAATTTAAGGTTCCATAGCTTTTCTCAAAGTTTGACTGTGACAACACACATTCTCCTCCCCGTGGCTCTATGAAGTTTTGCATCTTTTTCCTCCCCCTTTTATTTCAGAGGACTTTTAGTGCTTGGTGTCAGTAGCCATTGAAAACAAACTAAGTATTCAAGGATTATTTTGTCCAACTAACAAGACTGCTACAATAATTTGCCTATTAAATACCTTTGGAAGAATACTTGTCATAAATCCCACATGATCTGTATATTCATGATAGAGACAACAAAGTAAGCACTGTGAAGTGCTTTTTTTTTTTTCCAGATTAACTGCCACCTTTCTTAGTACAACTGAACATCTTTTGTTTTGGAATTGCGTGCCATCATACAATCTTTGTAGTTGGGGCTGTGTTACACCAATGTACAAGCATTCTGTTATGTAGTTTGGTGGTAGGGAATAAGAAATCTGCACTGAACTCCTAGTTGATAGCACAGGAATAAAAAATTATTTAAATACTCAGCCATACTAACTGCAGCAGGGTAAATCCTACCATGAGTTCATCACCCAATCTTATACCTCATTTCTTAGATGAACTTTTGTAATTTGCCTTGAGTTTTGTACTGCCATAACTAAAAACTAACAAAAGGAGAAGTACAAAACCACAGCCAATAACAAAGCTAGCTGTTTTGGGCATGTCGTTCATGGTTTTTCTAGATACATGTATTTTTGCACCTTTTTTCTCAACACTTACTGGAGATCACAGAATCACAGAATCAGATATTGCCAGTTATTTGGGCAACCCAACACAATTGCCAGACTTTATGTGTTTATAGGTTTTTCCAACTGTGATTTACATAAATTCTCAAAAAAAAAATATTCTTTTTTCCCTTTTAGGAGCCTTGTGAAATCTTATTTTCAAAGCATACCTGGTAGGATAGTGTTCTCTGCCTTTCAGGCTACCTGACAACATGGGTGGTATTCACTTGCTGGAATTTCATGAAGCATAAGTCTGTCCTTAAAAATCGTTCTACCAGGTTTCTTCTTTAATCATTGTCTCCTACTAATTTACAGTTCTTCTAAAAGAGAAAACTGATTATGGCATTTTCTCATGAAGCAATTCTTTCTTTGCTTATTCAGGAATCTTTACAGAGTGGTGCACTAGGGACAGCATTGACTTGCGTGGTCTCACAAATAGATGAAGTAATCAATTTTGATTCCACATCACTCTTTCCTTTTTGGTCAGGTTTGTTTCCAATGTCTACTGGTAGCATTTATTCTCATTTTGTATTAGTTGTCTAGCCACCTAGGCACATTTCCAAGAAAGTCAAATATTCTTCTGCTCTCCCACCCACTTGTTATTTGGGGGCAGATGGTCTTGGAACTAATATTCTTTATGCCATTATGTGACCCCCTGCCATGTTTTATTCATATGAGGAACTAAAAGGACATTTACCATCCATTTATTATGTGCAAGTGTAAAGGACAAGTGGTGATCTTGCCATGCTATTTTAGTGTGCTAATGTTCTATTTTTGGTGTTTAAGACAATTAAATCTTGCAGTGTTCAGTACAGAAGACCTAACCTTGAACAGTAACGGAGTAGCTGGAGCTCCAACACTAACATAGGCATGCCAAGCATTTATATCAGGCTAGATTACTCACCACTGTTAAAGCTAAATGTAACTTTTATTCTTTCTATAGTCCTGTTGAAAAATTAATAAGAAATCAGAAGTCCAGGAAAGCAGAAAAAGTTACTAATATCCTGGTTTGCAAAATTTCCAGAAAAATGGACCTTATTAAAAATCTTCAATCTTTCTATTTTGTGGTTATTTATTCACTCTGGAAGGAAGGACTGTGACAGTGGTAAAGGTATATGCTTACACAGTAGTATTATGGCAGCATGGAACCCATAGCAGGATGCTATTGGGAGGGGAAGATGAAAGTGAAAGGGAATGTATAAGCAGCATTGGGAGAAGTAGAAGAGGCCAATCCGAAGGCAACAGATAAGAAGAGGGAAGGAAAAAGGTGGCACCTGGTGTCAGTGAGGACAGGAGGAGACAATTCGAGGATTCATTTGAAGGACAGCAGTATAATGTCTTCTGTTTCACAAACTCTGGAGAGAAGGAATGGCTTAAGGAGGAAGTTAGGCAGAAAAGTAATTTGCTGGCAATGAGTCTACAGATGTCAGAACAAAAACTGCTAGAGTACATTTGATTATCCAGGCATTAATAAATAAGTACTATAAAGCTTGATTAATTGATGTCCGTAGTACACTGTTAGGGTATTATACTCTTCCATTTTCCATAATGGCATGTTAGTATTTAATTCCACTCCCTTGGTGCAAACAGCAGATTTAAACTATTGCATGTTTAAGGTTTAATGAATAAGATATAGCACTTGGTATCATGACTGAGTTCTAATTCCTGTGCCAGGAATCTAACATTTTGTTTATCTTACATTCTGTACTAGTGCACATGTGCATAGTGTAATGCCATCCTCTGAAACAGTCCCTGTCTCAGGGGGAGAAAAGTTTCTCTATCAGTAAATGTAATGGCATCAGGTCTCTCCGCTGGTGCTGTATGGAAAAGACAACATCCCTGAAAGCTTTACATTCTCACATTGTTGGAGCTTCTAAGTTTTGTCAGGTGCTGGTGACTTGGACCTAACACTGAGTTGTAACTCAGGAGACAAAACAGTTGGAAAACTTGGAGAAAGGCTCTAAGGGTCAGCGAAATTTACTGTGGGCAGCTGCTGCTTCAAAGCAACTCGCTATGCAGAAGCCTATTAAGAAGTAGTAGGTTACTTTCCTGCCGTTTCCCCAGCATGATGGATGACGTTCTGAAAAGTGAAAGGACTTCCTGTGCCACAGAGGTTTTCCGTGTGACTTCTTGCCCAGACCCAGTTGCTTTCAGCACACTAACACTTCTACCTAAATACTCCTATGGGTCTCTTGAAATAAAAGTGTTTTTCTCACATAATGCTAAAAAGAATTTGTTTTCATCTATGATAGGTGCTTGTTTACAAATGGTCCTACTTATATTCTAAAGCTCCATTCAAAACAGGAATAAATTCTTGCTAGAAACAGGTTCAAGCTGCAGAGGTCAAAATTGGAAATTCATTTTCCCAAAGTTTTGGTGTGCTTAGGTTTCAAAGTTTAACTTCTTTCTATAATATAAGGCAACAGCAGAACTGGAAACAGTTTTGATTTTTACGGTATTCATATGTAAAAGTTTGTATTTGCATATGTCCTAATATCTAATTTTAACCTATTAAATCAGAGTACACTGAATTTAGAGTAGGGTGAGTTCATTGCTCTTTAATAACAATGTTCCTTAGCAAGATAATCGCTCTTCAAAAATATGTGAAACTCTAGCAAAAATCTACATGAGATCAGCTAAGATAATACAGCTTATGAGCCAAACTATTTGATGACCCTAATTAAGATACTTATCTTTTCTTCCATACTTAAAATCAGGAAATGTCTATCGCTGAAGATATTGCAATTGTGTGGGTTTGGGATCTTTTATTTTGTATGTACCACAGAAAAAAAGAAAAATGCTTTCTATGGGATTTTTATCTTTAAATCCATATATATTTGAAGACAATGAAAAATTGTGATGCTGGGGGAGCCCTGGGACAGGCTGCCCAGGGGGGTGTGGAGTCTCCATCTCTGGAGACATTCAAGACCCATCTGGATGCCGACCTGTGCGATATGAGCTGGGGAGCTGCTTTGGCAGGGGTGTTGGACCTGATGATCTCTCAAGGTCCCTTCCAACCCCTATGATTCTATGATCTCTAACAATTTAATCTCATTTACTTGCTGACTGACCACAGACATTGAGGTAGGCTTGTGAGATACAGCTTCCCTCTGTGAGAGCCACATTGACTCCTCCTTTTATAGAATTAGTAGTACGTGAACAAATATGATATTATTCAATATTTCTTTCTAGGGTTGTGCCTGGTACACACAGGCACATTAGACATTTGGGATTTTTTTCCTCAGTTCTGCATATCCTCCCCACAGTCCACATATGATACCTTATTTACTGCTTCTCAGTATCATTCCTTCAGCTTCTCCATGCATTTTTCCAATACATAGTTGGCAGGAAGGAATATTGCCTTTTGTGTGCTCCTTTCCTTTTTACTTCTATTAGTACAGCTCTTTTTACAGCCACTACAGTGAGAGCAGAAACTGATAAATCTGAAACCCCAGGATCACACAACACCCTTTTGTGTTCAGCAGTACTTCGTTGCTCTCTCTCATGAGTTTTTCTGGGGTTTTTTCTGCTTCTTTTATTGGTGGGCAAATGCACACAACCAAGAATCTCACCTGCATTTGTTTATGCGTGTATGTACTTGTGTCTGGGGTGAAGACTGCTCTCATTTCACCTGTCTAGTTACTTAAAAGTTCATAATGACTCCCTTTACACTTATGGTACATAAAGTGACTGTTACAAAAATCTACCTCAGTAACAGCTAGCCCAACCCATAAAAGTAGTTTTGCAAGTAGAACTGAGGTTTAGACTAAAGTGTGTTTTGTATTCAGTTATGCCACTTTGAGATATTTTTGCTGTTTGCTTGAGGTTCTCCATTGCACAGATTTGCTACATGTCAACTTACCTGTACATTCCCCAGTGCTCTTTGCTGAAAATTAGCCATTACTTAATTTATATATTATTGTGCCTCAGCTGACCAACAGCTAGCACTTGTGGGAAAAGATGGTTTTATACCTATTATTTGTTCTTTAGCTGCAGACCTCACCTGACTGATAATGAAGTGACTTGCAGTGTTCCATCATGAGTCAGTTCAGGGAACAAAATCAGGACAACACTATTCTGTTGTCTTGTAAGATTAATTTTTCCTGACACTTAAAAAAATATTTCAGGAAATATCAAGGGAACTACAGAGGAAGGAGTTTGGCATCTGTACTATGCAGATTAACAGGAACTGGTGTCAGGTCTAGAAGAGTAAGCAGAGTCAAAATGGCCATAGCAAAGGGAAATTAAATTATGGGGGTTTGGAGGGACTCAAAAGAGCCACGTACAAAGAATGTAGTCTAGTTGGATTTTTGAGAGACTTTTGATGAGGGTTCTTACGAAAGGTTGTTTAAGAAACTTCTAGAGAATAAGGGAAAAAAATATTGGCATTGGATAAAACAGAGAACAAGGGAAAAATTATTGGCGTTGGATAAATAACTGATCAAGAGGAAACAGGAACTATGAGTAAATGGTCAATTTTCACAGCAAATGGAGATCACCAGCGAGTCCTCTCAAAAGAAAGGGAGTAGTGAGGTGACAGTCTGTGAATGATACCATTACAGAAGGAAATTAAAATGAGGAGAACTGCAAATGGACTTTGTAAAGTCCTTTGAGTGGCTTTGTGATAGGTTGTCAGATAAAATCGGTGTAGGTTAGTGTAAATTAATAGGCAGAGAAGGGGGGGGAATCCTAGCTTTGCACATGAAAAGACAGACTTTGAGACATCTGTTATCACTCAGTATTTAGAGCTTGGGCTGATAATAGACATATTTCTAAACAGAAGTAGAAGTATTTGTATTGCATTCCTTTAGCAAAAGAGATAAATAGAAATAATAGTCCTGCAAAAACATTAGTTTAGTATCAATCAAAAGAAAACAAATCCAATGTTAGTAATTATTTGGAAGGGAACAGAGAACAAAACAAAGAACAAAATCTATATTTCTTTATACAGCTGTTATGTTATAGTATTCTGAAGAGTATATGCAGTTACAGCCCTCCTCTGCCTCTGTAATATGTTAGAGCTTGGCCAGATTCTAGGAGTGGTGGCAGGGCTCACCGTGAAACAGTGCTCGTACTGGGAACATTTAGACAAGTCAGGACTCTTTAGGTTTGTAAAGAAATCCTGAGGAATATGAAATACAGAAGGAACTGCCTCTGGTGTGGGGAATCCCTCAGCTGTAAATTACTGGAGTCTATTGTAGGGGGAAGGGTATCACTCTGCTCACTCTGTTTTTAAACCCCTCAAACATCTGCTGTTGGGTACTGGGCTAGATGGAGCTTTGATCTGATCCAGTATGCCCATTCTTATGACCGTGTGGTTTAACAAGCTGAATTAGCCCACAATGTGACCAGTTTGTGCAGATGAGGAAGAAGGAGTGACAGATGCCATCCTCAGCCTTATTTCAAGCACTGACCCCCAGAAAGTTTACTGCCTTTTTTCTGGTGTGTGCAGATGCAGACTAAGCATGTGTGTAACTGAATTTAAAGAACAGAGTGTATTGGTGATTTGAAGTTTTTGCAGTTGCTCCATAAAACGTGGATTGAAATTCAAGAAGTTAAAATGATACTTAAATTGGAAGGAAATCCAAATAGTTTATGGCATGGAAAGCTTAGTTAGGGTACCCAAACAATGCTCCTTTTTCTGGACACATGATAATAGAACTATCCACATGTCATTACTGCAAAGCCATAGATGCATTTCACCTACAAAATTGCTTTTAAGAGGTATATTCTCTTTTTTTCCACCACCACCTTTGTTTCTTTTCCTGTTATCATATGAGAACAAAAATTACAAGTCTGTATGCTTTTTGTGTCCATCTCTGATGCTTAGGAGGTAACAGAAGCAGAATTCTGGCCAGATTTATAGATTTGCAGTACTGCTGTTTGTAATTGATAAACTGTAATCTTTTTAAAGAATCCTGGTTGTACTACTCACGTGTGCTGAATCATTTTTAGATTTAACACCTAAACTCCATCCTAATTCTGGCTTCACGCCAGCATACATGCCTCATGGAAGCATACACAGGACTTCTGCATTCCCAGATGTGCTGTGTGCTTTCCTATCCATTAGAGGGTTGCTGCCTTCCAAATTACAGGAGAATCTGCAACACACATGCTCCCAGAAATTGTGTCAAAATGCGATGATTTAATACAACATTCCTTTCTGATTAGGAAAACTACTTCCAATGAACTATCTGCTTAAAGATTTTTATTAGACATTCAAAATACTGGTTCAGCTTTTTTTAAAATGCCGCCTTTTTTGGCTGTATGTACCTCATTCAGACATCTCATACAAGGAGACTTAATTTTCACCTTGTAGAACACAGATTTAAAAGCATTCCCACCCCTTTTATATTAAGCAGAGAGAACAGCTCATAAATTAACACTTACTTTCTACTGTTATCACTGTTCTCAGTGCCTCGAAGGCTTTGAGCTGCCTCGATACAAATTAACCATATTAAATATGTCAGGCACACAGACATAAAGGATATGTGATGATCGGTAAGTATTTCATACAGTGGGAGTATGCAAAAGCCATTACTGTTCCAACACATTAGGCAAGTGAGAAATAACTGGGAAGAATAGAAATTTAAGACAAAAGGATTAATTCAAAGAACTTTACTTTGACAATGCAGATGGTGAATTTTTTCAGTGGTGATCCCAGGCCGCTGGGCTTTCAGCAATAAAGTTTTGCCCCTCATCCTCTTTCCATTTGAAGATATCCATCCCTCCCCTTTACCCTTTCCTTTCCAGGAAGGCAAATTGCCAGTCGTGTAAGACTGCAAAAACCCAGACCCTGCTCTCCTCAGACTCATAGCAAATGCTAGGTGTAACATTAGTTTCACGGGTGAAGATCTTGATTTGGTTTTATTACCACGTTCTACAAAAGAACCAGTGTAGAAGTAGGTTTCAAAAGCACACTCCCATCAATCACATTATAACAATTTGGTCTGAAAGCTAAGCCATTGAATGGGCTACTGAAGTGGAAAGCTTTCACTGCAGAAAAGCAAATGAGTTTTAAAAATTTAAAATTAGTCCCACCCCTTGAATTAGAACCTTTTGAGAATTAGAAAATCTAATAGTTTGTGAACCCCTATTTCTTCTTCCCTCGTGAAGATAAGGGAGGAGCATATTGCCACAGGCATGTTGGGTTTTAATAGTTATGTCCTTCTTCAATTTTCCTGTTCATTGTTTTGCCAACCACATCAAGTTTTTCCACATGCATTGTCTCAGAAATCTTCACATTCAC
>VZTU01033379.1:0-36264 GCA_013400835.1 Zapornia atra
AGCACTTACACTAAACTGCAACACATAACGATACTTATTAGTATCCACCTAGCTTGGGAGGGCATCCTGGAATCACAACATGGTTTGGACACCCAAAATGAGTATTCCTGGTCCTGGACAGCATGGGCTGAGCTGTAGAAACATAAATGCTGTTGATATGTAAAGTAGATTGAAATTAGCCTTGGTGGGCCCCTGCAGAGTAGAAGTGCCACCTGACTGTCCCAAAAATTTGAGATCATACTTACTCTCTGGGGTTTTATTTTTTATATTTTTAAAACGGCAATTGATAGTTTGTGAAGATATCTTCTCACCAGTCAAGCACACTGTACTGGAATTTTCTGTACCTGCTGACTTGATCCAAATGACCAAGTGTGCACATACAAATTATTTATGCTAACTCTCCTCCTGAAGAGATAACCCTTGAAGTTACTGCCCTTGGTTCCACTCCATGTCTTGGCATGACCTGTTTGGGTTTTTATTTTCCATTTGCAAAATTTTGGAGGGTGATTTTCTTTTCTGTTATTAAGGCAGGTAGAGTTGACTGTGCCAAACTAGCAACAGATACTATTACAAATGTGTTCTTATTTAAGGTTCTCTCCCTGGAGAGACACTTGGCCTCTGAGTGCTGGGTGCCGTCATTGTTTTTCTCTAACGGCTCGCTACATCGTTTAGCAGTGGTGAGCTCAAAAGGGTTAACAGGAAAGTCAGCGGTGATGCTGTAATCCTCCAGGCCTGCCAGCACGCTGCACTGTTGTTGTGTCAGATCAGGGGGGTTTGAAGGAAGCTGTGCTGGCTCCAGCAGCTGCCTCAGCCACGTCTGTCATTTTGGGTCTCTGCTCCTAACAACATGGCTGACGTAGCAGGTAAAACGAGTGTCTCCCACACAGGGTAGGGAACTCTGCTCATTCGCTCCCGACTGCATGCAGAAAAAATGCACGGCCTCTGAGAATGAGCTGCCACCTCCTCAGAAACTAACACAGCGTGTCAGGGACCCGTGTCCTTGTTGGGGGGGTGGGAAACAAAAATACCCTAGTCCTGACTGCAGTGGTGAAAACAATGCAGGTAAACCCAACTGCCCTCTGCCCTACTTCTCCTCTGCTGTAAGCAATTAATTCTCCAGCAAAATAACCAGAGGGAGCACTTTTTCCACAACATTGCTATTTTCTAAAATCTGCATTGGCTTCGTCCTTACATTGACATTGCAACCATCTGGTACGAACGGTTTGATATGAAGTGGGGCAAATCCACCCTCTAGCTTCTAAAGAAGTACTCTTACTGAACCATGCTAGCTTTTCTTTTATTTTTAAGAAGACTAGATGTTTTAAATTGGGGACAACAAAAGTGATTTGGAAATGTCAAAGGTGGACTTAACTACAGCTTCATTTGCAGTCATATAGTGTAAGTTCAGGTATTTTTATGACTCCTGTCTCACATGTTGTTGAAACACCTGACATACTTAGCCACAGAAAACCCTTGGAAGATATTAAAAAAATCCCAACAAACCAACCAACAAACCCAAACAAATAAACCAACCACAAACACAAAAACACTGAATTGCTGTTATCTTCTAGGTGGAGAACCAAAGCACAGAACAGGTGAATCCAAAGTCAGACAAACATCAGTGGCTAGGGTATTGCCCTAATCTCTGGATTACTCTTCAATGCCTGTATCTCCCAAGGTATTGACAGCCATGATAGGAAAAGCTGAATTTTCTTGGTAAAGCAGGCCGGCTTTTTCCTTTGTAAATCTCTGTTGCACAGAATATTCTAAGCTTCGGAATAATCACTGAGCAAGGCGCGCAGCAGGCCAAGGGCAAAGCTGAGACAGTGACCTATATACTCTGGATTCATCACATGCATGTAATGAGTCAGAGCGTTTGCTAGCGCCTCAGAGCAAGGGGTCTGGTGCAATGTCCTACTGGCATTTCTTCTTCTGGGAGGCTCAGCCAAGGAAATGGGAAAATTTGACCACATCTTTTAGTCTTACTGGAAGAAAGAAACAAACCCCACAAAGATGGTCCTACTAGATGAGACTGGAAAGCCACATTTCAGCCTATCAGAGGGGCTGGTAATAGATGTTTAGGGAAACATAATAAACAAGGTGAGTATACCCTTCATGTGGTATACCTTTCCATCTTCTAACAATAGGTGGTGAGGGATTTTTAGATTTGTGGCTTACATCCAGACCATCACATTTGACAGGGCTCAGTAGACCTTTCTGTGAACTGGTTTGGTCTTTTTTAATCAGTTTTTCCTTTTGACCTCCACAACATCCTGTGGCAATGAGTCCCACTGCTTCATTCTGTAGTCTGTGGAAAAACACTTCCTTTCATGATTTTTTTAATCCTGAGGCTTGATAATTTCCACTGGGATCCTCTTGCTTCCTTGTTTTCTAGGAAACAATGAATAGTTGTTCTGTTTGCCACTCTAGATATTGTGGTTATCTGATAATCTCCCCGGATTGTATTTTCTCTGGACTGAAGGGCCTGAGTCTCTGAGCCAAACCTTCCATTGTTCTGACCATCCTTCCTGCTCTCCTCTGTTCCTTTTCTAGTTCTGCTACTTCTAGTTCTAGTCTGGTAATATTTATAGGTCAGAATGACCAGAAGCACATTCACTATTCAGGCTGTGAGTGCAGCATGGATTCATAAAGCTGCTTTCTGTTACATTCTTTACTCCTTTCCTGGTCATTCTCAACTTTCTGTTTATCCTTTTGACTAGAGATTCACATGACGTTTTCTGAGAAACATTCACAGGGGAAGGAAGAAGGCAGCTTCCCATGATCCGTACCATTGAAACACAAACCAAACTCATTGGGAAGAAAGCATCAAGATGTTTTTCATGGCTTTAGCTCTTTCACTTTTGGCTGAAGTAAGCCAAGCCTCTCTTTATCCCCAGATTTGGAGTGGCATCTTGCAGAGAGGGATATTGCAGATCAAGAAAGTCACACATGTGGAAAGCAGGTGGAATAATGTCATCACAGCCCCAAGATTTTCACCTGAAGGTTGTGAATGGGGAGAAAATGTAGACTGGGTGTGGAGTAGGGAGACAGGAGCAGAGAATCTGTCGGTCCTTTGTCTCACTTGGAAGGAAAAGCAACAATCTTAGGTCACAGCATTTTATGTGGTGAGACTGTGCTGGAATTGAATAGATTGCAGGGCTATAGTATTGTGAAAGCATGGGCAGGTGTATTGATGCTTTACCTTACACCGACTGTGAACAAGAATTGGGAAAGTCTCTAGTGGCAAACAAAAAGCTTGCATGCTTTACTACTGACTGGAAGCTTGTTAGCTGTAATGTTAAAGTATGATTTAAATACTAAATAGGATTCTGGTGATTTGAATATGTCAATACTGGTGGGATTTGTGAGTTAACCTGGTGTCCCTGTCCAACTGTAATTTAAAAGTGGGGCTTTCTTCCAGCTGTTTCCCAGGCTAACAGCAACATAAGACTCGTTCATTGTGATTCATGGCTGCACAGATGATTGATTTTGCTATCAGAAGGTGATCATGAAGCAGGACTTCCTCATCTGGTGTGTAGGTCACATCATTATCTCCCTTTTATCCTCTTGAAAGTCCTCCAGTAGGAGGGGACCACACTTGGAAACATGAGAGAAACCATGCTGCAGTATGCCCAGACCACCCTGCTGTGACCCAGAGGTGGCAGGCGGAGGGCAGGCCATGCTGTATCTTTGCCTCAGCATAAAGCAGCTTGTCAGTCAGCCCAGGGCAATGGAAGCAGAAAGGCAATGTAAAGCCAGGTTTGTTTTCAGGATTTACCCCACTGAGTTGTGTTTTGGAGGAAGGGAGGTCTGTGCAAGAGGAGGACCAGAGAGGTTTCCTCCTGCAGGTTTGTCAATGCCCTTTTGTTTTCATTTGCAAGGCCTGTAGAGATGAGCATTTCCTGCACTCAGCAGCTTCCCAGCTTCCCCTGTCCGCCTGACGAATGAGTCACGGGTAACATCGCTTGCCTGGGCTCTCTTACAAGGTGTGGCACGTTGTCATCCGGACACCCAGCCCTCTCTCCATAGCTCTCCTGTCATTTATGCGCCAAACTTGCAGTAAATCTACCATCCTTTTCAACATGAATAACTGTCTTGGGGAAAAAAGGACATTAAACGAGAAGTCATTATTGCTCATCTGTATGTGCGTGGAGCTGTTCAGCTGGGCTGCGTGCTCAGACAAGGAGTGTTTGAAATGCAGGAGGCAAGCACCCCCGGCCAGACGGCAACTGTAGCACGAGCTCTAAATTCCACTCTTACTTATAAAGATGCTGCACCACTTCCATCCCATGAATTGGGATAACGGAGTAGAATCCAGCCCTTAAAAATAGCATATGGTAGCCCTGTTTCTCTGAAGATGTGTCATGCAGGAGACAGGGCAGCAACCATTGCTAAGGAAATGTTGAGGTGCAGTTTGTGACCTGCAGCAGCTCCTGGTAACTTGAAATGCTACCAACAAAAGGGTTTCATCAGCAGTGCCTGGAGCAGAGGGGACCTAAAAGAGCGTGGCTGGTAGGAGAGGTTTTGTCAGGTTTGTAAAGAAATGTATCTGTGTAAGGAAATGAACACTTTGTCACAATTGTAAGGCTACAAAAAGCACTACTGGCCCGGCAGCAGGAAGCTCACACTTCCCTCTGCCCAGCAACCAGGACACCTACTCCCTTGACTGCTTGAGCCTGACCTGCAGTTGTAGCTACAGCAGAGCTACAGAACTGATCTGCAGCTCAGGAAGAGCATTAACCTCCCTAGACACTCCGGGCCAAATCCATCCCTGGTGTGACATCGATGCAATTACATCAGGCCTCATTTTGGCCCAGATAGCTGCACTGGCTTTTCACAGCAACAAAACTTTCCTCTTCCTTTTCAAGTAGGGGTGGTGAAATGAATCAGGTCAAAGGAGACTAAATACTGGATAAAAACCTTGATCCCAGTTAGGAGTTTTGCCTGCTTGGGGACAGGGTTTGGCTGGCTATGGTAATCATGGGGTGGTTACGATGTACTCTAGACATTGCATAACTGCCAGTTTAATTTACTGCAAATGTTATACAAAGCTGAGGATTTAATTCTTCTGAACATTAAAGCTTACAACTGGGTTAACCTCCTCTTCATAAGTCACTGCATATTATTTTCACAGAAGTAAAGGATATAATCCTATTTTATTTTCTTTTTATTTCACTGTTCACAAGTTTGGTAGCTCCTTTTCTTTCTTAACTTTTTAGATTTTTCTTTTCAACATGCATGTGATGTGGACGGACATCCTCAGTTGCCAAAATTTTCCAAGTCCACCATCTACTCCTCTGAAATCTCTGGCTATCTGGTTAAATTTCTGGATTTGTTCTTAGATGGAGTAGTAACTTTTGATTCCATGTCAAAAATCAGCCTATAATCATCCCATTAAAGCAAGAACAGTTGGGTTGTTTTAAAATTCTGACTCTCTCTTAATACTTTTTATACTGCCTGTGCATTCCAGGCTTAAATCCTTGACAATTCAGCCAATTGTTCATCACTAATTGTACTCCAGTTTAATTAATTACTTGATTATCACAAACAGGTTTAAAAATTTTTTTAAAAAAGTTATGTTCTTTAAAAGGTAATTGGAGATTTTCCCCATATAGATTTGTGGGGGTTTTAAACCCACTCTGTCTCCACTCTTCAGCATTTTCTTTGCTTGCTGCTCTGCAGGATCTCATTCTTCACTTCTGCAGTTCACTCAACTGAATTCTGGCCACTGGACCAAGAAGTGTAAAGATGCCTAGCTACAGCACAGGTCATTTCTTTTTCCACTTGGTTTGTTTACTTTACCATTGACTCACAGAGGTACAGATTCTACCCGAAGAACAGTACCAGGGGGTAAACTCTCTTTAGTTTAAAAGTAGACAGAGGGCTTTTAGTGTTGTCTCCACTGGCCTCTGAAGGTCAAACGTGATTCCTTCTTGCTTCCAACTCTTGAATTTTGTAAAAAAAATTATGTTGGTTATTCAAAAGAAGGAATTCAGCTGAGCTCTGTTATTTGTATCAAATGCAGAACCTTAACTTTTAGTAATAGTAAAAACTTTCTGTCATTAAATGGTTTCAGAATACACGGAAGTGGCAGATCTGTTGAGAAAAAGAGCATTTACATAGACTTTACTAAGAAAGATAATCCACTATCATTTTGAAAGAGAGGAATCAAGTCAAGTTCAGAAACAGTGATATAACCTGTTTCAGTTAGATTGAAATAGTCTGGTTTGGATTTGTCATGATGGTATAATAGAAAATGTGACTATAATTTTCTCAGTCCAAGCTTCCTGTTAAGATTTTTCAGGATTTGTTAAGATACTTTTTATTTCATAGCTATTTATGTTTCTTAAATACTTCATGAAGAATGAAGAATAGTTCATTTTCACAAATGCACATAGTATTCAGAATGTTATGCTCTTTACGTATATCTCCTTTTGCCAGAGAAACTACAAGATTATCAGCTGCATTGCTTTTGAGCTTCTTCATTAAGAGGAGTGAATTACTGTGGCTAAGATCCTCTTCAGAGATGACAGTAGGAGTAACAGCAACATGTTTCACAAATTTGCCAAACTGTTAATTAAAAATAAGGCAATGTTTTATTTCAACATCCTTTAAACATGATGTTATAATTTCTCTCTTGGAATTTTAGTAAATTTTTTGAAACATCTTTCTTTAAAAAGTTGTTTAATGCTGAAACAAAATCTTATTTGCCTGGAAGGAATATTCAGTTTTGTCTGAATGAAATAGTGTTTTTAAAGTCCTTTTGGGCTAACTTAAATTTCTCAGATCTTTTTATTTGCTTGTTTTTCCTTTCCAAAAGAACCAGTAACATGAGAAAACAAGCTCTTGGCAAAATTCTGCTCTTTCTATTGCCAACGTCATCTGAAATGGGCTCCTTAAAAATGAAAGTGACTGTCTCATGTAGATCAGTGATTTTTTAAAATTATTTTTTATTTTTCCTCCCAGATATCAGCATCATTCAATGCTTGGCACTTACTTACCCATCTTTCATCTTCAACTGCATTGCCAGAACATACAAATGGAACTGATTTAAATCCTTCACACAGCCACAGCTGTAGCATGGGAGGCTGTGCTAATGGAAAAGAGGAGGGAATGGGCCTACAGCCCTGTTACTTCTCCCAATAAACCCAAACCTGCAACTTTTGTGTGAAGGTCTAAAATCTGTTAATGAAGGTACTGACTCATCTGTTCTTGAATCAAGCCTTCAAATGAGTTTTAGTGCTCTATAAGTGCCAAGAAAAGAACTTTGCCTATTCCAAAGCAATACCCAAGCTCTGTTTCTTCCAGAGCTCAAACAAACTGAAAAGCATTTCTGTGAAAGAGCAGAGAGAGAATTCTGGGTAATGATGGATGAATAAATATGCTCAGAATCCTGCTTTCCTTCAGAATTCCTACGTACAGTACACTGTAGTGAATATTTACATTTCAATACGCAGATTGCTTCCTCTGCTCTTTCAGAGCTGTGTTGTTTGAGCCCTGGAGCTGCCCGAAGAGGGTTTGGGCTTTACTGAAGATGCAAGTATGATTTAAAAGGAAGGGGTTTTATTCCCCAGGAATACAACAGTATAACCCCTTTGCTAAGTGAATAGTTAAGGATGCCTCTTTCTTGACAAATCTTCTTCTGAAAACCATGGCACAATAACACTGCTTGAAGTTATTTAATTTATTAAAAAGAAATATGACTTCATGTGGCAGATATGAGTTGATGCTTTAATAATTTATGCTACCAGATGCAAAACAGTGAAATATCTCTACTGTCACCTTTTTCATTCTATTGGAAAAATACATCCATGTGTTAGGGTGATCTCTTGTTTATTGTGACATTAGTCAATTAACTGTGTAAGAAAGAGGACAGCTAAGATTAGGTAATATCTTGGAGTGGATTTGTATGCAGAGGTTTACAAACTGGCATGAGGAGTGCCATGGTTACTTAAAAAATATGCAAATGGTAGTGAACAAATCTATTGTAAAAACCTCCCAAGCAACGTGACTGACTTGCATGACTTCTCAGCAGTCAGAAACACAAGGTGGATATGCACTTGTCAGTGATTAGCCTGATTAGATCTTGGTAACGTTTCTCCATTACAGAAGCACTAATATCACATGCTGGGCTAGAGGTGGTGTGTATATAGATACAGGGGTGCATTTCTCAGGGAAACAAAAGCACATGTGTTCTGAAGAATGTATGATCTGGGAAACAAATTCAATATTGTAAAAAAAGAAAAAGAAAATAAAAAGGCATGAAGATGGTGTTGACTATGCCAACAGGGGGAAAAACTGCATAAACCCATCAACCCTATGCCATCGTGAATTAACTGAGTTAAAATGACACAATGTTTTAAACATGTTTTAGACTAAAAAAAAAAAAAAAAAGAAAGGGAAAAGCTCCAGCTTCACATCCACAATGACTCATGAGCCACGGCTCCCTGGAACAGCACAAACATGTCGAAACCAGTGCAGAACTCCAAGGGGGAGCACAGGTTGCATGAAGGAATAACCTGGAAGAGACACTATCAAGTTAGTTTTATGCATATGGACAAAATGTGAATAAAATAAATGCAGCTGTGATGGCTCTATTTGTAGTTCTTTTAATAAAGACCTGCTTAAGTTCAATAAGCATGGAACCCTTTGACGTTATTATTTAGTATAGGCAATATCAGAGAGGGTGAACCTCTCCTATACCCAATAGTCATAGTAGTCATGTGAAAAACAGGTAACTGTGAAAACTAATCTGAGACTGAAGACTTTTGAAGACACCATGTATTAATTTGGAAATAAAAAGTTAAACCAGTCTAACTATATTATATAAAAGAAAAACTTCCCAGAGAAATTAGATCTCATAGTGAGCAGGCTTGCAAGATGTTGGAGCTGAATCTAGAGCATTTTCAAGTAAATGGAAAGATTCCCATTGTCTTCACTGGTGACTTAGTTGAAATTTTAAAAGAAATTTAAATATTGGGAGAAAGATAAGCGTTTCATTCTATTAATTTGATTTCTTTATCAGTTACTGAAATCACTTAAATCTCTGTGTATCGCCACGCTTTTTTTAAATGGCTCTAAGAACCTAAGATTTCCCTTTTTCTTCTCTGCACTTATCTGGTTGATCTATTAACATTTCAGGGATACATAGATCCAATATAAAACTCAGGAGGACTTTTATGCTTGTCGTGGCATTGCAACATGGTTGATGTGCTGCTATTCTACTCCATACAGAGATAACAGCGCTCAATAAAAAATCAGGGAGACAACCTCTATGAGGTTCCCATACTAGGGAATGAGAAGTAGGTACTTGCTATAAACTTTTGGCAAATTTTTAATGTTGGGGTGAACAATTAATAAAAACAAAAATCCTTCAGAAATGTTTGAAGGATAAGAAATCCCTTTGTTTCTGAATATGTATTTTCAAATTTTAATCGCATGGTAAAAATTACATATGTAATTCTGGCAGTATTCCAGTATTATGTGGAATAGAAAGAAATCTCAGGTCTCCATTGCCAGATCATTATTTCTAATATCTTTAAGAAAGTTGTCTATCTTTTGGGGTTGGACCCAATGATCTCTCGAGATCCCTTCCAACCCCTACCATTCTATGATCTATCTTTAACACTTAGAGAGAAAATCCATTTGGTGAATTGGAAACACTGCATTTTATTTTGAAGAGTAAGGAAAGAAATTTCTGGAAAACTGAGCTAAAATTATCTTCATGGTGCTTAGACCTGTTAGGAGTAAAAATAGATGATTGTCAAATGTTCATCAGTGTTCACTGGTTTCCATGGAACAATTTTCTGTAAGAAGCAAATTTTTTGGTGTCCTGAACACAGTAGCGCCACTTCAGTAATTGACAAAGAGCATCTCATTTCTGCTTTGCAGTACAATTGGATAAAGTCTAGTAGCTTGCATGAAGAGTGGAGTTATTTTAAAAACTTTTGCTAAATCTGCCTCTGTTACGCAGAATGAATGAAGTGTTATGTTCTTCTAAATTTAATGATCAATTAGGTGGAACTTCCTACTGATATTCTTTTCAATAAAGAATGATAGTTCTTTAGCCTTGTTTCATGTATGAACTTCTTGGTAACACCATGAAAGATCTCAGTGCCTGTAAAACCAGGTTGTCCTCTGTATTATGAGAATTATTTATAGAGATGTTGTAGCGGAAGGTCCAGGCTTCTCATTGCAGCTGAAGACTTCCCTGCTGCAATCTCTTCTCTTCCTTTTGAGTTTAAGGAAACTCGTGTCATTCTTGTTTCTAAAAAATGCATATTTGCATTTGAATTAAAAATTAAATAAAAAGTATAACTTATGAAAAAATACAAAAGTCATTCCATTAGCTTCAAGAAAATTACCCCTACCTTGTATCAGTGTATAAAAAAGCACAATTCAGCTTTGGTTAGAAATGCCCTGTATGTGCTGGATGGATCTATTCTGCTGAAGACAGAGATTTTGTTGTTGCTTCTTTTGATCCTAAAGAAAAACTTAAAAGATAGCAAATATAAAGGAAAAGATCAATAATTTATAACAACAGGGCCTGCTTTCCAGACCTGGTAACTATGTTTATTTCTAATTGAGACCACTTAGGTCCTCTGAGAATTGGTCATTATCTTTAGCTATCTAAACACATAGGTCTGATTTACGGACCCATGATATTAAGTATCTGGAGTTTCTATTGATTTCGTGTCTGAAAATTAGGCTTTTTTTTATTTAGCTGCTAATTGAAGCTAAGCCCCTCACTTAAAGATCCCTGGTTTGGAAATTTGGCTTGGGCTTTTGAATACAAGTGGTTTTTTTAAAGCTGAAGTAAAAAATTGAAAAAGTGGGGTCTCCTGGATGATTTCACTGTACGGCTGAAATACTTCTTGTTTGATCAGTTTTGGCCAGAAGCCTGAAGTTTTAAACAGGTGCATGTGTTGACTTACACAAAATACGGCAAAAAATATTAGGAATACTTTCCAAGGCACAATGCACATTGCATGAAAGTTTGACAGTATCAACCTATTTGAAAATGCATTGAAAGAGAATGGGTTTATACAATACACTGCCCTGGAGGCTTGTTAATACAGCTTTAATGTCCCAAGATGTTGTTCTTCACCATAATTTGCATGAAAACTTCTCAAAATATCTGTGCCTGCTTCCTAAATATTGAAGAGTCAAGGCAAACTTTTTCAGGAACAAAAATGTTGAACAAAGTGTGGATATCTACTTCTAGAAATAATCAAATTACAGTAGAAGGCTAGTCTGTGAATTTCAAAAGGTTTATTTGCCAAATACTGAATGCATATTTTAATTTGAACAGTGTATTTTAGATACACTATGGCATTAAATGGAAAGACCTATGTTAATACAACACTTAGGCTGAAAAAATTTAGTTGGCACATGCGGAAATTAGTGTTTCCTATAATATCAGCATATACAAAATTCATGATACAGTAGCTGTATGTCTTATGGAATAGATTAACAGCAACAGTGAGCAAGACATTTAACCCAAGAGACAGAGAGAGAACATTTCTGGTGACATGACCTAATCCTGCAGCCAGATACTTATGCTTGACTGCATAAGCAGTTACTCCTGCTCACTTAAATTGAGCTGTATAATGACATATGGAGAAGCTTTCCTCCAACAGGATACAGCTGTGGAGTTTGTCAGTTTTCTCTAGGTAATTAGCTATTTCTTATTTCCATCTTTACATGTATTTATCTTTAAACCAACCCTATGCAGTAGGGAGAAAGCCAAGAATCAGTGAACCTTTAGGAGGGGAAGGAGGAGAGTCCATCTCGCATCTGAAAATCATCTGTCTCAGAGGACTGGTCATCTAGGCTTCTACCATGCTGTAATAGGTTAGGTACTCATCCTGTGACAGGCAAGAATAAACTTTGTGGAGGTGCTGGTCATTTTTCCTGCCTTTAAAGAAGCACCTAGATGACTTTTGGAGACTAGATGATGAAATTTTTGAAGTCTTAAAATCAGTCGAGAAGAATCACTGATCTAAGGTTGCAGAGAAAATTCTGTGGTGGCAAATCTTGTCTCCTAGAAGCTCAAGTTCTCCCTCTTGGGTGCTATGTCTTAAGGATGGCCAGCTGTCACTGACATTTAGCATTTCCTGAGACTGTCGGCAACTTTAACTCTGCAAATTTCATTAAGAATCTAATAATAGACTAACCATATGTGGGGAGGGGGGGAGGGCACATCATAGATTTCTTTTTCTCCTTAATATTAGATATTTGGATGTTTGGAAAAAGACTTATCCAAAGTTCTTCAGACTGAAGATATCACTGGTCTTGTGCTTTCTTCCAGAGAATTTGAAAGCTTAACAGCTATTCAGGTAGTAAGAGTTATATTTCTGGTTCAAATATGGGGTAAGGAAAAGGCGTCTTTCAAAAGCACTAGTTATAACTCTCTCCCTACTCCTACTGAAGATCCGTGCCCAGTAACTTCGATGACAGATACATTAATTCATTGTCAATAAGGATCTTCAGCTTCTGAGTTGGGCATGCAATTTTTGTACCAATGTGAATATTAATTTTGAAATGGGGTGAGGTTTGGTAAAGACATTTTTGTGCATTTAATTTTTCTGATATAAGTAGGCTGATTCGACATTTACTGATGTCAATAACAATGTTCTCTGTCTAGAAAAGTTGTTTGCAAACCACATATCCATGTTTAGCAACCAACAACTTCACAATAGTTACCTCCACAACAGCAGATTTTTAGGCTAGCATGTCTCTAATTCAAAACCAAGTGTTTTTCTAACAAATAAGGATGACTCTGTTAAATACAGTGCCCCTGATCTAAAGCCTACTGCAGTTATTGTGGGTATTTCCATTAATTCCCCCGGACTTTGGATCAGGTTGTAGGTTCTGCGAGTTTCAAGAAACGCTCTGTTCAGAAATGGATGAGTAAAACAACTCACAAATACGTGTTTTACCATAGCTTCCTTTTTTTCGACACATTTGAACACTCCCTCATGGCTCTTCTCTACAAAAAATAGACCGCCACCAACCAGACAGTAATTAAGAATAAGTTTCATTTCAAGAAGTGAGCGTTTTCAGAAAGCCGTGAACACATTAAGGTAGTGTCATAACGTGGAAACTATCTTGCAATCTGAACCACTGTGGTCACTGATGTTACCTGCTATAATTAACTTAGCAAAGTGAGTTGAAATGCTCATTCACTTGGACATGTCACAAAACCTGACTTAAGCATCAAATTAAGTAGGCAAAACAGCTTTGTGTTTTGTGTTCATAATGATCTCAGTATTACAAAACCGATGCACTGCAGCATGTTTTAAATTCCCTTTTGCATCTGCAAAGTAATATCCTTTATTAAAGACTAATTACTTGCCAATTTGATTTGAAGAACATACAAAAACAAACAAGCATCTGGAAAAAAAATACATAAATGTTGACTGTGAAATAGATTGACCAAATAAACCCAAAATGATAGAGGCATTCTTCCTCTGTAAAAAGTATTCACAATCTGAGATCCTGCAAGTCATAACTGGTGGTGAAAAATATATATATACTGAAAAAAATGCCCAGGTAGCATTTCTAGTTACAATGTGCTCTCACATCTTAATTCCAGTGTGCGCCTTCCAACGTATGTCTCTGACTCCTGTAACAGCCACAGAGAAATCTTACCAACTGGAGCATTTTGGGGACCATTCTCCAGTCAGGTTTAGTGAAAATCCCTAACACTGTCATGTGGCCTTTGCTAGTTCAAGTAGCTTTCTTTCAGACCTATTCCCAAGGGGCTTGGCTGAAGCACTAGTATTTTTCCATAAGGCAGAGAAAAGATTACTTAAGGTGGTATGAACTAAACACAAACACAGTACCACAGTGGCAAAGCAAAAAGAAGCAGCAGTTAACATGAGGCTAACCGGGTCGCTCGGCTGAGTCAGGTCTCAGTGGTAGAGATCGCCTGTAATCCCACCCATGTGATGTACATTAGTATTGTCGAGCCGTTCAGCTAACGTGCTATTTCAAAGAAAGCTAGCAAAGATCTCTCTTAGCAACCAAGGGTGCAGTTTCACATTACACCTAATACGGTGTGACTGCAGGCTGCTAAGAATATGAGCAGTCCCCATCCATTACCCACAGCTGTAACTTCCCACACTCTTCCTTCCTCTCAGTCTAGCGACTGTGTGGCCGTAGGGTGAAATGGCTCAGCTTTCTGATCTGAAGGAAAACAAATCTTTATCTTTCTTGCTCTTTTTTTCTGCTTTTTTTTTCTTTTTTTTCCTTTTTTTTTTTTTTTCCCTGTGGAGGATGGATATTTGTCAGAGCAGCAAACAGAGCCAACTCTGCTCGCAGCTGTGTGACTACAGGAGCCAGTGTAAATGTAGGGGTGGGAACCCACAGCTGGGCCAGGAGGGCTGTTTGAAGTGGTCCCAGATAGCATACCAGATCTGCCAGTTAGGGAGGAATCAAGTTCAGCCAGCCCTAGCTTGCAGCTATACCACAATCAGTAGCTATCATTAAATGACATCAGATAAAGCTGTATTATACTCAAGTTTAAGATCAATTTTAAACCCTTTTCTGCACATTTCCACATCAGGCTACTACATGCTGCTTTGATTCCTGAGAACATTCTCACATGAGGGGGCTTGTTATTGTATTCTTTATCCCCAAAAGCGAACTGGAACACAGGCTCAAGTGTTTTCTTGAATCGAGCTTTAGAATCAAATCCTGCTGTAGCAGGATTACTTACTGTTCCAGAAATATGGTTTGCCTGGCTTCTCTGATTCATCTGTGATCAGTGAGTCAGAATGGCTTTGAGAAGTGGATAATTTTTAAATGATCCGAGTTTCCTATTTTTTAAAAATGCAAATAATTGAGATCATTGAAAAGATCTGAAACCCTCCAAATATGTCTAGCTCAGCAGATCTGATGGATTTATGATCTCATGCCATGCTTCTTTTCCAATATGAAGTTTGAAATATGGCCTGTGCATGACAGGTTTCTTCTTAACACTATCTAAAATTCCTAAAGGTCACAACATACTTCTGAGAAAGGATAAAGGATTTGTCCAAATTCAGAACCCTTTAAGGAAGAGACTTAGAGACAAAGAAGTGTGCAGGCAAAGAGGTGAATTGAATATCTGGTAGGATGAAGGAAATACTTCCATTTTTGCAACTGGAAGAATGCAGGAAAAAGAAAGCCTGCAGAAGCAGCAGGAATTGAATCCAGGCATTCAGAATATGAGCCCAGAGGTTCATATCTCCTTCTTATTTGAGGAAAAAAAAATTAACAGGAAAAAAATCTACTTTGTTTCATTTTCTGAGATTGCCAAATGTTTCCCACTCCATACAAGTGAAAACATTTTGAGTATTTTTAAGAAAAATCCAGCAAAACCTGAAGACCCTCCTCTGATATAGTGGATTTTTGATGACTTGTACAAAGTGAAAGAGTTTCACCAGAAAGCCTGACCTCTGGTTTCCTCTTTGTGTTGCATTTCTGTGACCTTCAGAGCCTTTCAAGGTCCATCCCAACACTACTCACCATCTCTCAGGCACTACTGAGCAGCGCAACTGCAGTGCTACGACCGTACGGCACGGGTGGTTAAGCCGTGTGCTCTCGGCAGGTATTATTCCGATGTGGATGAGCTGTAGCAGCAAATCATAACCTTTATATCTTATGTGCAGTCACCAGACTGTATGCTACCCTAGGGTAAATCAATCAGTGCTCATCTTTTCAATCAGAGATGTCATCCTTGTCAAAACCAGTAGCATAGTCTCAGTTGTCACAGCGGGATGGTGAAAAGTGTTGTCAGAGGAGTGTTTCAGGTGCTCTATTTTAAAATGAAAAACTTAAGTTGGAAGATGCCCATCGAGCTGTGTTAATGAGCATTTCTTTGCTCTTAATAAAAAGATGCTGTTACTGATACTGGGCGTAGGGAGACAGGTTGCTACCCAATTCTCCAGAACAGGTTAGGGCTGTGCGGGGCCAGCATCCAGCCTGGGATAGCAGAGAGCAGAAAAATACACCCTGTCCCTGTTGTGTGTTCTTCACACAGGGAGTTGCCACTTAAGTGCTCCTTCACTTCAGAGGAATTATAGCTGTTCAGGGGCGTGAAATAGCTGTGAACAAGAAAGGAATGTGATACCAATTGTTCTATGCAGAACTCAAACTTAACTTGTCACTGCCTCTGCATGTGCTTCTGCAACTGCTGTTTGCATAGTCCCACAACAAAACGCCTGAATTATGCATTTCTGCATTCTCTGGATAGCTAAACCACGCCGCTGTCTTCAGCTGAAGTAATTTTGACCTCATGAATACATTAGAAATGGTTTGTTAGGGGACCACCAGGGGTTGCGGGAGCAGATGGCTGCTCAAACCAGAGCTCTAAGGAGATGATATGATTTTCAAATATCATTGTTGCCTATCTTCTATGTAGGGGACCACTGAGAAAAACTATACTGTCTCCTCCTACTCTCTCACCCCCTCACCAAAAAAGCACTCAGAGATCATAGCACAGGACAGCACACAGTGCCTGTGCTACCAGAGATGCTTGCTGCAGGGGCAAAGAAACCATAGAGACCGGAAAAGGAAAATGACAAAACCAAGTCCAGTTACCACAGAAAGTTTGAGGAATTAATGCCAGCCAGATATCAAAAAAGCAGATCTCTGAAAACCCTCCAAAAGCAGATCTCTGAGAACCCTCCATAGAGGTGAGGATTTGTGTGGTTAAATCTGATGGAAGGATTTAGTGGGCAGGGTCATTGGTCTGAAAAAGTAAAAGGGGTGGAAAATCTTGCAGTGAGGAGCAAAGCTGCAAAATAAATCAAGATTTGATTAAGACTAAAACCAAAAGAGGTTTGTAGACAAAACTCACAAAAAGTAATACAAGAGTGAGGAGAGGGTGTTCACAGGAGGTGTAGCAAAGGGAGTACCTTTTAAATACTTCAGACAAGACCTTCACTTCTTTGTGCAACTGGAAACAAATCCAGCAATCATTGTAGACTGAGCCCAGAAGCTCTCTGTATCCCTGCCAAAATATCCATAATATGAAGACTGTGCTCTTCTAAACAGAAGGGTAAGCTTCTGAAGAAGGCTATAGCCCTTTTGTGGGGAGGATATGAACCAGAAATGTTTCAGGGTCCATCAGTGTCTTCTTTAAAGGAAAAGGAAGAAGCGAGCAATATTATGGCCTGCTTTAGAACAGCAAATATAAAATAGAGAGTTTTCCTTTGAAATACCTTATTATATATCAAGGACACATCATTTTAAAAAAAAAATAATTAAATCCCTGAAGAACTGCATGTGGTAAGAAAACAGACTAGAAATACAACCTGAATCTGATGTAGATGTCAAGAGACAGCACCATGATACTGCACAGCAAACTTACAGCCAAAATAACTATGAAATTAAAATACAGGGATAAGAAGACCACAAAAAAAAAAAAATCACAAACATGTGAGTGTTCAGGAGGTTTTGATTAGGACTGAAGAACAATATGAAGGTAACAATAAGATGTGGAAGGTGGAACAACACAGGAAATAACAGAGGGGCAAATTAACTCCTGGAAATGGATGTAGGAAAAGAGGTTTCCTGAGGCTGAAAGTACTGGGAAGGAGAAGGTGCAGTTATAGCAGAGGAGAAGTGAGCCAGGACACTAGTCTTCCACAAAAATATTGCAAAGCCCCGGTTTCACCCATGTTTCCAGTCAAGAATCTTCCGCTTCTTCCCTGAGGAGAGGCCAACCACCCCTTCCTGGAAGACCACTAAGGAAATTGAATTCTTATCCTTTTTCTGCAGTAAGGAATATTTGTATTTCTGGGAAGGTGACAAGGGGAAGGGATTAAACTGTCAGAGAACACTGATGGGAACACAATTAGCCAGAATTGTGACTTCCATCAGCAATTTTAGGGCTCTGATATATAGTAGGAAATGCTTTGGGGCCAAAAAAAAAAATTAAATCACAATACCTTGACAAGACCTGGAAGAAAGCCAGATCTTCAGAGGCTCTTTTAAAGAATGAAATTAGTATTAAAATAAATACCTTATTGTTGTGTATTCAATGATTTACAAATATTTGTAACAAGTTGAGAGAAGAACAGATATGCTTTGAAAATTTTAAAAAAAAGAGTAAAATAATAGAAGTAGAATAATAGAACAAATGAAAAATACTTTTATAAAACTTCAAAGACGTGGTCAAATGAAGACTTTACAAAGACTAGAATGGTACACCTGCCATTGTGCTGGTACAAGCAAAAAACAATTGAAAAGCATGGAAACTGAGCGATTGCTCTATCTTGAGTGGGAGAGAGGTGTGGCAATTTTATTCATCAATATATTGCTTGACTGAAAAATAAAGTTGCTAGAGGAAGGAGGCAAATGCTTATGATCATAAGTTACTTAAAGGGAAAATTAACAAAAATTCCTAGCTTAAATGTTTCCTCTTTTCCATTTTCTTTGTATACCTTTTAAGATTTCTTATAGCATCTAGGGAAGAGGAAGTTACCTTCCTGGGGGCAATTTTACTGAAGTCCTAGGTTCAGCTGATGAGAGATCAGGACAGATGAATACTGTCCAGAGCAGGAGATTTAGAACAGGTCCAAATTTGTTAAAAGTGCTGGATCTGAGTGATATTTGGAGGGCGATGAATCATGATTTTAGAAACTCCATTTACTGTTTCATACCACAAGATACATATCCTATAACACCTTGAAGGATAATACATACCCTTCAGTGTCTTGCTGTATCAACTTACCACTAAATACACAGCAGTGATCAGACTGTCTGAACCAGCCCTGGTAGATCTGATCTGGGTCAGCTGTTTGGATTCAACCAGCTGATACTCATAGAGATTGAAGGGAATTCCTGTATGTGACCAAGGGAAAGTCCATGACCGACAAGGGGTTCTCAGAAATATTTATGAGTCAATGGTGAAAGCCATATAAAAAATGAAATGTGTGCTGGCAAGATCAAAAGAATAGTCATGAGGCATTGTAGTCCATAAAGCTTCCTCTTTTTAGAAGTCCAGAATCCAAACTGAAAGTTATTTACTAAAAGCTTAATTTTAAAGAAAAGAGTGGTTGTGCCTTTAAAAATCTAAGCTAAGTAAGGAAGCAGTCAATGAGGGTTTAAAGGGTGAGTATTACAAAGGCTTTAGAATGAGTTTTCACTCGTACATTATTAGACATTTAATGTGATCAAGCCAGGAGGAGATGATGCTTCCCCTGGAGAGGAAGCAGGGACAAATGTAGCATGTAAAGGGAAGAGAGAGTACAGCAACCACTTGTCACATAGATCTGTATCTTTATTAAATAAATGAAAATCTGTGCCAAGACATTGGCAGACTGGGAAATGAGAATACTACAAGTGAGTGTACAGTACCAGGTATTTGTAATCTTACTCGTTAGGATTGTTTTGGATAGATGAATTGTGTTCAGCAAAAGGAATGTCTCAAACAGCTGTATCCCATTGCGTAAAAGCAACATTTCTCTTAACATCCAAAAAATCATTTCATCAAATAGGAGGGAATATATGGAAGATATATTAAAAAAAATATCTTGGGAAATAAGTTAAAGTTTTCTGCTCTATGCAGGAACTCTGTAACTTCAGAGAAGCAAATGGGTCAGATTAATTTAGCCTGACAGGAGGAATTGTGTAAGACAACTTGTCCCGAGGTATGCATTGTTGCTACGGTACTTTCTGTACAGGATCAGGTTTTGCCCTCCAAGGCAGTAGATATAATTGTGGTGAGGCACAGGCTATACACATCCAGGAATATGAATCTGGAGTGTTAAGTTTTGTTTAGTTGGAGGTATTCAAACTGATGACAATAATACACAATCATTAGATATACTAGCCTGTCAGCACCATAGTATCTATGAATCTAATTTTGTGCCCTGTTGTTCACAGCCTTGCACAGCCCTGCATTTGCTGTGGCCATACACCCGTTTTCCTCCTGAGGGCTGGAATTGCCACCTGAGACCTATCTGCTGCAGCAGTGGGGAAGGAAGACCAGGCTGCACTTCCCCTTCACTCTCCTGGCTTGTGGCTCTCCTGATTCTCCTAGAAAAGCATCATCACAGTGCAGAGCTTTCGTGTGCGTAGGCACGGGATACCAGAAGAAACAGGCACAGGGAAAAAGCTGTTCCAGTGAAAGGATTGTTCTGTGCCCCAGCTAGAGGAAAAGAGGAGGAAGTTGGTGTGTGCTCCTGTAGCTTGAGGAGATGCTTGTTCAGCTTCCACTGAACTAGGACTGCCTGGGCATGAAGGTTACTGACAGAAGAGGAGAAGATCCCTTCATACCACTTCTGGGACCCCTCCGACCTCTTATTCAAAAAAGCTTGACAGTACTATGATATTGCTTAGGGGGAAAAGTATTATGAAGAATTCAAATAACCTTGCAGTCCATAACTGAATGTTACCCTGAGGGAAGTCCATTACTGGGTGGGACAAAAGATGTCAGGTCAAATTGCTAGGGAAGAAGCAAAGAAGAAGAGGGACAGATATTGAGAAGTAACAGATCACATTCCTGACCTCTGAGGCAAGTAAAAGTTCTTAGACATTTTATTTGGCTTTTTTGGGGGGATTTTTTGGGGGGTTTTTTTGGTCATGGTTTAATTCCAGCCAGCAGCTAAGCCCTATGCAGCCACTTGCGCACTCCCTGTCCCCTCTCCCTCCTAGTGGGTTGGGGAGAGAATCAAAAGAGTAAATGGGAGAAAACTGATGGGTTGCGGTTAAGGACAGTTTAACAGGTAAAGCAAAACAAAGAATTAATTCATCACATCACATGGGCAGGTAGGTGTTCAGTCATGTCCAAAAGACAAATACCATACCTCCAAAAGTCTCCACCTTCTTCCTTCTTTTCCCAGCTTTCTGTACTGAGCATGACACCATATGGCATGGAATATCCCCTTGGTCAGTTGGGGTCAGCTGTCCGGGCTGTGTCCCCTCCCAGCTCCTTGTACATCCCCAGCCCACTTGCTGGTGGGGGTGTGTGAGAAGCAGAAAGGCCTTGGCTCTGTGTAAGCACCTCTCAGCAGTAACACAAACCGAGTTACCTGTGTTACCAACACCATTTGCAGCACAGATCCAAACCAGAGCCTCCTACCCACTCCTGTGAAGAAAATTAACCCTATCCCAGCCAAAACCAGCACATTAAAAATGAAACCCAGCTTTTTTTCCTACATGAGGTACTTCCATTGTAAGTATTTACTGCTTCCTGTTCCCCTTTTAAATCTCTAATACCTTCGATTCCATGTAATTCCTATGCACTCACTTGTGCCTGGACACCACTGTGTGTTTGCTTGCATTTTAGCCTCCCAATGATTTTTTAAAATGTCAGCTCACACTTCTTTGCACCCTAAGGAAAGTTTCCTCGCAGCCTATCAGACCCTGCTTAGGAGGGTGTAAATAGCCAGCAAGTGATAGCAAAATGCAGTTAGCGGTTTGCATGGTGGCACCTTGGGCCTGTTCCAGACATGCAGACAGGCAGCTGGAGTCCCAGCTAGTCGTAGCCTTTAGAAAAAGATTGCACAGTGTTGAGCAAAATCTCTGTACGAACGCTGCAGTGTGGGACAGGTTCTTGGAATAGTTTCCTGCGGAAAATTTGATTGCTAGTGCACACTGTCTTCTGTCCAAAGTATCCATGGCAATATAAAATATGTTGTAGGTTTAGTATGGAGAGAGAAGTTGAGGCTGGAGTGAAGACAGTTTAAACAGGAAACCCACATTTCAAAATGCCCTAGATGTAAAACAACTCAGTTTTCACTGGTTTCTCTTGCAGAGGCTGCTGTTATTTAGCTTGCCGCCTTATTATTTGCTTTTATAATAGGCTATATATTTACAAAGGATCAGTCTACATACAAGCCTCATTTAATGTCCATTTGCTACCATTTGCACCACATTACAAACTCATTTACAAAGTGAATGTGAAAACAAATGTGAGCCCTACGGAAAGCCTAGCTGAGCCCATGTGTGATTGCAGCCGTATGTAGCAGCTCATAAGTGGTGTCGGCTAGAGACCCTGCTTAAGTACTACAGCATAGAAGCTTGTCATTTCCTTAACCAGACTGCAGCATCTGTAGTTCCCTTGCCCTTTTCCTGGTGCTGTTAAGCCAGAGAATTCTTTCTAGAGCAGTCGTCCTAAAAGCCAAATAGCTCCTCTGGAACAGCTCACAATGCTGTCATCTTTAAAATATGCCATTGTGCTCTAAAGCGCTCCTAAGGGCTGCAGCGTTCCAGCTTGCTTACTGCACTGAGGTGCAGAGGAAAATCAAGCTGAGGGTCTCCACAATGGTCACCCTGGCAGGTGACCTGTGGTAGCAAATGCAGAAACTGAGGAAATAAGAAATTCTCAATATTCCTGTGGCCAGCACGCTGGGACCTGCTGTGTCCCAGTCTGTCCACAGCTCCGGATACATTCGTTACCTGGGTCAGCCCCCCTGAGCTCCATTTCACCAGTCAGGTTTGCACCTCTTGAGGACTGAAGATCATGCAAACTATTTTGCACGCATGAGTGAACACGAAATGCTGTGCCCCAGTTCAGAGATCCAGCCATGCTGCTAAGGGTTAAGGCCTTTCTTCAAGGTTGTTCGCTTAGATACAGGAGCTTTGCAACAGAAGCATCAATCACCATGCAAACAGACAGCTTTAGAGCACAAGTGTCAAAACCAGCCTTCTGTGTAAACAACATTGGTCCGTTTTTGGTATAGTCATTCCTTTTTTGTTTAAATCTTGAATGTGGCTCATTGAATGTGCATTCTAGGAGGCACCCATGGGGCTGAGCAGCACTGAAAGAAGTGAAGGAGTCAGGAAAAGCTGATCCGGCAGTTCAGAGTAGGAGACCTACCTACTGTTGTATGTGTCTTGCTCACCAGAAACACTCATCTGAAAGAGAAAAAACAAAACTGAGAGAACAACTAGTGCAACTAAATTAAATTAAACACTCATTCTCTGGAATGCAGCTTAACCACACTGCTTGTGTGAATCTCTATCAATGCTTTCTCTCCTGCTTATACAACAGCTATGAAACATGACCAAAGTGTTTAAAGTGTACAGAAGAACTCCTACTGAATTGATTGGATTGAGACTTGAGATGTTGTGTGAAATACAGATTTACACAGTCAAGTTAGGGATAATAAGCATAACACTGTCTTTACTCTCAACACATGCCCTGTGAACATCAGCAGCCAACATGCCTGAGGTCATCAAATGGGATTTGAATCCTAGTTTAGTGGCAGATGCTTGCAGCTATCAGGAATCCTCCCATGGAGCAAGCTGCTAAATTTTCATCTGATGCTTTTCTCATATTCGTAGACAAAATGCAAAGTCAGTTTTGTGGTTTTATGGCTGAATAGAAGTTCTCTGTTTTGCAGCTTTCTGTGTTGGGCTCTTTATTTTCCAGTCAGAAATGTCAATAGGCCTAGTCCTGACAGAGGATGCAGGCAAGAGTCCCACTGTCTTTGATGCTAAAATATGATTTAGTGCATATAAAACCTGAAGAAAGCAAATGTATTTCCAGTTATAAAAAGAATCATGCAGGGAAGCTCCCTATATTTTCCATTTCTGCTCGTAGATGAGCATGTAAAATGATCTCTAATTGACTGCTACACACAGAAAGGCAAAAAAATAAAAGAGTTCTGCCAGAGGATAATACTATACATAAATTTCCACTAAGTATTTGCATAAGGTCTTTCACATAATAGTCTCTAATACAGCTAGGAAGAGTCATCAATCTTTCATTTTAAGTCTGCTGGCTGAATTGTTTTTTCTTTTTCTCTTGTTGCTCTGAAATATTTTAAAAGATAATGTCTTCTCATCTATCACACCTTGATGGTGAACCTAGCAAAGTTTGAATTTTGATGTTTGGTTTTTTTAAAATTTATCTACAGTTTCTGCCATTTCATAGAGGTTGTACCTTCACCATCACCAGGGACTGCGACGAAAAATATGGTACCTGGGTGGCCTTACGGGAATTATGGTGCTGCTGAATTCAGTTAAAAGAAGATAGCCATGATTTCTTATGTTGCTTCCCAGTTCTCTCTAAAATGAAGATCTACTAAGGTAGGTGAAAATATTTGTGGGTGAGGGGAACATGCAAGGGCTGGCTCAACTTCCTTGAACTTCAGTCTGATGGTGTTTTGAGGTTAATGTTAAGGGTTAGGCCAGTTCTTGTATTACTCAAATAAGTTTGTCTGTCCTTAATAGAGCTTTTGAATCAGGCGAGTTAGTGTGATATGATGACTGTCTAAAATTATTTCAGGGTAACAGAGATTAAATTCTTTTGAAAGCAGACAAAGGTATATGTGCTTGATGTTTGGAAGTGTGATTTTTTTCCTAGAACAATTTCATTTGAAAGTAGGACACTACTTTTTCAAAAGATGAATTAGTTTATAATGGGAAAGATAATATCCCATGAGTCAAACTGATGTCAAGTGTAACATTACAGATCCAAGAGTCACAGTTCTGAGACAGAACAGATAATCCTGGAATATGAGAAAATAGGGCTGGAACAGATCTATGGTACCCTATGGGAGTGCTTGCAGCTATTTGTGAGCCAAAGAAGTACATGTATTTAAGCCCTTTCTTGCTTTTTTTTTTCTTCTTCTGCATTTTGTTTGCTACTCTTGCTAAATCACCTCCATTTCAGAACAGCACTTACCTTCTGCTTGATTAAACAAAGACAGAAGGTCTGATGTCAGTTTTTTCAAAGACAGGGTTCTAGCCACAGCGAACAGATGTTGGAGACTGGTTTCAGAAAATGTAGTCTAGAAGATGCAAACATCTCCAAAGTTGAAAAGCAAACAGGAAAAGAGTAGTTACTGAAGGGAAATGAGAATGGTGGTAGCACCACCCTGGTGATATTTAAAATGTGTGTAGATGTGGTACTTAGGGACATAGTTTAGTGGTTGACTTGGCAATATCGGGTTAACAGTTGGACTTGGTGATCTTTAAGATCTTTTCCAACCTGAATGATTCTATGGTTGTCATGTTTTAACACTGAGATCAGTGGGACCTTTTCATGATCTTCTTTTAAACCATAGACAATGTTCTGAATTTTAAATGGCACGTGCTTTGTGCAGTGTGGTTGCAGGTTAAAATGTTCTCTCGTAAAGGAAAGGTATTGCAGTTCTTATGATACGTTCCAGTGTTCTTTATTAATTTCATCATATTAAGCTTAGCAAACACAGGACCTGATCCAGCAAATATTTAATCTCACAAGCAGCTTGACGTAAGTAACTGTGTCCAGCTCTCCCATACATTTAGTGGTGCTGATACTCAGATTCCTCTGAATAAATTGTTTTAAAAGGTGAGCCTAGAAAATGTCTTCAAACTAAGTACAGTTTCAGAGGGAAAATGAAAAAGGGAGAAGTTGTGCTTTCAACTCACATTAAAAAAAGAGAAGATAGCATAGTTACTCTTTGGAAGGCATAGTCATAGTTGTATTAACAACATTTGAGACAACTACCACATGTTTAATATCTTGAGAAATCAGAGCATAGTCTTTCTACTTTTCCTGCCAGAGGGAGTGACATAACAGGAACTATCTACATAGCTTTCCATTTTAAACCTAATTTCCATTCTCTTTGTTTATGGTTAAGGTCACACACTCTGGCAGTCACAGAAATGGTAAAATTATATTAATCTGTCTGAGGATGAATTGTTTATAGCTCTCTTTACCATTGATAACCTCCCTAATATTGACAGGGGATACTTATTTCCTTTTCCCAGTCCCCTGTACTTCTCCCCCAAACCACATAATTAAGCTGGGAACCCCAGCAAGCAAGGACAAGGAGGGAGCATCATCCGAATGTCCCATCATCAGTAGCAGTCATCTTAATGAAGTAACACACTGTTGGACTGAATGCATACAGCCTACCTAAGAATGGCTGTCTGCTCTCCAGAACACTTGTGCTTAAAAAAAAGGAAAAGCCTTTAGCCAGCCTTGGGGGCAGAAAGAGAGAAGAAAGGAGAGAATATTAGGATAGAGCTAGCAAAGGAAAGTTGCTTGCAGAGCTGAATAGATACAGAGACAAATAAGCCACCAAATGTGGATGAAAGAGACTTCACTATATGCAAGAGAAAGAAAAGGGAGGTAAAAAAAGCAGTGGCACCAAAAGAAAAGAAAAAATAGTGATAATGGACAAAGAAACTACATACGATTTTTCAGCAAAGTACACCAGGAGTGAAAGTCAAAGCTACAGAGAGTCTATATATAAACTTCTCAAAATCGTGGAAAAGAAATATTAAAGTCTTGCTTTGCATTGTGGTAGTGAAAAGCCCTAGAGTTTTTGGATTTACATTTTCACACCTCACTGGATCAAGCTAGCCAATTTTATACTATGAACATCATCATAGCGCATGATTGAAAAGCAGAAGGAAAGGTTAAAAGACAGCAGTTAGCACAGGGGAGTCAGCAGGACCGTGTTATGAAGCAAGTCAGCAACATGTGTGTGCACATGTGTATGCAGCTGCAGCGTTGCTCTGAAACATCCATCCAGCCTTCTGAACTGAGGATTAGAGTTTGTACTTGTCACTGCTTTCAGAGGGACTTTTAGATTAAGCAATAACTTTGGCCAGATTTTGTGCTCTTCTGGCACTGTTCACCTATGTGAGCATGTAATTCAGATTGCTTAAATCCTTGACTGAGATCCCCAGAGAAAGACCACCTCTGTAAGGTTTGGGCTGAGCCTACTGCAGTGGCTTCCCAAGCACCTAGGCATCTGTGGGCTACTGGGAAGATGAAAATAATAACATCTAACCTCCCCAAAACTCACCTCGAGTCTTGTCATTAAGACTATCACCTGCCTTTATCTCTGATTCCTTACATTCCTAAAGTCCTTTCCAAACAAAGCCAAATCACAGCATGACTTGAAATGTCATCTCTGTGTAGATAATGCATTTTCAAGTACAGCATAAAAAAGAGTTAAAGGGTGAGCATCCGTATCTACATGTATTTTGAGGATACAAAAGGAAAGAAATTCCACAGGGTTACAGAGCAGATTGTATAACCAGGAGCAACTGACTCATGCTAAAAAAAGAACATGTAGGTTTCCTGTTAGGAAAGGGGTTTTGTTAGTGGTGATTTTGGAACTTTAAAATAGTCTCTGGTGAGAATAAATGCTGGTTCTGGAGGTCAAGTTTCCCAAAACAAGGAAAGGGTGAGCTCTTCGCTTTGCCTCTGTCCTCTTTGCGCTTTGAAAAGGCCTTTCCCTCTGGGTGAGGGGGAAGACCTGAAGGTGCCAAAGAGGGGCAGTGGCCAGGTAGGATGGGGTGAGAAAAGGAGATACTGTCCGTGACCCACAGTGCCGTGGGGATTCCTGGCAGGGTTGTAGTTTGTGTAACTGAAAATACTTCCTCTGCAAAAAACCTTTTCACTGAAAAGAAATGTATCTTCATCAAACTCAAATAATGTCTGATATGACACAGTCTCAATCTGCCTGTTGGTGCCAAAGTGTTCTCATTGTTGATAGTATTGCCTCACTCGTCCCAAAGTACTTAACATGATTTAAAGCTATTTAGACATGATAGTTGCTGGCTTCTTCATAGTTCTTTTACTTAAACCTACCTTCAGTGAGAGGGAAAGACTCACATTGTGATTCAAGGACCTGTACATATGACCTCCATAGCATGCTAATTCATGGGATTTATGCTAGAGGATACATAGATAAATACCAGGGCTTTTGTAGTGGGGTGTCACATCTCATAAATCTGCTAAAACACTCTGAAGGAGTCAGTAAGGTCACATTTTAAGATTCTCTGGTTATCAGCAAAGTATATTGCATTTTCAAAAGTCTTTCAAGAGACTCACAAAAGAGTCCTATGGAAATCAAGCTCCTGCCAGATAGAAGGAAAGGCCTTTTTATGTATTAGGAGCTCACTACTAGGAACTCAAAGCAGATGTTTGGAATGGGCTAACAGTTCCAATGGAGTTTCTCGGGCATCTGTGTTGGGACCACTCAGGTTTGGGAATGATCTTAGAAAGGAGCTAAACAGTGAGAAAAGACACTTGTGGAAGAAACTTGAAATATCATGTTACAAGTTTACAGCAGCTGTGGGAAAATATGGGCAGAAATATCATTCTTTGCTCTGTTTCTTTTATTCTTTTTGAAATATGTGCTACTGGCTACTGTCACAGCTATAGAACTAAGTGGCCTTTTGACCCAACAGTCATGTTCATCTGAGTCAGACAATTTGGAAATGTGTAGCCTTTGTTCTTTGTAGTGTGTGGTCCATGTTTGTGATTCACACATCTTGAGGTACAAACCCTTTCACTTCATGAAAATTTTGCTGTGCTCCCTCAGTGTCCTTAACCTTGCTCCCATTACAAGTTTCTTACTCTCTTCATTTCTGGGGTAGCATTTTCCCTCCCCCATGTGGTTTTATTCATTTCAAAATGCAGAATAACTACTTAAATGGAAAAGAAGAAAAAGGAAGGAAAAAAAAGCAATCTTCTGTGACAGGGGAAAGGAAATTTTTACTTTCTGAGAGCTGAATAGATGCTTTGAAACCCATTTAGCAAGCCTTCCACTAACACAGACTTTAGTGTTACATGACAATAATGCAAATGTCTGTGTATGTACGAGTGTGTGTGTACACATGGATGTATAAAATGGTGGTGGGCCATGTAAAATGATATCATGGTTCACATCTGCTGTACTGGTTGCATGTAAGCCCCCTTTGCTCCGGGATATTGGACAATGAACATTAGATAGGGAGCTCCTTCTCTGTCCCAATGTTGTCGTTTTCTTCTGCTTCCTTGGGTCATGGACAATTCATAAACCTCCTGGGTCCCTCAGGAGTTGAGCAAATCTAGGCTGATCCAGGCTGTTTGGTAATGCCAGCAGAGGTGACCTGTTAATAGGGATGCTTGTTCACTACTCATGGTGATTCACCTGTGGTGACTAAGTTGAAAGAACAGAAGTTGTTGCCACTTCCCTTTGTCTGTACCAGCTCTTCCTCAGAGATAGAGGAAGATCTGAGGTAGATACAGAAAAAATAGTGGAGACAATAGGCAGGAAAAGAATCTCTGAAGGTAACAGTCTTGTCCATTGCAGCAAAGCAGCTCCAATTTCTGTTTACCCTAACAGTCACCTATTGAAGATACGATGGCACAGAAGTTACACAGCCTTTGCAGCTCTCCTTGCACTTGAAGCAACAGCCTCCAGCACAGAGCATGCAGGCAGCCAGGAGTTATAAGCACTTCAACCACCCTCATTTAATCTGCTATTACATGTGAGCTGACATCCTGAGCTCACTGAAATCACTCCACATAAAATGCAACCCTAAGCTTTCGAAAAAGCTGTAGTCTCCTCACTGTTATTACATTTTCTCTTTCTTGCTGTCTTTAGGAAAGAAATAAAACTATTCCTGCCTACAGGCTGGAAGCCCACTGACTTTCAATCATTTTAATAGTCAATTACAGTCAAGAACATTTGTTTTGCCCCTCCTCAATATCCTCACACATAGATCTGCCCTGTCACAAATCATTCATTGTGGTCTCGAAGAAACTGCACACATGACTCCCAGCTTAGCCATTAATGCCACATAATAAGACATCTATAGCCTTTTCTTAAATGAATATTCAGGTAACAGAAATGTTAGTATGTCTTCAGGACCGTTTCAGGGCTTGTGAGATAGATTACACGTAGAAAGGCTTGTGACTTGAATTTGAGCCAGTTGTCACGTGAATAATGATATCAGACTTCAGCCTTTGTAAAGAAAACCATATCAGTGGATTCTGCTTTGATTTTGTTGTAATTGGTCTTAAACAACTCTCCTGTAACTGTTTAGCATCTGGTGGCAGAACGGAAAGGTATTGATATTATAAATTAAGCAAACCACTCACTGCCAGATTCTGATAAATTATATTGTACCTCACTCCAGTGGGCTAAAGGAACAAGGTGCTATTTAAACATAGTAAGAGTTTAGGCATCTGGTCCAAATATCTTTACGTTTATATTTACAGTTGTTGGTCCCTAGGAAATCTCAGATTTAAAAGTTTTGCATAGTAAACTCCAAGTTGATGCACAAATAAATTGTGTTCTGGCAGCTGTGAAGAGAAAAAATGACCCTCTATGATTACCTTTTTTTTTTTTCTTTTCCCCTAGACCAAATTATAAGTTCCACTAAAACAACCCCTGAAACCCCTTCTGAAAGAAATTCAGTAATAAAGTTCATCAACACTTACTGATTGTTGCTTTGAAAAGTGGTGCTGGTGTTGGTTTGCATCTTATTTTGGACAGTGTTTTTTTAATAATGTGAAGAACTAATCAAAATCCCCTTACTTCAAGAAATACCTGTAATTCTCAGAGTTCTGCTTCCTTTGGAATAATTATCTGAGTTATCTGCTTCAACAGCTACCAACGAGTACCAATTACCAGCAGAAAAAAAAAAACCAAAACCAGAACAAACTCCATTCTGATGAGTAAAAAGATCATTCCTACTCTCTATTCATCTTGATAATTTCCAGAGCTATGCAAATAGCAACAGACATTATCGTGATTCATGTGGAAGAAGTTATCAGCTGAATACTGACTCCATAGAAATTCTTCCTAAATCGAAGTGACATAATTGGAGGTAATGAGCAGCAGAAATATGGGGACGTTTAGTTTCCGGTCCTATAGCGAACATCCCCTCTACAGCATCGCCAACGCACACGTGCATCGATACCAATACCTGATGTGATCAGGCAAGTCGAGCAGTGTAAATATAAGCCTTTATTCATTATCTTATTTCCTCATGGCACTGCTGGCCTCAGTCCAGCTGAGGTTAAAGATGTGTGCAATTTTCAGCACATCTGTAGCTCCATTGTGCTCCTTTGAGGGTAAATTACAACTTACTGTTATTTTTCCACATGTACTGTAAATAGTATTGCAGCAACATGAAAACAAATGATTCATCCAAAAGATCTGTGTGATTCTTGTTTTAGCTCACCGTACTATGAAATATCACTACAGAGGCCTCTTTCTTCCACTTTCTGCCTCTGCAATTGATGCCTGTGTGATTTTAAATGAGCATTGATGGGGGGGCATGATATGAAGTAGTTAGCAGACTATAAACTGAAATGCCAGCTTTATCCTACAGCAACATCCCTGTACAGGTAGGACTGCTGTGGCTCCTTGAAGAGGTAGATATGCTTACTGCCTGTGCACCTGAAAATCTCCTAAAACTGTGGAGCCAGACAACGGGACCACCCAACAGAATACCCTGCCTGTTGGTCAGGCATTAGGGTGCATGATGTGAATGCCACCGACAAATGAGACTGAGATGTTGACCCACTGGACAGTAATATTCCTCTTTAAACCGTAGCGATTTCTTAATACTAATACGCTAAGTCTCTTTGAAAACATCTGCTGGATTTCTTTTGGTTGTTTAACATGTTCAGTCATAGAGTGGTCATGTAAATAATATCACTAGCAGTACTTGTATACACAAATCTAGTCATATGAAACCTCAGCATTTTCAGAGACAGAATCTGGTACACTTAGACCTCACTTAGGAAATTTCTGTTGTGTGTTGTGAAGCATAACCTGCACCTGCAGTTCAGATTTTCCTTATGCCATAACAGAATCTGGTTGCAGCATTCAAGCTTTGAGAAATCTGGAAGTATTTTGGGAAGATCATAGCATAAAATGGCTGTCAAATGGTAGGGTTTTCAACAGTTTGCTGCCAGCACAGTCTGTGTTTTCTGCTGTCAAGATGCCACAGGGTAACAGTGCTGACCATATGAGCCACCAGAATATTGGGAAGTTGAACAAGCACTAAATACGCTGTATTCAGCAGAAGGTCAGGCAAGGTTTTGATATTCATGGCCTTTTTATCTCCAGTGTCATCAGAACAGAAATGTAGTAGGACACTGTCAGTAGTCATGGGTGACGCAAAATACTGGATGAAATTCCATGGAGCTGCATGTTGACTAATGTAACATGAGGCAAGAAGGCCAAAATTGGAAGATCACACTTCCCTGAGTAGCAAAGTGATAGCAAATATTTGAAGTTGTGCATGGTAGGTCAAAAAACTTTGTCAGTTGGTTGTTGCAGGTCTTGACACTGACACCCAGTGTTATCAGATGGACAAGGTAAGTCAGAGATCTGTCAAGAGAAACTATGAGATAGACCAGATATGGCCTGTATTCCACTGAAAAACTAAACTTGAATTACAGGAGAAATTACAATAGCAGAGCATTCAACTGCAAATTCCAGTATTGCTGGTGAATCAGCTTTCAAGTTATTTTCAAGGTCAGAAAAGTCCTAAGAATTAATGGCCAAATAGATGTCACCAAGCCAGATTATTTACATGCTCAAGTTTCAGGCAGATCATTGACATGCACATTTGAAAGCACTGGTGCTGTTTCAGAGCCTAGAGACAGTTTCTTTGAGTTAAGGTTTGCGGAGTGTCATTCATGAAGATTTCTGAGCAGTGGTTGAAAAAATAACCCCCAGATTTAAGTGGACTATTTTAGGCAGTTTCACTAGAGAACCAGTGAGCCATGCCATGTTTGTAGGTGGGAGTCAGATGCAGGACAGTATTGCGTTTTACTTTTTAGATTAGTTTTCAGTGTGGGCTGTCAGTGGAAGAACTTGATCATACATATTGCAATCATAGTGAAAATCATCTAGTTCTGTAATGAGAAAGGCGCTCATCGTTGACAAAGATCCATTGAAGGCTGAGATAGCCTCCTGCTTCCTAGCAAACAACAAGCAGTGTTGCAGCACGGTAATTACCGGTGTGCATAGATGCTATCTGGGTTTTACAGGCTGGTCATCCTGTATTTAGCAACCTGGGTCTGGATACAAGGTCTGAAATGTTTCAGGACCTGTCTTGCAGAGGTAGCAGGTTTTGGTTTGCGTGTTTTCTCTGATCTACTCATCAAGATACATTCTTGAGTACTAATGTATGGAATATTAATGTATGGACTAATTAGATGGGATCTTGAGCTGTGACTTAGAGGATGCACAAGTAATCCCAGGTTTATCTGTGGCCTCTTGGTGATCACCTACTCAGAGGTTAATGCCCTCTACAGGGCTTGCAGAGCATTTCTGGCATCTCACAAGGAGAATCTCAATATGTTAGTTTCGTTAAAATAAATGTCAGGAATATGGTAAGGGAGAGAGTTGAACGTAAAAAAAAAATACCAGGGCCAGCATTCATTTTAATTATGTTTACTTTTCCCCATATGGAAAGAGGTAGCACTCACCATCTATTTAAGTCACTTACTAACTGCATAATTAATAGGACTAGGTTAACCTTGACTGTGAATTTCTTTTGGAAACTGGATGCCAATGTGTTTCAAGTTCCTTTGTTCCCATCAGAATGGCCCTGTAGAGGGAGTATTTCCAACTTCTTTAATGAGATGATCAGTCCTTTCAATTTATCCTAATTTATTTTATAAACAGAAAATACAGTACAGACTAGACAGATCTGGGATTGTACCAAGTAAGAGGACAGCATTTGCATGTAAAAGATTTTTATCTTCTAAACTCTTGTCTTGAGTCCACTTATTCCTTAAGAATACAGTCCTGTCAGACTGAGGTGAAAAGAGATACTCCTGAATAGTTCCTTGAAAGAGGCTAAAAAAAAGGTAGGAGGAGAAGTAAACATTTATCAGGGTGTTATACTTGGAAGAACTTCAAATTTCACACACGGCCATATATGACCATACATATCTCAGGGATTTTTAGCTCATAGCCAGGTACTTTTGAGTGGTCAAGAAAGGCACCTAAGAATCGCAAGGCTGTTGTCAGTCAGTTTGAATTCACTCTTCAGGGATCTTCACTTCCATGGGAAAATACTGAATAGTCAATACCTGGACAAAACTTACCAACTACTGGTCTGTGTAATATTCAGGGTGCAGCTAGGTCAATCAAAACTTTCTTCTGTTTAGAGAAAAATGGCAGCAAAGGGGCTCTATAATGTGGATGAGATGCTAATATTAATCAATTAATGTTTGTCTGAACTTTTTAGAAAATAAATATAACTGGACTAGCCTGAGCCCCATCACTCATGATCTCACCGTACCTCTAATCAAATATAGCCTGAATTAGTTTTAGATGAGGAACACAAATATCTGCTTCTGGACAGCTTTTCTGAATGCATCTAAAGACTTTGTGATCTTTCTGTACCTTCTCTAAATAACTGCTACCTCTCAAAGATGAGTTTCTTGAAGATTTGGTGGACTTCTCCAAGTACAGCAACAGAGCTAAGGGCTTTGGCTCTGCTCATTTCCTTCAAAGCCTTGTTTATCTCCTCTGGTTGAGAAGGACGGATAAGCCACTTCTATACAGCTCTGCTGTGGGAATCTGCACTTTTTACAAAGCCGCCCATTTCCTCTGTGCTTTGTGGTGAATCATTCTTGTAAAGTGCAAGTCAGAATTTCAGAAAGTGGTCGGCAATGGCTTTTTGGTTAGTAGTTACTCAGCTTTGATCTAATGCAAATGACGTTGTTTTCAAACCTATTGGGTGTTCACCTTTACTCTGCATGGAGTAAGTCTGCGCAAAGTCCCATGTGACTGAGTTTTTTAAAAAAAGGGGAGGGGGCAAGTTCGGGTTGGACTGAGAGAAGCCTGTTTACGTCATGATAATGCTAACCTGCTTGTGTAAGATTTTATTGTGATTGTCTGAGAAGTCTGGTATCAAGCATTTCCCTAAATCTCTAACCTGATCCTACTGGTCCTCCTCCTCCTTATTGCGGACAGAACAGTGACTGATCCTTGTAAACCATGTTTTGTATGTCCCATACACTGACATTTGTTTTAAGGAAAAAAAAAGCCAATATTGCCAAAAGGTTTGTCTTTCAAAAAGGAGTGCTAATCTCTGTCTTCCTACATGCCAAGTTTTTTCTGAAAAAGAAAAATTGCAGGATCTTTGATGCACAATAAGAGATTGTAAATGGCTTAATCTCATTAGAGTCCCTTTCATATTCAGGAATGGTGCATAGGAAGCTATCTGTGAATAGGTAGGAATAAGAGGAGGGAAGAAAACCAGGTGTTCTTAAGAGAACACTATCATTGTCAGATGAAACATTTAATGGCTTATAAAAATTGTTTTGAATGAGACTTCAGTTTATCGAATCCCCTTGTGAGAGGTGGGTGAATTGAAAAGCTTCTCCAATAGATTGAAACTAGCACTGCATTATTCAGACATGAATTTCCTTATGAGTTTTCATTTTATATAAATAGGCTGCATATTTCCAGATTTACAGTAAAGCCCAGTGCTATAAACATGGTTGAGACACAGTGAAATTGCACGAGGAAGGCTAGAAGAAGAGTTGAAAGTAGCGTGTAGCTGAATTTAAAATGTCATCAGCTAGAGAATTCCACCCCGATGATCTGCTAAATAGTGACAGTGCACAGGGAGGAAAGTAAGGCAGGACTGGTGGAACAGTCAGGTTTTCTAATACGACGTTACTGCCGGGAAATGGAAGAAGAATGAAGAACTCAGGCAAAGCAAGAGTATTCTGACTCACTAGCAGCAGCTGCTGAAACTGGTCCTTGTTTTCTCTGTCTGGAACAAAGAGCAAAGATCAAAGTTTAATCGAAGTCAGCTCCTTTTCCCTACCCATTTGCTCTTCCACCGGCTCCCTCTGCTGGTAAAGTCAAGGAGACCTAAGGAAAGGAAAAAGCTAAGGAAGACAAAATGGTGGACTTGGCCATTACAGTTTGATGATGAAATGAAAGATTTAGTGCAATAGCAACCCATCTTTTAAAATCATGTAATCTTGTCTTTGTTATCTTTGGCGGGAGGGCTTGTCTGTTGTGCAAATACTGGATCTTTCAAACCTTTTCATAAAACAAAGTGTCCTGTTCTCCTTTTTAAGTGTAAAGGTTTCAGGGAAGAAAATAGTGTAAGCCAGATCCTGACTTCAATGATGGCTTTTCATGAGTTCATTTGTATCCTCTTTTCCATCATGTTCTCAAAGCACATAATGGAAAATCACCACCAGTGGTCCTTGCTATGCCATTATTGAATCTTCCAGTTTTTTTCAAAGGATTAAGTTCTCTTACTGCAGTCCTCTTTTCTAAAGGTGAATTTTCACAGTCCATCTGTCACAAAATGGATCAGTCCCACTTGCACTTTTCTCTCCAACATACTCTGCATTGCATGTCCCATTCCCTCCTTTGCAATGGCTCTGGCATTCTTCCAGCTGCAGACTGAACCAATTAATCTTCCTAAACAAGCAAAGCTTTTGTTTTGATTTTAGTTAGCTTCATTTTATCCCATTCTAATGAGGTGAATGAGCTGAGCACAAGGTCAGAAGACAGCCAGAGACAGCTCCAGAGATGGGGTAGTGACATG
>VZTU01033379.1:36695-76337 GCA_013400835.1 Zapornia atra
CCTCCAGGCTCATTTTATCTCAACATTACTCTTTTTGGTGCTGTTTCTGAAGGCTGTGATGCTTCTTTTCACAAGAAGGTTCTATTTTCAGCTTCCCTTGTTCTCAAAGACCAACCATGCATGCTCATTTTATTTAACACTTTTTTATCTCAGCAACATCCGTAGATATTTTCTCAAAGTACTTTTTGTAATGAAATAACACAAGAGGGTCAGGTGGGTCAGATGCTCCTTGATCATCTATCTCAATTACAAGGGACTGAATAACCAACTTTTTGGGAGGGGGGGTGAGGGCAATTAAGGAGCTCCCTTAATACTTTTATCAGAGAAGGGAAGGGCTGTAGAAAAGTCTTTGATTGGTGAAAGATGAAGAATATATGATCCAAATGTATGGATTTATGTGGATTTTAGAAGGCAGAGAAGGGAACTCTGGAGCTCTGCAATTATTGTCTGCTTTCTATCAAATTACTATGTGATTTCTGAGCATCGTGTTAATCTTTGACACAATAACTAGGTGAGCATGGAAAACACTGCAGAGTTTAATGTACAACATTGAACAGAGCATGAGGAGACTGTCTTTAAAATTCACTTTCTGCAGACATTATATCACCTAAATGTTCTTAGACAGCAAACATAAAAGGACATGAGAACAATCAAAGTTAATTCTCTTTTACGTTTAAACAAAATGACTCATGGAAAATATTTTCTATGTGGAATAGAAAGCTGTCTGGAAAAACGATTTTGTGCTGTGAGAAGCCCTGTACAGGATGTGCCTTATTATGGATAAAACTGTCAGTGTACATGTTGCCACCTGTGTTAGACACATCCGTGATGTAGGGATAATTGATATCAATCATTTTAAACAAGCCCACAAATTTACATTTCTACTTTGTTTATAAGTAAATGGCTACATCCATACATGGAACCAGAACTGCTACTGATTTATAGGGGTCTAGCAGGGCAAATTATTACTCTATCATCTTTTTTTGGATATTTTCAACACTTTTTAAAAAAAGTTTTCCCAATAGACAACATATCTTTACTGCATCAGCAACAGCAGATGATGGTTTTATTGAGATTCTTTACCCTAAATCTTCTTCTGCCATTAGATTTCCTATGTGAGCTTCTTACATTGCGTATGCTACCACAGCCCCCATTAATTGAATAAAGGTGGGATTTTTTGTTTGTTTTTACCTGAGCAGTTTTTCCACCTTCTCTCAGTATGTGTTTATCATTTCAGCCTCCTTGTTGATCCAGCTAAGCTATTTATTGTACACACCATACAGCAACTCCTGATTAGCATATGTTTTCTAATGTTGAATTCATGGTGATCGTGAAGATGAAAGGATGAACCTAACAAAATTATGACCATCTGAGAAGTGATTAAACAGGAAACTCCCGTGCATTGTGATTGAAAGGAAATGAGTGGGTGTCAGCCTAGTGAGTTGTTCCATATGAATCAAGCTATAATGGGTCTGTTTTTCATGTGTCTTAAAGAAGGACTTCAGATCCATCCTTTAAATCTCTTGTCTGCTGACAATTTAGAGCAAAGTAAGCTCACACCCCTGCACTCCCAGCCATCAAGTACAAGTTGACAAAAGCGTGGAGCAAACTGATGAAAAAAGAGCAAAGGATTTTTTATGGTCCTTAGTAATTCTGCTGAGCAATTGCAGTCTCTGCTTATCAACTGTCCTTTCCTTCCTCTAATTGTCTGATGTAATAGCCTCTTGTCCTAAATTTCTTTTGTAGCTCATCTGTTTCAAACCTACAGTTTCTACCTGACCTACTTCTTCTTTTCCAGTCTCAGGTGAAGAATATTTTCGCTCAGTAAATTATTTCTTTTTTGAGGTTCTAAATAATATAACCAAGTTTTCCTACAGTTGGAGATGTGGCGTTTTAGTAAATTTTTCCTTCCTATAATACAGGATCAGGTTGATTAATTGAATTGCTTTGTGAATTACCTTAGCACCCAGCATTTGCGGATTCCCCTGACAAACTGTCTCCAGCATTTAAAACAAAACATCCCTTTTTAAAGATCATAGCAGACTAAAGAAGCCTCATGATAACATTTGTGTAGGATAGATTCACTCATCTGGAAAACCATACCTTTTCCAAGTGAAATGATTCTTGAATGAATGTAATCACCGTGGATGCATACAATATGTAAACATAAAAACTTAGGCGTGAAGAGAGAATGCATGAGCAATCCAAAGATTGCTGGAAATGCATACATTATTAAAAAGTGGTTAACCATTTAGGTCAGTCTGTTCTGGCCTGTATACCATATATAATGTTTTACTGACTCTTCCATTTTAATACATCATCACTGGTCTTAATTGCAATGCTCCTTTTCTTTGCCTTTCAACAACCTTCTTTAAACATAGCAATTACTACTAGTTACACGGAGAAAATACAGTAATCCCAATGCAACATGAAAAAAAATGTGCATTAACTATGTTATCAACATCAAACTGACCTATAAATGTAGATTTACAAAAAAAAAAAAGAAAAGACCTGTCACTAAAATTCAAATTGCAAAGCTGGACAGAATTTCTTTTCATATTTCCTTCATCAGCAATGAACACGGGAACCTAACAGCCTTGTGTAGTCCAATCAAATGAGAAGAACACATACCTGGATTTATTAAGCATTCTACATGTTTGAATGCTACAGATTTAAAATGCAGTGCTGCTCACTATTGTTTTTAAGCAGCATTTAACTAGATTTGAATTTTGATAAAGAACATTTCTTCCATTGTCTAGAAAAAGCATACACATTGCGAAAGCACTCTTCCTCTGAAGGACAGATAGAGAGAACCTAAATAACTGAATAAATGCCAGAGGTTCCAACATCTGCAGTTAGTGAAAGACCTGGACAATGCATTTTAAGCAGTGCATTTTAAATGATATTGTGATTGGGATGAGATACTTGTTGGCAGGAGCTGATTCCTGGGAGAAAAAGAATACTACAGTTTTAAGGAAAAGAAGTTTGCCATGGCTCTCCTTGGCTTCACACTTGTAGAAATATCCAAAACATGTCAGTCAAGTTCTGTTGTCATATGGTAGGAAAATGTGTGCTGTTATGAAAATGGCCTACATCCAGGTAGGCCCCAGCAGACCGTGATTTATGGTCTGAATTTTACCTGAATGTGAGTTGGATATTTTAGTAAAAGCAGTCAAGTCATGCCTTTGAAGGCAGGATTTCCCAGGCTGTACAGGGAAGAACTGGTTCTACTGGTTCCTGGGGCTGGTGCTCTGGGTTCCTGTGCCTCCAACCACACCCATTCCAGGCCTCCGAGTCTCTGAAACACAAATACAGCAGGTGAGATTTTATCTGCTGAAATATTTTCAAAAACGCTAGATTTTTGTCTTTCAAGTCACTGGTGTCTATTACTGGGAAAGGAAGGATTATTTGGACAACTACTGCTATCTGCAGAAATGTTCCCGTTCTCAAAATGACCTCATCTTTTCTAGCACAGTAATTGTTTTCTCTGAAAATATGAATACGTTTTCAAAGCATAATATTCATCTCCAATTAAAAAACTCAAGCTTGAATCACAGAGTAGAAACAGTGCACTGAAGGATTTGGTCACAGCTTGCCAGATTTTGTTACACAAAGTACAAGTTCACTCAAAACACATTGTCATACAGGCTGCTCGGCTGATCAGTCCTGTTGATTCATTGTATGGACTGTCATTGCTCATCAGCTGCAAAAGTAACCCGAGTGCAATTCAATATGATAGGTTATAAAGCAATTTAAAAATATTTACTATAAATGGCAAATCATCATCAAGCAGTTACTGATAAAATCTGCACATTTCACAAACTGTGGGGGAGTGCTGAATTATAATAAAGACAGAACATTAAGACAGTGACATGAATTATTTGGTAAGCCAGCTGCAAGCAAACAAAATGTATTTCAGCACAGACATCTTAAAGGATGTAGGTCGCCCTTACAAAAGGTGGGACAATAGTAAGGAAAGTATTAACTAAGAAAATCAAATGTAAGAAATACTGGAGTTGGCACTGATGTAACCATTGGTAGACTGTCTACCACAATCCTGTCTATCCAAAATACACTCTTGAGAAAAATGTTAAATAGTTGCTTTGGAAGATACACAGATGATTAAAGAAAGAAGAGCATGACTTACAGTGAGAGATGCAGCAGGTTCATTGATGCAAAGGTACAGGGGTGATTTGATTGCTCTCTGTGAAGAATATACACTAGAAGGCAGCTCTTATACCTAAAAAGCAAAATATAAGATGCTCTGATGTTGAAAGTCACAGCTAGAAATAAAACTAAAATGTCTTGGGAGAAGAAAAAACAGCACCAGAACATCTAAGCAAGAATTGTAAGAGATGTATCACTGGAAATTTTCAAAGCAAGAATGCCTTTGGATTTGAAGTAGGAATTAATTATATGACTTGTAGCCTTTTGTGGTACAGGGAATCATTAGTGCAATATTGTATCTTAGAGTATTCCCTTCTGTGTTTAAAATCTATGAAGCTATGTTGTTTGTAGATGGATCTACTCACAATGTGATAAACATTTTGAATAGCCTGATAAATAAATCACCAAGTATTCATTGAAATAAAAATGTCTCTAACCACTTTTCTGCATTCATCGTTAATTCGCCATAAGCTTGAATATGTTGAAAAGTGTTTTGAAAACACTTTTTTTAAAGTATCACAATACATCTTAAATTACTCATCAATGCCACTGAATATTATTGAAATGAAGATAATTTGTACAAGGAATTATTCTTAAATATTTGTCTTCTAGTGAAATGCTAGACCATAAAAGCCCTTACATAATGTGCCAGTGACATTACCCTATGTTTACCACAAACTTAAATGATTAAGCAATAGCTTAGACAGCAAGGTTATGGTCACAGTACGAGAACCCAAACAGCATAAATTCAGCCAGTTAAGCTTGTCATAAAGACTACGGAGATGATGGAAAAGACTATATAGTAAAAGAAATCTATGGCTAGGTCTGATTAATATTTTTGACACCGTGTTCTGTTGAAAAATGAGGCTTTGCTGAAATGAGGTTCTTTGTAAAATCTTTTATATTTGTGATGAACCTGGCATGTAGGCGGGCTGCTCTTGCAAAGCTGAAGACTTGGCAACCTTGGAAACCTTGATCAGAGTGTATTATACCTATTAAAAAAAAGCCCAAAAATTGATAAAAGATGGCTCTTCTCCACTGAATACAAGTTCAGGCCTTATCAACAGAATAACGCCCTCATGTAAATATACTCTCTAACTCCTTTCATTTTTAAATTGAAAAACCGAGAAAAGAGGAATTGCCCAGATAACTCTGAATCTTTCAGTTTGAACGCAACACTGTTAAAAGTATTGGGAAATATTTGAAGGAAAGAATATTTAAAGCCCTGGAGGCAAATGCAATTGGAGTAATCCTGGTTTTATCAAATGTAGATAGTGTAGACTAAAATCTTTTTGGATAAGATAATTAACCTTTTACACAGGAATAGTGCAATAGCCTGAATTTTCACACATGTTCGAGCAGCACTTCTTGTAGTGTGAAGGCAAATTATTACTGAAGTGGAAATGATGAGGATTACCACAAAAACTGATTAGGTCGATAAGGCGATGACTAGCATGAGACTGAAAAGTATCAAAAGAGAAGTTCTTAAGACAAAGGCAGTGATCTGTTGACACTTCCTCACAGAACAGTCTTGGGACTTATCCTACCCTGTTTAATAATTTTCAGCTTAAGGGCAAGTGGCAGGATTGGTAGACGGTTCAGTAAGGAAGTCATGGGATATTAAGCCAGCATGCATGGGATATTAAGCCAGCCAGAATTTTGCAGTAAGTGTGTCCTTACTCTTGACAGTAAGGGTGACAGAGCCCTGGGACAGGCTGCCCAGGGGGGTTGTGGAGTCTCCTCTGGAGATATTCAAGACCCATCTGGACACCTACCTGTGCGATCTGTCCTAAGGAACCTGCTTAGGCAGGGGGTTGGACTCGATGATCTCTGGAGGTCCCTTCCAACCCCTACAGTTCTGTGATTCTGTAATTCTGTGGATCTGCTTCAACATCCTTACAGTGACATCTCCAAAGTAGGAATAAAAAAAGGCCTTTTTATCTCAAAGACCAGTTTTTACCTGCATACGTGCTAGAATATTTTGAGTTTCAAAGAAAGATAGCACAGTGTCTGGGTGAGGCGCAACAGAAATACAAACTAATTTATAAACAACTCCCCCTCTGCTCACAATAACTTCGTTGGCTGGACCGTTCCTTCCAGTTGTGATTTCAGACCACTGAGTGGCCTTCCGGGTTTCAGAAACTCTGAGTGGTCCTCTCTTGGACCATAAGAAGGTGGTATAAAACTCTAGCCTTGTCTCTGCTCCCTGCTCTTTGGAGAGCAGTCTCTCCATCCCTCTACTACTCTGCAGGATTTCTGTGCCTGCAATGTCCCCTTCTCCACAAGGCAGGCATGACTCAGTCCTTTCTCAAAGGGATATGACATAGCAGCACAAACTGCTAAAAAATACCATCCATCACAGGGAATCAAGTGGAAGAAAATCTCAGTGCATTGGTTATTGGAGGGTGACTCTTGATGACCATTTTGAAGCAGCTGTGAAATTCAGTATTAGGGTGTGTTGGCTGAGGTATTTGTAGCAGAGACTAGGATGCAGAGATTGCTTTCTACAAAGCACCAATAAGACTTTTTCTGCAGTATTGCCTGGAAGTTTTCACCAGTGTTGAAATGAGGAGATTAAGATAATAGCTACAGAGGAAGGAAGATGAAAAGAGCTTTCGAGATACTGTAGCAGATACTAAGAGGGGAGAAAAACTGAAGAATAACATGATTACGAAATCAAAGAACTTCAGATCGAAAATGAGGAAAAGAGTCCTAACGGATTTTTAGGGCATGCCTCTGTCTTAAAAGTTGGACTTGATAAATTTAAGTGCAGGACTATATGACGGAATGAGAAAATTTCTGGGGATGTGAAATAAAGATCCCTTGAGTACCCAAGGTATCGGCATCTCTAAAAATCACTGATTTGAGTGAGGCTGACTCTATTTATCTGCACTACACTTACACAGTAATAAAATACCACCTTTTGGCTTCCCCTGGTTGTTCTAGAGGTCAGAACATTGTGTGTGTGCTTGTGTGCTCAGATTTAGAGTGAAAGTAAAACATTTCATGTTGGACAGATCGTCAGGCACCATTAGCTTTGGGCCTCCTGCCATTCTCTTTTGAGAGGGATGTTCTCTGCCTTTCAACATACACCGGGAGTTTTGTTTAGGAACTACTCTGCTGTGGCAGGGTCATAGCACAGTGCTGATAGTGATGATTTTTGTCCTGCAGTACATTTTAGCAGTGGATTACCCCAAGTTTTACATTTGTCATGAGGTTTTGGGCAATGTTAGTGGTGTACTGTAGTGGGTGGAGTTCTACTTCCATGGAACTTTATCAAATAGACATGTATTGTATAGTTACTGATAACTCTAGGTGACTGTTGTTGATGGCTCTTAAATTTTTTTTTCTGGGTGATACTCTGATTTGGGAACAATAATGTTTACACAGACAGTAAAGCTAGAGGAACTGATATATTGGCAAGAAGTGATATCTGTTGTCTTCCTGTGTAGGCAATACCTTGGGGGAATTTGTTTTGGTGCAATTTACAAACTATAAGGTATACATGGATTAAAAGTGGACTCAGTAGTCCTTTGTTTGCATGTTTAAAACAAAATAGATATTACATATCTGGAGTGTCACTTGTCTCTCAGCTGAAGCAGAGGAATAGAAATAAATCAGAGTGTAAGTCAGAAAGGAGGAAGTGCTGGATCCAGAAGCAGTAACATTTGGTGACATATTGGAGGGCTATAAACAAAAAAACCAACATATTTTTAACTACAGTAATTTAAAAAGAATTGGGGCCATCTGCTATTCTCAGGGCATTAATAATTAAAACTTAGGACAAACCAAAAGCATAATGGCTGATAGATTCTAAATTGTTATATCTTATTCGTACTCCTTCCTCTACTCTGATGAAAAAAGCTGATCAGCATGTAGCAAAAAGGATTTAACAAGAATTACAGTGAATTTAAGGATAAAATTGTGGCTCTTAAAAATAGGCTGAATGATTAAAAAAATTACTTCAGTATAATTTTGTAATGTTAGGCCCACTTCTATATAAAATTGCATCTGTTTATCCAGATATATGCTTCAAAATTTAGTTAAATTCTTACAAAGTCCCATGGGGTTATTCTTGATTAGATTTTAATCTAGCTTAAATTCATTACATTTAATTCAGTTCCTTGCAGGGTTTGAGGTTTTCAGCCATGTGCACAAAGGAATTTGCACCACTGTCACTAAATGAAGCCATTGATTGCGGTTCAGTTGGTGCAACGTTTATGTAGGAAAAAGGTCCCATTTATTGATCAGCCTTGAGCTGTCAATTGTGGATCCAAGTCCAAGCCTCAGTAAAACCCAGGTATGTTGAAATACTGGTCCAGACCTCTGCATTTCTGTAGGAAAGCATGAAGTCAGTCAGTTCACTAAGTCCTCCTGTGTATTTATGCTAACACCTTCAGTGAAAAATGTGATTCGGTTCAGATCAAACCTGTGAGCAGCAGCAGATTTAAAGAAATACAGTAAAACTGTGCAACGGGTGAATTTGCTTTTCTTAACAACTCAGAGCTGTGTCGTCACCTCAGTGAGAGGCAACCCAGGTGCTCTGTTTCTGATCTTATATGCTCTTTTAACACAATTACACAATAGACAAAGTTCCCCACAAATCTCCACCGTGTTCCTCCTTTGGTTGGCTGAAAGTCCATAAATTCTCTGTCTTCTGTTCTTTGAGTGTCACTGATTACTCAGTCTGGGTTCTGCTTTGGATCTTAGATTCTGCTAATCTGTCTCGGAGGTCACTGTTTCCTCTTCATCCTTTCTTAGAAAAGGTCTCCGTGTTCATTGTTAAACATCTGAATACTTAGAACTCTACGTAACCATAAATTACCTTATTCTTCTCTTAAACTAAAAAATACTTTACTCAATCATCTCTATTATATTTGTGCATTTACCCTTGTCAATCCTTCATTTATAACTATCTACTGATTAACTTGGCTGAGGATTAGTTCATCCATAGAAAGGGCTATACATGGGACACTGAGGCAGTTTAGTATGCTTATTACTTTTTGATTAAACACCTGTGATTACACAGCTGTAAATACCTTATTAATCCTATTCCTACATAATAGTAATTGACTAATTCTAACATACTATTTGTTTTAAATTCTAGTTTCCCTTAATAACGAGTCTGTAAGTGTATAAGTAACGAGCAGGTATAGCCCTACCATTGAATTTCATAGGTTACTGTACAATGGGGGAGACCAAGCTAAGAAATCTGACCATAGGATTTTTACAAATTATAATGCCAATAAGTTTGTTTTAACTGTGTTCCTCTAGACAAAAATCAATATACAGGTAAAACCATGGAGTCTTCATAGAAGACTGGAGCACCTCCCCTATGAAGAGAGGCTGAGGGAGCTGGGCTTGTTCAGCCTGGAGAAGAGAAGGTTGCAGGGGGACTTCATTGCAGCCTCCCAGTACCTGAAGGGAGCTTATAAACAGAAGGGGATTCAACTTTTTAAAAGGATAGATAGTGGCAGGACCAGGGGGGACGGAATTAAGATAAAGGAAAGAAGGTTTAGATTAGATATTAGGTGAGGTGCTGGAACAGGCTGCCCAGAGAGGTAGTGGATGCCCCGTCCCTGGAGTTGTTCAAGGACAGGTTGGATGGGGCCCTGGGCAACCTTGTGTAGATCCAGGCCTGGAGGTTGGTGGCCCTGCCTGTGGCAGGGGGGTTGGAGCTCTATGATCCTTGGGGTCCCTTCCAACCCAGACCATTCTGTGATTCTGTGATTCTATGAATTGTTATCTTTGTATTACGATACGCGTACGCTTCTGCAAGGAGAAAGAACTACTCGGGATTTATGAGCTACCGATGTTCATCCATGGGTAATGCTACAAATAGACTGTTGGCATATTAAGGGGATTTATGTATACTATTACTCAGTATATTTTGAGACTATACCACTCATGAGATACAAAACGCAGAACATAGTCACATAAAGTGTATCATGTTGTTTGTAGCAGATAAAGAGAAAAAAAATGGGCCAAAAGACATAACTTAAAGGTAAAGATTTACAAGCATAGTTTTAAATCAAGTGGCTCACTGACATGACTGTTAAACTAGTGGAGAAAACAGGAAGAGATTATCAGATATTACAATTTTATGAAGCATGAGCTTAAAAACTAGATGGAGTAGAATATTCTGCTGTTCTAGGACATATTGTCACAACTGCATATGACTGAGCAGTAACTGGTGACAGACAGATGGTACCACCCAGAAAGCCTTTCTCAAAAGTAACAGCCAAGGTTAAAAATGGGACTGCACTAGAAGCCAAAAGTTTTAAAAAAGTTACTTATGAACAGCCATAATTTCAAAGTTAGACATTCAGTATATACTGCAGGTATGTGTACATAGGAGCAAGACTTCCCCCTGGGTTACCTGTGGTCAACTATGATTTTGCTTCTTCTTGTAATACATTTAGTCTTGTGGCCAGATATTTCTTATGCCTGAACAAGTACCTTACTGGCATTTGCTTGCTATAGAGTCTTTCTGTTTGCCTGTGAACTACCCTTTTGGATCAGACTTGCAAAGGTATTTCCCCTCCTAGAAATCCCTAAAGCCAACAGGCTGTGGGTGCTTAAGCTCTTCTGCAGAATGCTCTAGATGCCTATTTGTATTATTAACCAGCTAAACACACTTCTAAATCTGTCCTTAAGAGTAGTCTGGTCTGTAGGTGTACTCCTTTGATTAACCAGGATTAGGGCTTGGTTTCCTTTAAACAAATCTTGACTTCAAATATGTTGCACTCTCTGCTAGCAGGAGACAGCCTTCTCCATCACTGGTTGCTCACAAAAGATTTTAAAGTAATTTTTGGCCAGATGGTACCCCATCATTTTCAGCACTTCACTGAATTGTCTGGAGCTTTCCATTGGAAATACGAACATACTGTGATGTGCAGGTGTAATCTACCATTAATTATGCAGAACCATTGTTTTTCTACTCTGAGAAGTATGTCCTCAAGTAATCCAAGACATGTATTGATTTTCTGAGACTGGGCTTTATCTCATTTGTTGTTGTTTCTGGAAAAAAACCTCACTGAGAAAAACTTGAAGCTAATCTTGACCATGAGCTCAGATTCAACTCAAATGAGAAGAGTGAACTGCTGACTGTCTTCATCGCCAGCCGTCATGCTACAGCAGCCTCACAGCACCACCCTGTAGTTTCAGTATCTCGAGCTGTAGCTGAAGTCAGCTCCCTTATTGTAATTGTACTGCTTGCCAGCCTCATATGCAAAGGTAAACTGATGATATCTTCTCATTTGAGAATCGGTGCAAAAGTGGAGCTGGATCCAAAAAGGATCAGACTAATTCATGGGACAAAGAACATGTTAAGCGCTGTGCTCTGAACGCAGCCTTTGGCTCAGAATGCTCCTTAAAGGCTGACAGTGAGAAGGCAGGGGATTGTCATAAGGGGAAGATCGCTCTTTACATCCTTATCATCTTCCTTTTCTTAGCCTTCCACAAGGAGCTGGCAATGGCTGCTGCCAGGCACTCTTTCCCTTTCCATGGCAGAACCCTGTTAAACTAGCAATTGATTTGGGCATTATCTTTGCATAATGTGACCCTAGGTCTCCTTGGAGATCTGAGAGCTTTGCAGGGCTATCAATCTGCAGAAGCAGCCTGTCTCTCATGCTTTCTTTTTACTTTCAGTAGCTCATTCTTTTGGTACATTTTGCTATTCCTGAGCATTGCTTGATAAATGTTATAAAGTTCATTGCCTTCTTCTAGGTTATTGTTTCCTTTTGGGAACACAGTCGGTCATCTGAGTTAAGTAATTTTTAATCTTTTGTTCAAAGTATTTCTGCAGTCTCCATTTTCCTGGGGTCCCTACCACCCACAATCTGTAATGTTGCCATCGGTCAAGGGGACAGCTTATCCATGTTACTAAAGCCATGTTACAGCTGCCTTCACAGCTCTGCCACCATCAAACAGGTCACTAATCTCACCTCACTATTGCAAGCAAAGCCACTGAGGGCATGCCATTTGTAGTTCAAAAATGTTGATGCCTTAAACTTGTACTACCGATAGTTTCTTTTTCATAGAAAATCTGTAGATTTCTACTCCTTGCGTGAAGTGCTGCTTTTATTTTTGTTTTGTTTGATTTGGTTTTGGGTTTTTTTTTGGGGGGGGTGTGGTTGTTTTGGGGGTTTTGGGCAGGTTTTTTTTGGTCAGCTACAGCACTGGGATATAAAATTGATCTTGTCTTCAACATCCATAACAATCTTGCCCCCAGACATGTTTCAGTCTTCTTTCTGTATTGCTTTCCATAAGAAGTCTGCTGGGTTGATATGTCTCTCTTCTCAGTCACTTTCCTTCTGCTGCCTCCATTACTTTGGCTTGAGCTGGCAGCTATTGTTGATTTCTCCCCTGCAGCTATTTTTTCAGATGTAGTGGACTGGTCCCATACAGTTTTCATTTAATAATGGAATCTTCTAATGCTTTGGAAAGAAAATCTGAACAAGCCTCTTAACACTGAAATTCAGTTTTTTGGGGGAGTAAAATGTCTGTATCCTTCTACAACAGTCAGCAAACACCTATGCATAGCACCTTCATCACACCACTCAGCTGGTGCTTCAAACCAGCCAAGCTTCAAACTAGTAAGAAGCTTTTTGCTACCATTCTCCATGTCCGCAGGCTCCATTCTTGTACCTGCTGGAAACCCAGCCCTCCCCGCAACCTGAGCATCTCTCCCCCAAGTGCCAGGCAAGAGGCTGCCTGGTGAGGGTGGTGAACAGGGCAACAGAGCTGCAAGGGAGGGAGCCAGCAGAACACACAGGTTGGGCAATCACCTGCTGCTCTGCTGCAGTGACCTCAGCCAACAGCGCTGCGCATGAGGCAGCACCGCTTGCAAACACTGTGAATAAGAAACACAGAAAGAGAAGAAATCCAAACATTCCCCTTGCCCCCCACCTCCCCAAGGGGCCTGGCTGTGCTCCCTGCTAGAGGCAAGACGGACAGCTGTAGCTGCCTACATGGTCTCCCTTCTTCTCTTTTACACACAAGCCTGTCTGCTAAGCTCCCCTTCCTTCCAGCTTCACGATGGATTTATTTCTGGTGTGTAAACCTTTCCCAGCCAGGGTGGGACTACAGTTGCAATGAGTGTAGTTCAAGAAAACCATTTTTCTCACTGGAACTTTAAAAAAAGTGTGGGGTAGCATTAAAATGTAACTTAACCTTAGCAGTAATGCAGTAATACAGTGTAAAAGCTCAAACAAAATCTATAATTGGGCCTTAAACCATGCAAGTATCACTGTAAATTCTTACTTAATGTCTTTGGAATCCACTTGTAGTGCCTCTTAACTACTGTTCCAAACAGGACAGATTAAATATAATTAGGATAAAGCAGGATAATTAGATATAATATGCTCACCCACAAAAAATCTGTAAGAATTTACAGATGTGTAATCCCAGTTCACTTCAATAAGATGAAACAGGATTTTATATCAATGCTGAATTGATGTATAGGTCTTCAGTGCTCCTTATATCACAAATGTGCTTAAGAAATCCAATTCTTTCCAGTGTTTTATATAAGCATTAATAAATGATGTGTGTAACCCTAATTCAAGAGTCTAGCAGAGATATAAGATGTGAAAAATGGCTGTTTTAACCAATGATGAAGTCCAAATTCCAACTTCCAACTGAGTATTTTTTGCTTAGTGATGGTGAAGTCCAGCATCATCTTCCACAGAGTTGTTAACAAAAATCCCCTAATACAAGTAATATACCTGTCATGGTGTTATTAAATATTAACATTGTAAATACCTGGAAAATAAAATTGGTACTGCTACTAAATTATAAGTCACTCAATGATAAAATGTCCCTATTGTTTAATTTTTGGAGTTTGGAAATATGAATGGGAAATCAATTCAATTGCTCTTACTGATCAGTGAAGAAGACTGACGCATCCTTTCTGAATTTATTCATTTGTTGTCATGTCCCAGTAGGAATATTAATTTTTCCTGTTATAGAAACTACACCTGTCAGGTAAGCCACTCAAAATCAGAATTAATTTTTGGTTAATAATTACTTCATACACTCTTATTGTAAGGACAATATTTCTTAGCACTCAAAAAATAAAAAATCTTGCCTCTATCTTGACTCTATCTGGGAGGCTACTCACAGTTGCCAAGAGCATTGCCTTGCCTTGAAACAGCAGTTACCTTTAGGTGCAAAGAGCACTGTTACTGTTGTAAGGATAGCAGCTATCTTAATTACTAAATTGGTGGAAAAAATACCGAAATTAGAGAAAATAATGTTCTTCCCACCCTTTCCTGCCCTAGATGAAGTTGTTTTCATTGATGACCAATACATAAATAAACTAAACTCCTGCCTTTTGCCAAATAGTTGTTTGGGGATTTTATTTTGCAGCCTGTGTGATCCATTGCTTTTTGTGTGACTGACTACAAAAATCTGCCTTATGGTTCTTAAAACCTAAAACAGTCATGGAGGAATGCTCCCTGTCATTGTATTCATTGCCAAGGTCATGGAAGGCAGGAAAAGTTCTGGACAATTATTTATGTTGAAGCATAATCTCAGAGGATCAGTCTTCCAATGATTCAAGTTATGCACAGTTGTGAAATTAGATTAAATTGATTTTGTGAAAACTATCAGACAGGATTTTTTTCACAATTCACTTTGCACAAAAGTATCATGCTGAAATGGAAGTCTCCATTGTGACCATATTAACTGAGACTAGTCTGAGCAATACTTCTGAATAAAACAAAACATCTCCCAATGCTCTCAGATTCCTCTATTATATACATTTTCAGACAGCAGGGCCACAAAAGAGTATTATTCTTTTCCAGTCTCTTAGCTGTCATGATAGATCGATTAAGTTGCAATAATTTCACCTACATGTGGTACTTAGAGAGAACAGCCTGAATTCAGAGCCTGCTTTCAATCTGTGGTTCTTACAGACATCACAGGAGGGATGCCTGAAAAAAGGATGGAAGCTATTTTTTCCTTGTGTAGCTATATTATATAATGTCTCTATCCTGGATCAGAAGACAAACTGTTGTTTATCACTGTAGAAAAGTGCAGCGAGGGAGACTTCAAGTAGCAGTTGTAAAATATGGGATGGAAGATCTGTTCCAAACATGTGCTGAAACAGTGTAAAATTAGTAAATAATGAAGTGGCTTGGTTTGAGTTACAGTACAGTTCAAAAGAAAGCAAGGAAATTAACAACCTGGGAATTTCTCCTCAGAAATTCCAGTTTCCTGTGATTCTTCTTTAAGGCTGGTGCAGACCAACTCCTGTGCTTTGTCCCCTCAGGCTGCTTCTTGCTTTCCAGCCTGTTTTCAGTGGACAAGAATCTCTGTTATCCTGATGGGGTAGACTTGCACCACTCTGTGGTCATCCCATGTGCACCTTATGAACAAAACAGCATTACATCTTGATCTCACACTTCCTAAGTGGAAATTCTTATGATGGGAGATGCACCAGCTAAACACTAAAGCACAGCTGATGTGATGTTACTGTCAGGCACCATGGTTTGTCTCGGGCCTGCTTCTTCCCTATCACAGAGATGCCATTACCCCAAGGCTGCATTATTTTATCTCTTGGCAAGCCCTGCTCGCTGTTCAGATGCTTCTTTGTAAGAGGTGTTTCCCCTGCATGTGGTGCGTAGGTTAAACCTGCATTTTGGAGTGTCAGTTGTAACAGCTGTCTGTTGGAGGGTCATCTAGTTTTCATATGCAGTTACAAGATTAGGCAATACAGAGGCATCAGTACCCAGGAATAAGTTCCTAAGTGGTATTATTTTCCAATCTAAGTAAATAGTGCTGCATGATATGGATTGCCAGGCCTATCCTTCACCAAAGAATTTATTTCAGATCTAGCTTGAAGATAAGCTGTGCATAGTACTGACCTGTTATTACAGACTTGAAAAACAGAGTGTTCTCTAGGGCAAACCTACCTGGTGTCAAACTCTCCAGCAGTGGCAGCACTTTTGGGACAGACTATTTTATTCCCTCAGCTTCCTTTCAGACACAGCATGAGCACTTTTCTAGGCAGCATTCCTGTCCACCAACTGTCTAGCAGCAAAACCATCAGCAGCAGAGTCCTCATAGCCCTGGCCTGGGTGCATTGTCTTGGATTCTGTGTGTTGTGGTTTGGCCCTGTCTGGGGGCCCACCAAAGCCGCTCTCTCACTCCCCTTTTCAGCTGGACAGGGGAGAAAATATATATTGAGAGGCTCAGGAGTCGAGATAAGGACAGGGAGAGATCATTCCACAATCAGCGTCACAGGCAAAACAGACTCAGCACAGAATAAAGGGAAGAAACTAATTTATTACACTGCACCCCACACCCAGTGACACCACAGTCAGGTAATGAGAAGTACGACCAGATCTTAAAGCAACTTCCTCCACCCCTCCCTTCTGAGCAGACCTCAGTCATAATTTTGCTCCCTTCTTCACCTCTCATTGTGGCACAGGTAGGGGCAGGGACTAGGGGAATTGGGTTTTGGTCATGAGTTGTTTTCCTTCTTAGCTGAGGAGTGGCGGGGGTGGTATTCCTTTACACTCTTCTCCTGCTCCCGTGTCGGGTCCCACCCATGGGAGACAGTCCTTCACAAACTTCTACAATGTGACCCAGCATGGGTCCCTTCTATGGCATGCAGTCATGGAATCATAGAATGTCTCTCAGTCTCTCAAGCCCAGACTGCTCCAGCCTGGTCCTCCATGGAGTCACAAGTCCCCCTCCCTCAGCAAACCTGCTCTGGCATGGATCTCTCTCTCTCTGGCTCATATNGCAGGTGGTGTCTTGGCCTTTTCCATGGGCTGCAGGGACACACCCGCTCCACCATGGGTTTCTCCACAGGCTGCAGGGGCATCTTTCTCTCTGGAACCTGGGGAACCTCCTCCTCCCCCCTCTTCCCTGCCCTCAATGTCTGCACAGCTCCTTACATCTTCTCACTCCCTTCTCTGGTGGCAAAAAGTGCTGCTTGCATTTTTTTTCCTCTCCTAAATGTGATTCCCAGAGGCGCTGTGACCATCGCTGATGGGCTCGGCCTTGGTCAGCAACGACTCTGGCCTTGAGCTGGCTGGTGTTTGCTCTGTGGGGCCTGCAGAGAGCTTCTGGCTGCTTCTTCCAGAAGTCACCCCTGCGGCCCCCCTTCTCCACCAGAACCCAGCCATGCAAAACTACAACACTGTGGCAAATTTATTTATAGCATCTTTGGCCCAGTATAAAAAACCTGCAGAACGCAAATCTGCCATGCAAATGACATGAAATAGCCTCACTTTTGAAGAGTGACAGTGGCTAAGCTCACTCTGATTTTATTTTATTTTAAAATAGGCTTTTCTTGGGTTTGTCTGCATTTAAAATAAAAAGAGTTTGACCATTCCTGGAAGAAAGCACCTTCAGTTCCTCTTCATATTAATCCTGCTGAACATGTCAGATGCAGAGACACTGTTGTTGTATCTCAGCACCTGGAGCTACTGTGTCCTTTTTCAGCAAGAACAGCTCCAGCACATGTGCTGTTTCTGTACATGGCGAATGGCATCTGGCATGCGAGAATGACTCACTGTCTCTTAGTTCTGTGACTTCTGGCCAAGTTCTGCTCTGAAATCCATGCAGTTCTGCTTGGTTTTCACTGCTGTCAATGAGAACTCAGTTTTGCCTTGAATGTTTTTAGGGTCACTGTCTGCTTATTACGTGGTCTGGCTCTCTGCTGTTTCGTTCATGCTGCTCTGTTGAATTGAGTGGAGTTGCCTTGCTGTAATAATACTGTGGATTTGATTACCAGGACCCACAAACTAGAGAATACCTCCTGCTCTGTTTTTCATCTTACACTGTTTATACACTGTTGGCTTCTTAGTGGTTTCTTTACACTTTCACTGTGGTGAGAGAATCAAATCGTTAGACGGAATACAAACTGCTGGTTCATATCTAACTCTTTACTCTCTGATATTAAAGTAAGTGACAACTCTTCAAACACTCCTTGCTGTCAGGTTGATTCTGCCTTCAGATGCTTGGTACCTTGTTCCCCACAGGGCCCTGCTTGGTCAATAGTACCTTCCACAAACAGCTCTGTCTTTTCACTGCCCTCCAGGGAGTGCTGACAGATACAGACTGAGCTAATGTAAATAGGAGTCTTTCCACATTTTGAGGACAACAAAAATGCTCTAGCCACTTTCCTTTCGAGAATAGCCTGAGCTGGATTGCAGCATAAATCTCAAGTCCACATAGGTGCGTTGCCTGCAACCCAGCCTCACTTTTGAGTGTAACCTTTCTGTTTAGACACCATCTCTCCCAGCTGTTGATTTCCCAGTTGCAATTGGAAGGGAATGTGACTGTAATGGTCCAGAATGGAGGATTGCTATGCAGCCAAGTCTCCACTGTAGAAAACAGGAGGATCAAGACTCCAACTCATGTTCTGATGCATTTCTGCTCCTTAGTCTTAGACACAGACAAAGGTCTGCTTATTTCCCTAGCAGAGAAAGGTGGTGCTTCCACTGAGAAACTTATTTGTGGGGTTCAGCTTGCACTTTATTGGATGTAGCTGTATGTTATCACCCTTGTCTCTTCTAAAAAAAAGGAGGAAAATTAGAGTAAGTAGAATTATCTTGTCGGGGAGACCTCATGGTGGCCACTCAAAGGGAGAAGATTCTTTATGTCTTCATTCTTCCTCACACTGATTTGAGAGTGAGCACATGGAAGTCTGTCGGACTTTTGTGTAGTAAATGTGGCAGTACAGAGCCTGCTGTGACCAGACGGGCATTGCAGGAAGTTGCATGCATCAACAGTTTCTTGAGCATAAAGATTAGAATCACAGTGAGTCAGCAGCACTATCCCAGCTTCACCATCCCATCAAGGTATATCTTGCACGTAAATTTCTGAACTGAAAACATATACTTTGGTCTGTGTCAACGACTTCCTAGATCTGGTCAAAGCCCTGCATTTCATTTCTCTTGGGAAATCCTGACGCTTCCCAATTTGCTCTGGTGTGAATTATAGTGGAAACAAAGCAAAATGCAGGTTAGGAAAAAAAAAAAAAGAAGGTAAAAATATTTTGCATAAAGAAATCTGGAGAAGTTTGCATACAGTTGTGTTCCATTGCTTTATATTAGAATAGTGATAAACACAATAGTGTATTGATATGCACCAGAATTTAGAGAATTCAGGAATTCTCAGAACAGAATAGAAGAGAGCTGATAATAAGAAATTTCACTTTTCCAACTCCAGCTATACAAGTGGGCAAGGAAAGCATGCCAATAGCATTGCTACAGCAGTAGGCAGTACTACAGTTTGCTCAGAGAGCCACTGGGAAGTGTTACTTAGGCAAATGGGTATTGCATGTTGGTACACCGAACTGTGCATAGATATGATACGCTGGTGCAGGCACCAATCAAAGCAGCAGAAGACTCACAGAAAGGTAGATGAAACCACACTCTAGGCAAGCTTCCAGAATCTGATAATTGATGGTGTGAATGTGAGGACTGAATTAAAAAATAAACAGCCAGTGCATAGCTAGGTCATGAAAGTCACATCTAATACCTCTTTTACTCTCTCACATACATATACATGTATGAAGCCATATGATACTCCCTCAATAGTCAGACCAAAGACCACATTAAGCACATTATTCTCAAAGATATGGACAGTTGTGGTGGGATGCTATGGTCTGTAGAAATACAGTGTGGTTATGGGCATGAACTGTTCTGTTCTCTTCTGGGAAAGTGTAAGATAGTGGGTGTTGCTTTCTCTCTGATCCTTTGTAAATGGACAGATAGCTTGGCAAAGGAGACCTGCAAGGTGAAGCTGAGAGTGCATTTCAGGCCATTACTTTGGGACGATGAAGAAATCTCACTATCGCTTGTATGGGAAATATTTGAGAAAGTGATACCAAATACTTCAGAGGAAGTTATTGGAACTCATAAACAAACAAAGACAAGCTGGACAAGCTACAAAATAGAATGCTACAAGAAAAGCATAAACAGTTCAAGCCTGCTAGCAAAGCCAGAGCTTGATCAAAGAAGCAGAGATTGCTAAGACAGCACTAGCTAAGAGATTGTAGAGACAGCATTAGCAAAGAGATTGTAGAGACAGCACTAGCAGAGATTTGGGAGAGGGAAGCTTGGCAACTAGAGAATGCCTCAGACTAGCTAGAAAAATAACTTACATGGTGGTTAAATAGTCCTGGAATAGAAGCTGAGCCAATACTACTTGTGCTAGGATGGCTAACAGTAACTTAACAAGTCAGAAAGAGATGCTGCAGATAAAGGAGGGTGTTTTGAAAACATGTATTTCCTGCACCTGGTGACACATGGATTCTGAGCATGTAGCAGGGAGAGGACAGCTTGCAAGTCAAGATGGTATGGCTCTCAGAATAACAAAGGATCTCAGCACTCAATCTTCATACATAGAAGAAATAGGGTCAACACTATAAAATGCAAAAGCTGCCAGAACATGTGACATTACCACTAAGGTGGCAGAAGCATCTGGAACAAGCACCTGGAATGCACTGTATTTAGAAAGCATTTGTGAGGAAAGAATGTCTTGCCAGTACAAATAATGATACAGATAAAATTTATCAGCAATACTTGGAAAAGTAATTTTCAAAGTACTTGTGAACAGACTAAGGCTACTTTTAAAAGAGGAGATGAACAATTGTGCAGCATGGCCTGGCTAAAACTGTATTGATAGAATATTGTGTGTTTAAACTGGGGACTGGAAAAAAATTAAGAGTAGATTTTAAAGCCTTATTAAAAAACCCCAAACCAATTCCTTTCTTCATTGATTATATAATGACATTAGTTTCAGCTCAAAAAGGGAGCACTATGAAAAGTGACTAAATCAGACTAATCAGGGCTATAGATAAGGTGACAACAATGCTAAAATATGTGTGTAACAACGCCTGCAGTCTCATAAGTACTGATGGACAATTGAGCAACGATTTCATTCCAAAGGCTATTGAACAGAAAGGGCAAGAGAGCTGCCGCTCCTCCTCATCACACTCGATGAACTCCAGTGTGCAATGTTGGATGAGCAGTGTTCTTCAAATATTCTGTTGGAAAAGACTTTATTACATCTTATGAAGATGGCATACCTCAATGCCTCCTCTGTCCTGCATCTGCCAGTGTGTCTATGATGTGACCAAAATAGCGATGTCACTTTGAGTCTGGTCCCTATGGGGTCTCTAGTTGTGTGGATGGTCATACAAGTCATCCCTGTCATTTTCTCCAACATTCCTGAGTGCTTTTGTCACAGGTCGTGAAAATTATGTGATGCCAAAAAGCTCACACTGTTGCTATGTGGTGAGTAGAGTCCAGTTGGTTCAGTCTCAAAAGAATTTGAGAGAAGAGGTTAAAGAGTAACAAACTCAAGGCATTTACCTCTATCGTTCTCCCAAATTGTGTCTGAAAGGCCTATGATAAGTGGGTAGCAGGCAATGAACTGCTATGCTAAAATTGTTCTGACAGGCTGGACCTCGTCCACAAAACTTTTTGTTGTTTGAGCTCTCTGATGGAGACTTGAGCTTCCTGGCTTGTGTAGATGATGTCATATAACTGCCAGACACACTTCAATTGATGAGAGGTTCTTGGCTATTTTATAAATTTGGTGTAGTTGCCTTGGATTCACAATAAATGCCTGTAAGATTAAATGGCTGTATCTAGAAAAAGGGAGACTATATGAAGTGTTGAANTATCTTTTGTGCACACCTAGAAACCTTAGTGAGTGTTAATTACCAAGGATGAGGTTAACAGAGCACATGCTTCAGTCACAGAAGCAGCACATTGTGCAGAATTCCACATAGAATAAGAACAGGATGTTTGGAGGGAGCTGCACTGTCTAGAGCTGAAATCAGAATTTGGGAGACAATGGGCGTCTGTCATTTCAACTGATCACGAAGACCTTCTTCCCCAGAGACCCCTTGTCCAGGAACCACCAAATGGCTGTTCTTGTAGACTACAATTGCTCTATTCCATGTCCCCACACAGCATCCACTGCAGCACCGTGTAGTCAGGAAGTCTGCCCGGTGCACTTGCCTCCCAAGCAATCATAGGAAGGCTGGGCAGTGCAGGAATACTGGAGACATCAAGTCCCCGAGATCTAGATCCAGGCAGAGTCTACTGAATCAGTGTCTTTTTCTGGTACTGGCAATAAGTTTTATTTGTATGATTGTTTGGATCAGAGACACATACTTTCCTCATGAATATTTTTTAAATACAATGTCTTCCAGATGCTTGTTCATGGTGTCCCTGTCATTTGGGTGGTCCCAAATCTTGTGATAGGTTGTTCAGTAAAACTTCCAGTACACCAGCTGGGTCCTTTACTCTTCTATGCAGTTGTCTGGGTGCTCTGATCAGGGAGCTCATTTGTAACCTGAGGATAGATGGAGGGACATCTTAGGCCCTTTGCAGGACTGTATTCCTAGCTGGTGTGGACTAATTCTGAGGTTGTATGACTGCTTTGTTGTCTGCTGAGGTGAAAAGTCCAATAGCTGCATGGAGACTCGGGCATTTCAAATACTAAATATTACACTGCTGACACTGGTGAGAACTAAGGGTGTTTTCAAAGTTGTCCTTTTTGTGCCACAGAAAATTATTTTCATTTTTATTAAAACAGCAAGAACGATTAAAATCAACCATTTGCTAAAGTGGATATACACAGATCTTCAAAGCACCAGCAGCTCTTCCAGAGTACCGAAGCAGAAGAAAACACTTGGGAAGGTGGGCAACAAAACCCACAACAGAAGTAAATTCTTCAAGTCTTATGACTTGCATAGATCAGATCTATAAATTAAAAATATTAATAATTTTGGAGAGATTGAGTGGCCAAAGCGAGACGTTGCCTTCTAAGAATAGTTAGGTTGTTTTTTGCTGTTGTATATTTAAATTTGCTCTCACCAAGCTAGTTTGTTTAAAAATATGTGTATGACATGGGGAAGACTTAAAAACCAATGATCCTATCACACATCACTTTTAAATCACCTTCAACAGATCATCAGATCAACATTACTTTTCTTCTTTAAGTGCAAGGGTCTAAGGTTTTGGACATTCCCTGAGTGGCTAAGTGGAAGTGTATTTTCATCAGCAGAACTGCTAAAGCATTCTTAACATGAGATCAGTTTTCTGCAGGTTTAAGAGTTAAAAAGCTAGGTGTCTAGTTTGACGTACTCATTTAAGCTTCTTCCATGGATAGATAGGCGTTTTCAATGTTCAACCTGACTTACCGTAAGGTATTGGTTTGAGAAGTTGGTACCTATCACCTAGTACCAGCCACAGGTGGCTATTTCCTCCATAAATCCTTTCAAAATTTCTACTATAAATCCTCTCAAAAGAAAGCTTTTTGTTGCCTCATTCTGAGAGCTGTTCCCTTTCTTTTTCTCACTACTTTGCCACGTTAACGTATGACAGACTCAGTTTTCCTTAACTAATTATAAAGTCTGTTTACCCTATCAAGTCACATGAAAAATGCCATTTGAGAAGTCAAAAACCAAAGTCAGTTTCAAATACCAGATACCACAGTGCTCTCACTTCTTGAGTTTGTAGAGTAAAAAGCACTGCATTATTGCAACTTGCAGTGTATCTGCAGCTGTTCTGAAAGTTCTGCAAGACCAAATATGTCAAGTAGATAATATTTACAGAATTATCCACTTTGTCTATTTTTGGAATTTTTCCACTTCACTTATGGACTCAGTTCTTCAGGAGTCTCTGCCTATAGAGGATTGCTGCCTGACATACCACAGTGATAGACACCATGAGCAAAGCCTAAAAAAAGCAACTTGTATATTCATGTGGTATTCACCACTCTCCTAAAGGATGATATTCTGTATATGTTAAAGACAGAAAAATTCAGAATATATGAATCTAGATGTACTTCTAGATTTTAAATATGTTACTGGTAGGGAATCTTTACTGTTAGAGACTTGCTTCTAGTCAATACCTGTAAATAAAGAATGCAATATTGGATGTTTCCCTCACAGTGTTGGTATTTGTTCTGAAAAAGTTACCAAGTGTCTCACATTAGGATAAGAAGTTGACTCATTTGTTCAGCAAGATATTGAACGCGAGAGTTTGATTCCCTGACCTAACGAGCATCTTCTCTGAAGAAAAGTATCCCTTTTTAGGGCTAACATGCAACAGGAGAAACTCATTTAAGTTCCAAAAGAGACTACAGAGACTGATAATAGAACAGGGAAAATATATGACTGCATGAATCAAGTGTATTTGTTCCATACTTTTTCTTGCAGGTCACAGCTGAAGAGCTTAAACTAGCTGTTCAATCGTTCTCTTTTAAGTAGATGTGGTTAAGACTTTGTGGACAGTATGTGAACGCAAGCGGAAAGAGGTTGTTATACTCTTCTTTAAGTCCTCTGTTCTCAAAAAATTTCCATCACTTAGGTTCAGGATGTTAGACAATGCATTGCTACTCTGCATGTTAGAAAATGCCCCTCCCACCTCTTCTGTGCAGTCTTATTAGTAAGAAAAAGAAGGTACAGTTTGATACCATGGTGACAGATGTCTGCCGCTATTTCTTTTAGAATCCTTTAGTGCAGTTACACGGTTCACTTATTAACCTGAGGCATCCACTGTAGGTAACGCTGGGAGTAAAAGAATAAATCAGAAACCATGAGCAGTGAAAAGGTTGTGTTTGGCACTCCAGGCATACTGTTGAGGAAAACTCTGCAGTCATTTCTGGAGATAAGGCTTAAGCCTCAGGACTGTAGGCTGCATATATCTGTGTGCTTGGAAGGAAAGCATCCATAATTACTCTAATATTAATGGAACTACACTAAGCATCTAGTATAATTTGACCGTCTGCTTCTCTCACACATCCTTGGAATTCTACCTCAGTGACAACAGCAGGGAATGAAAACTCTCCAAAGTAAAATGTAAATGCTTGTTCACCACTTTTTGCTTCCAGTTTTACACTGTTGCAGCTCTACTGACATCACAGTTGTGTAGAGTGTTTGATTTTTTCCAATGGCACCAATTTCTAGTGGTTGCAGAGCCACTGGAATAGCCAGGCTCTTCAAGACACCAGCAGAAGGAAGGCAGCGAAAGAGGTTGTAACAGTAATGACAACAGACCCATTATGACTGGACAAGGATTTTTAACACGCCTTTCCATTTCCTCAGTATTTTTATAACCCTTACATTGATAATACAATCAACCATACACAATTAATAGAAAGGGCCTGAATTGCCTGAATTCTGGCTGAATTGCCTTCCTGATTTAACCAATGGAAATTTCATGCTCTTTTTTTTTTTGGGGTTTTTTTTTGGTCATGTAATGAACATGTTTCAGTTTCACAGTACAGTTTAAGGATGGAAAACAACAGAAATAAAGAAATTCAGAACTCTTCCATTTAAATAAATGACCTTTTGTATTATGAGTATCTTACTTTTGATCTGGACATAATTGAGTTGTAACTCTGCTGTCCTTAACAGCATTTATTATTCTACTCGTGGCTGATGAGTAAAGGTCATGCTACGCTTACTCTCAGTCATTGCTATAAATGTCATACCAACATGTTGCAAGCTATGGTGCACAAGTTGGGGCTGTGACAGCTGCTGTTACTTCTCAAACCTTTTAACTATGTCTTTTTGTCTTTCATGTTCCTGATCAATTTCATCGTGGGACATGTTTTTTCCCTGCTATCTAAATGAGTTGTGCTGGCACTCACCAAAAATGACAAGAAATTTTGCCTTTCTTTGTGCTTGACGGCTGTCACTGAATAGACTGTGATTTCACTGCTTGTTCCCATTATTCTAGAGTATTTGATGAATATTAGTGCAGGTGTCTTTTACTCTGTGGCTGGAGTGCAAGCAGTCCTCCAGAGATATTTTTTATATCTAAGTACACACTGATTAAAAAAATTCCAACCCATTGTTTCCATTCTCCAATTTCATAAAGTTTCAGCAATAATACTTGTGCCTGAGTTTAAAATTCCACTCCCAAGATTACATTGGATTCACCATCTTGAAAGTGGTTTCTTGTGAACATTTATGCCAATGAAAGATCATGAGGCTAGCTTAAATACCTTGAGTTTTTTAAAATGGATAAATTTTAAAATGGATAAATGTTTCCTTTGCTTTTTGAGACAATGATCTATCATTTTTGATAGTCCTTGAACTATTAATGGTAAGGATGAATATTAATCTTAAGTCTTTGACTATACCTAATCAAAATTTATTCTGTAACAACTACACCAAAGTTGATGTTTGGCATGAATTACATGCCATTTTCTATCTTTTATCATAATAAGTGCAACTACCTCTGCCATACACCTAAACTTCACTTGTATTTGCTTTCCTCAACTTGATTCTACAGGTTAGCTCCTCAACTAGGATCAAATCATCTGATACTGAGAGGTCCAATATTGCATGTGCTATAGATACTATTCTGTAGTACAATTGCAAATGTTGTTTTACCATATGGCAGGTTCAATTTTTACTTTCAATATGAGAAGCTTTGCTGCAAAATGTTCAGTTAGCTACTAGTTTCAGTGGCTAAGCTCTGGAAATACTGGTTCTTAGAACGAGGCCAGTTTCCACCCACTTTATGACCAGTAGTCAGTGGTAATGTCAGTGGTTTGAGTCAGCAGTGTGCCCAGGTGGCCAGGAAAGCCAATGGCATCCTGGCTTTTATTAAAAATAGTGTGGCCAGCAGGTCTAGGGAAGTGATTCTGCCCCTGTACTTGGCATTGGTGAGGCCACACCTCGAGAACTGTGTCCAGTTCTGGGCTCCTCACCATAAGAAGGACATTGAGATCCTGGAGCGTGTCCAGAGAAGGGCAACCAGGCTGGTGAAGGGGCTGGAGGGCAAATCCTATGAGGAGCGGCTGAGAGAGCTGGGATTGTTTAGCCTGGAGAAGAGGAGCGTGAGGGGGGATCTTATCACTGCCTACAACTACCTGAAGGGAGGTTGTAGAGAGGTGGGTGATGGTCTCTTCAGCCAGGTGACCGGAGACAGGACAAGGGAAAATGGCACAAAGCTGCACCAGGGCAGGGTCAGATTAGATGTTAGGAAAACTTTTTTCACTGAAAGAGATGTCAGGGCCTGGAACAGGCTGCCCAGGGAGGGGGTTGAGTCACCAACTCTGGATGTGTTTAAAAAAAGGTTAGATGAGGTACTTGGGGATATGGTTTAGCACAGAATGGGAACAGTTGGACTTGATGATCCTAAAGGTCTTTTCCAGCCTTCTAATCCTGTGATTCTGTGATTTTATAATACTCAGCATAAGTAAAGCTGACAGAAATTAACCCTTTGAAATTCTCAGTGGATGCTTTACTGGTGGATTTCTATCTGTATAGGATAATGAGAAGATTGATGTGAAGAGACAAACTCTGCGTATGGCATGGGCAGAAAAACATATTTCTAGTGTTCAGCACTGATTTTAACCAACTTACACTGTGTTTCCCACATTTCTTTATTTGTGTCGTAACTTCCAAGACTAAAATTTCATTATGGTGAGTTGACATGGGTCAGCTGCCAGATACCCATGCAGCTGCTCTCTCACTCACCTTCTTAATAAGGCAGGCAAGAAAATAATGTGGAAAAGCTCATGGGTCAAGATAAAGACTGGGAGATCACTTCCCAATTGCTATCACAGAGAAAACAGACTTGGGGAAAACTGGTGTAATTTATTAACAGTTAAAACCAGAGTGGGATGGTAAGAAACAAAGACAAAACTAAACCACTTTACCTTCAGCCCCTTTCTTCACAGACTTGACTTTACTCCCTCAGTCCAGACTCAGCCTTCTGCCCCCCTGAGTGGCACAGGGGAGTGGGGAACATAACAGCTGTTTTTTGATGCTTTCTTTCTCCTCACACTTGTCCTCTTCTCCAATGTGGAGTCTCCATATGCTGCAGTCCTTCAGGATAGCCCTGTTCCTGAATGGGCTACTCTCCATTGGCTGCAGGTCATGCCAGAACCTGCTGTCCTTGGGCTGCAGTATCCTTCAGGGCATGTCCACCTGTTCCAGTGTGGGGTCCTCCATGTGCTTTGGTGTGGATATCTGCTCCATTGTTACCAGAGAAGCTTGGCTGCAAAACGTTTGGTTAGTTACTAGTTTCAGTGGCTAAGCCCTGGAAATACTGGTTCTTAGAACAAGGCCAGATTCCTCCCACTTTATGGTGGAATCTCCACCATGGTCTCCTCAACAGGGTCACAGGGCTGTTTCTCACAGCATTTCCCTCGGCTCTGGCTGCCGGGCAGCACTTTGCCCTGTCTTACCCAGCTTTCTCCAAGGCACCTGCCTGGGCCTGAGGGGCTTGGCTCTGCCCTGCACTGGGGCCATGGAGCTGGCTGGAACCATCTGTGTCTGGCTCCGGGCAGTCCTGCCCACTCCTCACCGAGGCTGCAACTGCATTCCCCACCAGCACCTTCCCACAGACATCCTGTAAGTTTATATTCTTCCTTGCTTGCTAAAGTGGGTTTTTTTTTTTTCATATCTGAGCTATTACATTGTCTTGGACACCTTCCTCTAGCTCTTGATCCCTTCTTTCCAAATTACACATTCTCATTCAAAATTTACAGGAAATTGTCACCCAAAAGTCAGCAGGTGGCTGTTGGTCTGGGGTGAATGAGATCTGGCCTGTGTGAGAGTCTGATTGTAGATGAGAGTGAAGCACTGACCCACTGCCTAGTGGGAATGCCTATGATATTTATTAATACAAAGAAAAGAATCATTAAACATCTTCCTCTCTTAAGTGACTCAGGCTCCCTGGCACAAAATGTGTTAAAGTGCATAAAAGTCTGTCCTAAATGAAAAGGGGATCTTGGTTTACCATGAGGATGGCGTGTTTTCTCTGCTTAATTGTGATTTTCACAGATATTTTATGATATTTTTCAGGTAGGTACATACTGTATTTTAGATCGCTATTCCTTTATTATTTATACATGATGCTTTGTCTTACTATAGACAACCACATCAGCAAATTAAACATTAAAATGGAAATACTTGGGCAAATTAGTACACCATTAAGATGAATAGGGCAATTCTGATTCCCTTAGGTGCCATAGAAGTGTCTCTGCTGTGAACTCACTTGGAGGTTGGAAGCCTGATTTATACAACTTGCTGTGGAGGGAAAGCTGTATGAGATAAGACTATCTTAATAGAAAAAAAATTGGGAACTCATAAAATGGTAGAGTGTGGTGTAGTCTACTTTCTGGTAGACAGATGTCATAAATTTGTGGAATCAGAACATTTTCCACAGTTGCAAATTTCTTTTGCCGGTGATAACATACATTAGGCTGTATTTATTGCATGATATTATTCTCTAGCACAGTGCCAGTAAATTATATTTTATCTACAATATCTCCCTGTCCTAGTATTTATGCTTGCAATTCTTGCCTACATAGAAGACAAAAGGATGGGAGAATACTTCAGTAGATGACTAAATTGATTAATCTAATGCAGAGAGCACCCATTAATAATATGCTATTTATTTTGCTCTCCTGTTGTTAGACATCTCTCACTGAAATGGCGCTTTAAAATGCAGGTGACCTCTAATTCTACTGTGAAGAATTAATGATCCACTTGATCTCTGTACTCTGTGGAATTGACTGATCAGGAAAATGCATGTATGAGTGCTAATGATGCAGTATGTCCACTGTTTCACTTCACTGCTCTTCTCACCCTGCCCTTCTGCTACACAGAACTGCAGAATTTTGCTCCTGGGGCACTTATCTCTGAAGCTATAGCAAATTTTGAAGGGCCCTTCAGAGCCTTGTGGAACTGTGAGAGGGAAAGATTATATCCTGCTGAGGTGCTAGGAAAATTTTCATCAATCATTGCCAATTTCTTTTCTTATAACTGAGCCCAGGAAAAATATTCAACTTTTACTGTGTGGTTGGTGAGGAACAAAAAAGTATCTGCTGGAGTTTCTGTACTGTCAGCTGGAACATCAAACTGATGTAGGGCATTCTGGAAGCATTCACTTAGGCACAAGCGAGCTCGGGTCAGAAATAGCCCAGTCTGTATGGTTCTGTAGGATGGTGACATCTGTGGCTTTTTGGTTCAAAGCACTGACTGGTCAGACAGGCATGTTTTCAAGTCGTGAGTTACACAGGGAATGTTCTCCCTGGGAAGAGGAAGGAGACATTTCTGTTTTCAGACCAAACCTCCAAAATGAGAGCAGTAATGACTGGCACCATTCCCAATGGTGCTCAGTTGGGCACTACTTCAGCATTAGACAGTTCCTGACCTGCTGACATGTGAGTGTACATGGAAATTATAGTGTGCTGAAGAGGCATTCGAAATATTTTCATGGGTTTCTCAAGAGCTGTTGATGGAATTCATGTGCCCATTCTCTTTTTTTTTTAGATTTTTTTTAACCTTTTTTTCCCCCCCCCATTTGAGCACAGCAATGCTCCTTAGGAAAGGCATATTAACAAAGAATTAATGCATTTTCATGTTCTGAAGTGGTAGCCGTGGCAGATGCTCTGCACATATACAGCAAAAGAGAATTCCTTCTCTGAAGAGCTCTCAGTATAAATAACAACAGTGATGATGATGTAAGTCTTAGTGAATCATCATAGGAAGTTATTGACTTGTACATACGGAGGCCAGGCAAAGTGCATGTTTTCAATGTTCGTTTCCTTTGGGAAAAGTGGTTGTGGCTTCATGTCTGCCAAAACACTGTCATTCATAATGTCTTCATAGCACTGCAGTTCTAAGTGGCCCTGCATACTTACCATCTTTTCTTTTCTGAAGGCATTCCTACATGACATTGAAAGACAGCTTCAACCATATACAAAATAATTACCCAGGAGAACGAACTTTTGGGTGACTGTAAACTAGGAGAGTTTGTCTGACTGCAGTTCAAATTTAATGATTAATTTGCAGCCCCAATATAATGCATTTTAATGATACACTTGAAAGCAATGATGAAATCTGCAAGAGCAGCAATAAGGAAGCAGCAACTATTTGCTGCAGCCATACAGACAACATACTGATAAGATAGCATGCAGGCACTTTCTTCCTTGGTTGATAGCTGCAACACGTAGCAGCAGTGAGAACATTGTACATGTTTCAGAGTGCTTCTTTCTTAGGGAACCAGGGAGTGTTCAGCCTGTAGGAGATATGTTGCATTGCTATTAACTTTCTCATGCAAGAAGTGGTATAGACGAAAGTGTATGACCTTCAAGACAATTTGTTTTCTCCTTCAGTTTGTGAGCAATGCCCAAGGTGTTGTCTGACTTACAGTGGAGTTGCTGTCTGTGAAATAAGTATTGGTGTTATACTGATGAGAGAAGAGATGGGCAATGTGTAATTTGTAGACACTTCATGTCCAGAAGTCAAGTTCATATATAAGCAATACAAACTGAATTTATTTGTGGTTGCATGTGCATTTTTCCAGCAGCAGGGCTTGTATAAACAGCTCCTGTATCTTTGCACTGGCCTCATTTCCATCCTTTTGCTAATCTCTCTTTTATGCTGGAACAACTGCATGTGGGGTCTGTGCTATGAACCAGATGTGGGAACTCATGCAACTGAAAACTTCTTGGAGTTATGTTTATTTTTAGCCAATATTGTTGGTGCTTTGCACTTAGCAGCTTTGAGTCTGAGTATTCTTTAATTCTCCTGAAGTGGGAGGTAGGTCTGTAATGTCCTCACCGTTACTACTGAGCAGGTAGGGCAAGTGTCAGAATGTGAAGGGGTGATATTAAAAATGCTGTGCTCGTGCAGTCTCAGAATGGTGATAGAGATTTATGGAGGGTTCATAGACATCACTTAAGTTATCAGTCCCTTTTATTTAATTTTTTTTTTCTATACTAGTTGTAGATTATTCCCTAGGAATTTTACCTAATTTATAAGGCCAATAGTGATTATTACCAGTGCTGTGGTGATATAAAACATTCTTGTGCATTTTTTCACCACACTTTGATGATAATTATTTTTTGTACCTTAAAATTCCTGAAATAGGAAAATTTCACGTAGAAATTCTTCAGAAATGTGTCCCCCTTTCAAGAGGAACTAAGACACTTACCCAACTGTCTTTGAATTACAGTGTCATTTAGGGTATTAATTGTTGCATTGGCAGCACACAGATTCTTTTTAGAGCTTCCTGCCATGGACCTGCTGTGCTGTGCAAGTGCAGTCAGCGACGCATTTCTGCGGGTTCTTCAAGCCCTTAGTCACAGCCCAAAGTGTTTTGGTTTGACCTTGCTCAGCTGAATCTGGCTTTGTCTTCCCAGTGGATCACCACTTTTCACATTCCAGGCAGTGAAGGGAAAGGAAATTAATTAATACTCCTGCAGTTGACTTCTGTGAAAAGAGTGTGCCATGCTGCTTGCATAGGCTGTGAGTAATACACTCCTTGATGGTCAATGGGTGGAGGGATTTCAAGCATTTGTAATGAGCTGGCAGCACTGCCCCTCCTACTGTGTCTACAGTTGCAACTAGGAACGCAACATGGCTCATAGAACCATGGAATCATAGAATGTATAAGGTTGGTAGGGATCTTTAAAGGTTATGTAGTCCACCCCCCCTACAGTAAGCAGGCACACCTTTAACTAGATCAGGTTGCTCAGAGCTTCGTCAAGCCTGGGCCTTGGCTGCCTCCAGGGATGGAGCCTCCACCACCCATCTGGGCAACCTGTTGTGCGTCTCACCACCCTCATTGTAAAGAACTTATCCAGAGGCAAAGAAAGATGACAGCTCCATATAGTAAGGAGTGTTTGTGCATGATATCCTGTGAGATGCTATATACACTGGAGGGCAGGATGGCGGTGAAGCTTCACATGAGGTATTTCTCTCTATGAGTAGATAAAGCCAGTAAGCTGGAAAGACACATAACCTTTTGGTATCTCTGTCAATGAATAACTAACACTAGTACTTCCAGAGCTGATATTCTGTACCATTCGGAGAGATGATTTGTGAGTGTGTTTTTGAAAGCAGAGTAACAAACCTTAAAGCTTAAGGCATGCTCTCATTCTGTGATGGATGTAAGTCATACAGTGTTCTTGTCAGTTATATACCAGGTCCAGATTAGCTGTGGGAAGAAGATCCAGCATGCCTGTGTAGGGAACAGAGGTCAGACAGATGGGAAGTGAATGCTGCAGAACCATGATGAATCATTTTAAGTCCCATATTTAATTGATTCATGTAAGAATATGATAAACACTTCTATAACTTCCATCACAATGATTATGCATAATGCAAGAGTTGCTTAATGAGGCTTACCTAAGTCCCTTCCAGCCCTACCATTCTGCAACAAAAGAAATAATGGAGCATTGTAATAACTGAGCCTAAAGATGCCTCGTCTGTAAACACAGAAAATTTCTATGAACAGGGCTGGTTTCTTTCCACTGGAAGGGCAGGTTAGGCCTGCATGTGTGCCTGCTTGCATATATGTACACAAGGCTTTGGGGGGGGCGGGGGGCGATATATGTATTCACCAGAAAACAAAAAGCGTTTGTGCTTGTAGTGTGCAAGTAATTAGAGTCACTGAAGTTTTATTGGTGCTATACACCGAAGAGAGGCTTATTTAGCAAAAGAAAAAATGTAAAGGTTCTGGTGTAAACAAGGATCCTTTGATACATACATCACGTCTCATAACGATAATAAAAACAGGACCGGGAGATCTGGGTCAGGAAACTTCACAAAACTGAGGTCAGAACAAAATGAGAACAGAGGCCAGTTCTGACTACGCTTATCCCTTAATAATTCCATCATACCTAAAAGAATGTCACAGCTGTGACTAAGCAAAAAACAAATGGACATAATGGAAGGGAAAAAAAATACTTTTGTGAGCTTGGGAGCCATGAAATGGATGGTGTTAAAATTTTAAAGAAAGGCTTAGAAGAATTTTGTGTTATCTTCCAAACTGCTCAGTTATCAGTGAAGGCACTGCATGTTGTGGGGTTCATTACTGCTCTAGCTGGTGCCACTGTTTTTAGTTGGCAGAACATTGGGAGCACAGTTGGGCCAGGAAGAGGATATTGATCTGCAGCCAAGCTAGCTGACCAGCTGTGCGTTCAGTGAGTGCAGTACAGAGCATCTCATGAGGCTGCTGCCTTTCTTAAGCCTAGACTGCAGCCGAGGAAGGCAAGCTAAGGAAGGATGCCCGCAACCACAGCAGTATTCAGCTTTCAATGAGAAAGAGATGGTCAGCGTGTCTCCAGGGAGCCTCGCTAGGGCTTCTGTGGAAAAGGCAACAGCTACATAACTGTAAAGAGGTGCAGAGTATATTCTTGCTTGGAGCCAGTCCCAATTCTGTAATTCTCAGCCCCATGTTTAAGTTTCAGGAGAGCACAAAGAGGGTTTCTGGTTAATCCGTATTTAAGAGTGTAAGAAGGAAAGGCTCCCGAGCCCCCTTCTCATTCATGCAGCAGAGCAACAGAAGCCATCACTTGTTGACTTCTAGTGAGTTAACCGTGCTAATTTTAGTCTGTTTCTGCTACAAACAGAAATCAGCACATAACCTCCACCTCAGCTAATTTAATGTCTCCTGGGTTCCCTGAGGTTTCCCTTTCAGGATCCACAGAGGCAAATGGAAGGGGGAGGAGGGGCCAACTTACCATTAAAGATGCCGTCAGCTGCCAATGGCCAAACTTAGAAAGCAATCGATTTTTGTTGATTATTCAGAAATCTCTGATGGTCTCCATGAGTCTAGCACTGTTGTGTGTGGCAGGAGCCACTATAGACAAAAGCTTTGACTGAACTGCTCCCTAGGGATTTACAGGCTGAGTAATAGTGGGTTAATTTCTCTGGAAATTTCTGTGTATCAATAAATTGTTTCAGATGACTAAAATGAAGTGTTGGGAAAAAAGTGTTGAGGGACTCATATGATACTGTCAAGGAGACTCTTCTCCTCTGTTCTTAAAGGTGGCTTGCAATATTTAAACAAACAAACAAACAACAAACAAACAAAAAAGTGACTTTGGGCATTTAAAGCTGATTTTATGAAGGAGGAAGAATTCCTGAAAGCTACTTGATTTGGTTTAGCCTGTCCCTACAAGAGATGAGGGTTTTTTACTTGAGGAGCATCTGCTACTTTGTTTCTCCTTGCCTTACAGTGAAGTATGCTTTCTCAGCCTTTAATTGAAACTGAGATTGGTGGGCTAGAGGGTCAGTCTTTTTATGCCCTTGAGCTCTTTATGTAGTTAATGCTCAGATGTTTGAGTTACATAGGTGTTAACCGAAACAAAGGATTAGATTACACAGCTTTTGCAGTGAATTAATTTCATTGATGCAACCCCAAATCAGTTTTGTTAGATCAGCACAAAATCCCATCCATAGGCAAGGCCAAAGCATTTTAGAGAGCTCAGAGAAAATGTAATTGGTTTCACATTTTGCTCCTGTTTTATTTCATTGGCTCTTCTGGTGAAATGAGGCTACTAGTTCACAACTGGTCACAGAGGCTTCTAGGAACTAGAGTGTAAACAAGACCTGAGTAAAGAAAACAAGCTGGAAGCCACTCATCAACTTTACCACTGCCCTTTTCACTTTTCAGACAAACAGAGCACTGACCCTATGGGAGAAAGCTGTGCTGAAAGCCCAGGAGAGGTCTGGGTGCCTGGTGAGCATAAGACATTGGGTCTGCTCTGGGACCTGGAAATCAGTGTGCTCTGCAGTGATTCTTCCCATCAGCCCTGAAGAGCCGCCGCCCTCACACAGAAGCAGCAGCCTGGCAACAGGCCGCAAAGTCCTTGCAGGAAATAGTACCCAGACTGGGTTTCAACTTGGGACATCCCACCAACATGGGATTTATTCCACCCCAATGTTAGACCATCCCAGGACTGAAAAGAACAGAAAATGAAAGCTGTAGTCCTGTGACATTTATCCTTGGACAAGAAAGGGGTGACACCTCTTCAGCATGGTCAATAAAAGAGGTGTTTCTTAAAATTTTAAGGTCTATCAGGGAAAGACATGACCACACATGTCGAGATACCCTACATCTGCATTGCCCCAACTTCATTTTTTTGTCAATTATTCTATTTTATTGTCCATGTGGAAAATTATAAATATGTCCATTTGGCTACGATTTCCAGGCCTCTGGTCTGCATAGTAGAGTACGGATAAATAGCCATATTCAGGCCACCCCTTTTATTGCACAGATGGTATGTGCTTGCACAATAACTCAGTTGCAGCTCGGATAGATACCTCTCCAGCGTGTCAGGCTCACTGCGGTGTGTCACAGATTGTAGGCTCGCACACTTCTGACTATGAATTATTACATAGAAATACAACAACTTTAATTACTTTATACTTGTGAGGATTTTGCATAAGTGAAGCACATATTTTTGTCGTGAGGCAGAGGCCAGAACATCTCTCCATAAACATAAGCAATTTTGTATGTGATCTGCAGTGCATCCAAAAGCCATCATAAACAGTATGGCAGTCCTCACTCCTTCTGTCTCACTCCTTGCATTACTGGTGATTGGTGATAATAAATGGATTAAAAATAGGAACAATGCAAAGGCTGTTATGTAAGGGAAGTAACTGCTCTGTACAGAGTGTATGTGCCTGCTGTAAGATTTTAGCTTGCATTTAGTATTCTTCCTAAAATGTGTGGCTTGAAAATATCATTTGGTGTTTCCCTGACAAGATATTTTGCTGACAACTGTCTTTCATAAGATTGTAGAATAATTCAAGTTGGGAGGAACCTCAGGAGGTCTCTTCCTTTTCAGAAGGTTACCTCTGAGATCAGACCAAGGTCACTCTGGAATTTATGCTATCGGGTCTTGAAAAGCTCAAATGGGGAATGCACTGCCTCTCTGCTAACTGTTTTTCTGCTTGACACAGAGAAAAGTTTTTCTTTATATCCACCTTGAAGCTTTCTAGTTTCAGCTTATGCCCATTATCTGTCATCCTCCCACCATTTGCTGCTGTGAAGAGCCCGGTGCCACCTCTTTGTACATACTGTCAGGCTGCTAGTTAGCTCTCTCGAAAGTTGTCTCTTCTCCAGCTGAACAAGCACTCTTTCCCCTGCCTTTCCCTTCAGGACAAGTCTCCAGACCCTTGAGACCCTTGGTAGCCCTCTGCTGAATGTATTCCAAAGTATCAGTGGATTTCCTGTATTGGGGAATCCAAAACTGTACAGAGTGTTTTAGATGTGGTCTGGCAAGCACTGAGTAAAAGGAGTTTATAGCTTTCTTGACGGTGCTTCTGCCGAAACAGCCCAGGATGCTGTTGGCTTGCTTTGCTGCCAGGCAGGCTGTTGGCTCATGCTGATTGCCCACCATGATTCCCAGGTCCTTCTCAACGGGGCTTCTCCTCAGCCAGTCATTCCCCAGCCTGTATCATTGCTGGGGTTATTCCTTCTCAGGTGCAGGACTTTCAATTTCCCCTTTCTGAGTTTCATAAGGCTATGGTCAGCCTGTTCCTCCAGCCTATCTAGGCCACTCTGAATGGCAGCCCTGCCCTAAAGTGCATCGACTGGTTCCCCCTGTATGGTGACATCTTCAAAGTTGATGAGAGTTTACTCCATCACTCCTCCAGGTTACAATAAAGGTGTTAAAAGATACTAAGAAAGACGCTAGATTATGAAGAGGTTATGTAAGTTTCCATACACAAGAAAGCCTCTTGAAGAAGAGCTTAGTGCTGGTTATGCCCATCCACTTGCCTATGACTTAAGGGGATGATATGCACAAGTTATGTGGCAAGGCAGTCCAAGGCAGTCCAAGCCCTAGTAGGCAGTTATGCCATATGCTCAGCCTCAGTAGTGCCACGATCACCTCAGTGGCTGAAGTGGTTCTCATCCCTGTGGGTTACAGTGCCTGCACACCAGCCCTTCCTGCAAATCAGTCGTATCACAGATGGGGAGTGTAGTCAATGAACACAATCACAAATCGATATGTATATGCATGAAGTAGGACTGGGGGCATGTAGTTCTCCGCCTCAGGGAATGGGGCATGGCCTCAGGAAAGATTGTTCTTGGGTCCATGTGATCATGAATAAGTCAATTATTTTCTTTTGTGATTCCATTTCTTACCCCTAAAGTAAGGATAATAACATTGCTGTACTATGTAAACATTTTTTTCAGGGTAACTAATGCTTACAGAAATGTTGGGTTTGGATTGCAGTGGTTTCTTCAGACTCTCAGTGAAATCAGAAGCTTGTGCTTCTGGGGAACATGAGTGTTAGAAGCCTTATCAATATGTACATAAACAATTGACAATCTAGGGAAGAACTGCTACACAAATGAATCATCAGCAATACACATGCTGTTTGGGAAATTCTTTAAAAGCATAACAGGAACTTTACAACAAAATTGTTGTTTATCCAGATTTTAAAATGCAGAGACCAATAATGTCCTTAACTAGTGCTTAAACTAGGACTTGTGTGATAAAATATCCCATCTGCAATTACTACAAAATAATTTTAACTAGGAAAGTTGATTGCTTGTTTAACAACCACTTTCTGCTTTTGCCATATAGATCAGTTACTCATAATTGCAACTACACCTGCTTTTAACTATTATGTCTCATTAAGTGTATAAACAAAGCAAAATAACTCCTAGAGTTGAGCCTGACCCCATGCCCTTTGAAAACAAAGGAAGAACAAGACTCCTGGTAACTTCAGAGGGCATTGCATCCAGCCCATTGTTTTTAAAAGTCAAAAGCTAACACAGATCGTTCATTTCCTGGCATTGGCATCAGCAGTAAATGGGATTGCCTCACATAACGTTTGCTCAGTCCTCTGGGGACAAAGGATAAGAGCATGTTACATTGCTCAACAATGATCTCCTCAACCAGCTACACAGCAGCACTATTTCATTTGAATAGCTCGTTACCTCCTTGGCAGTAAAATGAGACCATGGAGTTGAAACTATGGGGAGAAGAGTGAAAGCCAGCAAGAAGGGTGGGTCTGAAATACCATTCTTGGACATGCCCTGCTTCCAAATGAAAGAAGTAGGAGAGAGAGGCTAACATTTCTTCAAGGCAGAAAGTGGAAAATGGCCCATCTGAGGAAACATAGGGGATGCTTGATGGCTGCAGCCTTCTTGGTATTATTACTGTGGAGCAGGGAGTATCTCTCAGTGTTGTGGTCTCTACAGTGTAGGCATCTATACCATTTCCAGTTGTCCAGACTCCCTCCACAGCGAATGGACAGAAATAGGCCTTCCTACTCTATCTCCTAAATGAAGGTGATTCGTTTAATCTATTTTAGACAGCAGAAATGGGATGAGAGGAGCTCTGCCCTCAGAAGGCCTGTTCCATTGACTATAAGGGGAGCCTAGACAGTTAACTCAGATACAGACACCTACAATGCAGAATCTATATTTGGACAGATGAGTCCCACTGCTGGTGTTTACTATAAATAGGGAAGTGCACTGTATATTTAAAGCAGAAAATCCATCGGGTACTGCTGAGATTATTGTTAATGCTGCTTAAACTAGTTAATTAAATAACTAGTCAATCACCCCCTGGTGTACAGAGGACCAGTCATACAGCTACTGAAGTCAATAGTAAAATTCATGCAGGCAACAGCAGGCACTGATCTGAGTCTGTGTATAACCATGCATTGAAGCAAGAGGAAAACCCAGCCTTAGTTCTAGATCCATTCCTTTTATT
>VZTU01033380.1:4585-27195 GCA_013400835.1 Zapornia atra
CTGCCCCCCCCCCCCCCCTTTTGTTTTTTTTTTGGTGTGGTGTTTTGGTTTTTTTTTTTTTTAGTTTGTTTTAAAACCATCATGAATAGAACTGTTTGAAGCTACCCAGGAGGTGTAGGATTTTAGAAGGAGTCCTCCTACAAACACAAGTGAGGACAAAAATGATATGAAACAGAGACGGTGCAGTATGTGAACACGATCCTGGTGTTCACTGAGAGTACTGTACCACAGTGCATGCCCAGAGGGGTGAGCTAGGTACAGAGGAGCTCTCCAGCCTGCCCTCCCAGCAGCTGCTCCAGCTGGCAGGTCCTTCTACTGACCTTTCAAGTGCCAGTAATAAATACGGTGAGACATGGCAAAGGACAGTAAGTGAGATGTGGGTATGGGAGCCAAAGCCTCCTGAGACACCTTGATGCTGCAATACAGGTGTGTTGGTATGTGGACACAGTGTCCCATCTGTGTTTCAATTCCTACATCTTCTGCAGCAACTGGAAGAAACTACCCAGCTGAAACTCCCAGCCTTCTATCAGGGCCTCCTGTTCACACTTGCTGCTGTTACTGACATAGTCTCTACACCCTGATACTCTTCTTCCGGCATCCCTTGTCTGTGACTTTAAAAGGGAATCGTTTAGAGGCCTGACTTTTACGATCTCTGCTCCCACTCTCAGCTCTCAGCGCTTCATCAGCCAGCAGTTATCATTTCTTCCGTAAATCTACAAGTTACTCCTACACTACTACTATTGTCTCACAGTTTCTGCAACTGCCCAATGCCCCACAGCTCTGAGCGCTGACCACACAGACCATTCATCGTGCAGGATGCGAAACACACCACAAAGGGCCATGACCTTGGAAGGGAATTATTTTCCTGTAAGTACAGCCTTTCATAAGTGGGTTAAGAGTCTGGTGGGTAAACAGAGGTCCTGGCCCTGGAGATGCTTTTTAAAATCTTTGAGAAGGCTGTTTATCAGAGGTTGAGAGGAATTTCATGGTGGCCTTACAGCAAATCAAATGATCCCTCTCCCTGTACTCTCATTTGTGGTTTGAATCCTTTACAATAAGCCGGTTTTTGAGGCAGAAAAAGGTGGTTGGCTTGTTGGTGGATAAAACTCAAAGCTCTTTTATGGACAAAACTTCAGAGGAAATATGGTAAAAGGGCTAAGACTGACCTGCTCACAGAAATATGAGATAAAACTGGAAGGTGCAGCCCAAGTTGACTTGTAATCAGCTCAGTCAGACAACGAGTACAGCTTTCATTTGAAAAGGTGCAAAATGGTTCAAAAAACCACGAATAGTGACCCAGAATACTGGCTGTGTTGCAGCAGCTTCATGTTGACAGACCAGCATGTGGGAACCATAAATCCAGACTTGGAGAGCTCTGTCTGTGAAATCACGTCCTCAGGTGATGCTGGCCTCACACACTGCCTTGCAGAACATCTTTCTTCCAGCTGCTGAAAGAGCGAAGGAAAGACAAATCTGGATTGCTTCTGTGACGTTTGGAGGCTCTGGACACTGACACAAAGAGAAGATGCTGTGTGTCTTCTCTGCCCTGCTTGGGGCTGAAGGTGAGCAGCCAGGCAGTGTCATTGCTGAGGGAAGGCAAACACAGGTTGGACTCTGCCCAGAATCAATTCCAGAAAGTGAATTTTTTTCTTTGGTCCAAGGAATTTACAATCACTTGGTACCATCAGCTTAGGAATGTGAAAATACAAACAACTGGCTGTGTCCCAGTGCTATGGGAGAGTTACCTCTAAGAAACTAGTAATAGTGATAATGCTCTGTATCTTCTGTGACCCAGAAAAAGGGAGCACAGCACACCCCGGTCAGTGCTCAGTACCTATATGAGATGCCAGATCAATCAGGTTATTGAGGACTGCACTTTTAATATTAGCCTCAACCTTTCCAAAACTATATTAAGTGCTAATCCTTGTTTTCCAGAACTCCCTTGCACTCCCTTGAGAGGGCTTTCCTTTCTCTATAGAAGTTGCAGTGCTTGTTTTTGCACTGGCCTCAGTACTCAGTGTCCTGACTTTAGTAAAGTTGGAACATATAAGCAATGTGCCTTTTTAGTAGGCTTAGGCTTCTGAGGTGTTCTACATTAGGGGCTACATGACAGAGATTTCCAACAAATGACCCAGCAAAAAGAAGCAGTGCAGCAGATGAAAAAAGCCTTCATAATGCCCAAGTATTACAAATTTAATGCAGCATTTTTTGTAAAAGTAGTTAAACCTCAACAATCTGTAAGAAAACTTGAAATATCATATTATCCATTAAGCAGTATTTTCACCTGTGCATGCCTTTACAAGAAAAGGCGGCAGAGAAAAGTCAAAGGAATATTTTCTTTTCCTGAGTCACACTGAGTTGCTGATAAAGAAATTTGAACTTCAAAGCTGGATTGGACTTGGTCTAGAGAAGCACAAACCTGCTGCGAGTCCCAGCGTAGGCTAGCTGTACCTCAGGGCTGAGTGTGCAGGATAAGGATGTGCCATCTTACTGCAAACTCCCTTCTAAAGCAAGCAGATGGTTGCCACAGACAACAAGTGAAAACTCAGTTCAGTCGACCTCTACTAGCAACTGTGGTAAATCTCTTTAATGCAGATGCTGGTGATATTGCATGTATTTGTCCCAAGTAACAAGCAGTACTCTGGTTTTGACTCGAGTGTTAGGACCAGATGTCTCCCTTCAAATAGCCATTGCCAAAATCTCAGTCCATCCCTGAAAACTGATGCAAAGAGGACAGGCAAGGACTAACTGGGAGACATGCTGAATCTGCACCACAGGGGCTGCTGGGCATGGACTGGATCCCGGGAGCTGCATGAACCAAGTGGTACAGGGCTACACAGAGCACAAAGTTGGGGACACTACAACCCTGCCCCACGTGGCAAATGTCACAAAGCCTCCAGTGTTTTGGGACATTTATAACTGAAGTTAGTAAAAGCTTCTGGTTGGTATTTTGCACATTTTGAAATAAAGCATTCAGCAGAGCTGAAATTTATTAATTTTGAAAACTAAGCCATCTGGTATATTAGCTGCTTAATTACAGCAGAAAGAGTCATGAATGAACAATGTGAAACACTTTCTAGTTTCCATTTGAGGATTCAGAGTTTACTTGAGCCTTTTTAATTCTTGGTAAAAAAGGAGAAACATGCAAACAGTGATGTTATGCCATGCCTTCAGCTTTGTTTTCTTCTTTTCACATAGTAAAAACCCCAGAAAACCAAGGAACAAACCCTTCCACCCAAAACTCAAACCCTGAACTCTGAACTACAGTGATAAAATTCAGTCTCTCTTTACAAAGCAGTGATGACAACAATCACCACATGCAGATGAGTATGGAAGAATAATAATCAAAGAAAGATGTTTTGTTTCTCAGTTTATTATTGCATTTAATATTATTTTTTCCCACCGGGCTGTAAATCACTTGTTTTAGTGAGCTTTCATTCATTCTAACCATTTCTGATCCCATGGTAAAGCCCAACTTGAAACAATGTGGACTTGATGAGTTTACTCTGCTTGAAACAAGGAAGCCTTTGTCCCACATGCCCTAGGCAACCTAAAACACAATGCACCTATCCTCCTTTGCCATGAGACCTTCAGTCAACATTCCACATGGTTTATGACAACTGAACCAACACTTAGGCCTGAGGCATTCAAACTTGACCTTTGAAATAGAGGGTGCATTGACGTGTATGAACCCTGTAGCGTGTTGCAGTTGTCCCTGCAATATAGGTACAATGGGAAATACAGAAGTTGCTGCTACAACAAGTCATTTTGCATGGCTGTTTTTTCACTATTGATCTTTTGTGAAAGAGAATGAAATTTAGAAATTGTTCTATGCAGCGCAAATTTTCCTGCATTACTGAGGGGGGAATTTTACCAAACGTTTTTGTAAATGTCTCGCCTCTCCCACACATGATGTCACAGGGCTAGCTAACGTGCTCTTCCACAGTGTCCCAGGGCATGTCTCAGCCCTGAAGCTGTTCTCTGTTGCATGCTGATAAAGAGCGTATGCTGCCTAACAGGTTTGTCCTGAAGAGAAACTATGATACTGCAGATTCCCACAGCATGCAACGCCTGCTCCACCAAAATCCAGAAGCCCCAGGTGCTGGTGTGACTAGTCAGGACTGTTTAAAGTGGACCCTGAGATGTTCTGCCACACCTCAACGCATGAGGGTATCAGAAGGGAAGACTGAATTATGGTACAAGCAGCTAATTAAAGAGGAGGCCACAAAGCAGGATAAAACACTGTTTCTGCTCATAGGGATGTCTGGGCATATTTGAAGGTCACTTAACAAACCCTGGGGGAAGGAGATGGTGATGTTACCATGCTCTTCATGATAGCTTTGCCTTGGTTGTTTCTACCTTGCAGCAGCGAGGACAACCAGTAGATGAAACAGCTCTCCTACTGGCAAGGCCACACCTTGGATGAATGGTTGCCTGTGGATTATCAACAACATCATTTTGGTGGTTACTTTTAGGAAAAATAGTTTTCAGAGTGCCAAAAACCCCCATATTATGAGACTCCAAGACTGGATGGACCATTAATAATTAGTATTAACACGTGATGGGAAAAAACCAACAGCAGCCTACAGTTTTTATCAACTGACAGATTTACAAGAGATGGTGGTTGCTCAACATCATAGGAGAAACTGAGGCAAGGGAAAAAAGCAATAAAAGTTATTTCAGTGCAGATAGCTAATCCGTGGTAGAGCAGAACTAAATTCCACTTTCCTTACATTTAAATAGATAGGTCACAGTGCCTTGTATCTTTTCAGGTAATAAATACCTTGGAGATTTCTCCTTTCTGCCCATTTTGTAACTTGCGCTGACTAGTTTTGAAATCTCTCTAATGTGACACATATTATGTGAGGCATTCTTCAAAGGCTCAAATTCACATCATTCTAGCAGAGTGGCTGAAAGCCCCTGGTATTTGATGACAGTGAAAAATAGTTTTCCTATATTTGCGCATTGCTCAAATAGGTGAAATTTCTGTATTTTTCATATTGCAATCAGTCTCCGTTCAGATTCCAATTGTGTGCTGTTTCAAGTAAGTTGGTGCAAAATGTAATTTGCACTCACCCATCTGATTCAAGGGGAGTCTAAAATATACTTGTCGCGCCACTTCTACATGTTACAGTAATTCTCTCAGCACAGCTTCCTGGAGGTGAACCAAATGGCTGAAAACAGCTAGCATACAGGACTCCTACTGCAGAAAGCTAACCAAAAACTCCCTAGAAACACTGGAAAGGAATAAAACACAAAGAAAAACAGACTGCATAGTCGACAAGCATTTCTTAACTCTTCATTTGGTTTTCTTTAACAGTTCCCTGAAACAAAGCAATGCCTGAGACATGGGGAGCTGTATTGCAGAAACACTTGACAGATAAAATACTTCAGCAACCAGGTATCCTGCAATGATTTGAGTTTTGTCATGGTTTGCCATGGTGTGTTCCAAGAGATACTGAGCAAACTGACTGGCTGCTACATAAATGAACTTCATAAGCTTTTGCTCTCACTGTGCACCAGTTTATTCTTCCATTTGCTAAAGCTGTGTCTCACTCAAAGGATGGATCGTTTTAATCAGTGTAAATGGGAAAACTGAGAATGCAAAGCATCGCTTAAACAGACCGTGTGCAGCAAAGCACAGAGGCATGTGCTTATCTTTAAGAAGGGGAATCATTCCAGTCAATTAAGCAATACTGAATTGAGTGTCTAAAGTCCAGCTCATGCTTTTGTACTTGGATGGACCAAGTTGCCACTTAGGTATTTTTCACTTATCTCTCTCATGTGAGGTTTCTGCTTAAATCACCTGTGCCATATGCATACAAATGATGAAACATGAAGCCACTGCACTGTAGTTGCTGACAGGACCGACCCCAGTTCTTGAGCATACAGAAACAAGTCTTGTTTTTGCAAATCATAGATTCTCCAGGAGATGACGAATAAAGGCAAAGTATTCCCTTTGTAATGCTCGAGTCTCTTCGGTTTCTTAGGCTGACAAACAACTGCTGCTAAGCTTTTTTTCAGCATGTGTCATTTTGCTGGACGGTTCCCAAGCCTGAGTGGAAATCGCAGTAACAGCAGTTGAGATTTATCTGCAATAGGATTACCAGATTTCCTACTACAGCTCTTGGAGGCGGATCACTCCATTATGCTCCAGTTAAAGAGATCTGAGACCTGCTCAAGAGAGGGAAGTCTCCACTGCAGCTTCTATTTGACATGCTGCTGCCTTCACCTCACCTACTCTGCCCTCACGTGCCTCCTTTCTGTTACTCAGGCACTGGCAAGGGAGCTGCTTCATCTCCTGGACCACTGTGCCAGATGCTCCACCCTTGCTCCTTCCTTCCCTCCCATACACTTAAGAGTTTTCTGCCTGTGACACCCGGAGAGCCATTTATTACACCTTGTCTTTTCCTGTTCCACATCTTCTTAACCCATTAATTCAATGGATTTTTCCACATGTGGAAATATCGTCTCTTCCTTTGGTGTTAGAGTTTATAAAGGAAAAGTATAGCAGAGCAAAACTAATATTAATAAGAGAAGGGATGAAGAAGTGTTTACAGGAAAGAAAACATAGTGCCCCTGTAGCCCTTACACTCACTCCCATCTCATCTTTTCCATGGCTTGCATGAGGTGATTAATGCAGCAGTTCAGGCATCCTTAATGCTCATGATAGCACATAGACACCCCTTCACAAGGCCCTTCCTTCTTCCTCCTTGGCATGCCACTAAGTGAGGGGCAGCACTGGTTGTTGCTAGATCCTACTGCAAACAGTCATCCTGGCTGCCAGAAAAAATGGGTATGGATATTTTCCATACTTTTCTCCCTAAAAGTCGTGGTGCCAGTACAAGGGTTACAATTCTTTCCTTAGCTGTCAAAGGTATTAAATGTATGGGAGCTCCATTTCCTTAAGACCTCTTCAGTCTGTAAATTCAGTGAAATCTGATTAAAAAGGAATGTTATTGAGAGCAGTAGGGATAACGATAAGCAAAGGAGTCACATGGGCCTCCTTTTTTTCACATGAAACACATATCCCCACCCTTCTAAACTTCAAACTCATTTGACCTCCTGTGGGTTATTTTTGGCCTTGCTCCCATAGCACCTTCTTCTGTAATTCAAAGTCACAGACCCTGCTGCCTGTGTATCAGAGGCGAAATTTTATATATAAACATAATTTAACCCTTTGACATCTAGAAGGAAAATGTTACATGCAATATGCTAATATAAAGGAAATAACTGATGTGGAAGCCATTGAAGTGATCTTCGACCCAACTTTCCCCTTTGCACCATAATTTTATCTAATAGCCAACTGCATTTTGGCATTTTAAATCTAAAATTGAATGTTGGAAACAGGAGGAGGTCAACTGTACTTTATTGCCCTAGCAAAACAAATCACTACAGAATAATGATATGAATTTTGGTAAAGTACAACAGAAGGACTGAACCCTGTATTGTATTTAGCTTAAGTGACCTTTGGCTTGCCATCAAACATTCCCACTTCACTTACTATGGCCACTTACTTTTTTCTTTTTTTTCTTTTGTTAAAGTGACTGCTTTTACAAACAGTCTCTGGATCATTACCTCAAGAGGTTACTTAATTATTTATAATTCTGATGCAGAAAAAGCAATATATTCTGAGGAAGACATACCATTAATTAACATGTCGTCTTCTTTATCACTACCTTTTTCACATTTTGATCTTGTTGTCAAGGGTGTTCTCATTCATTTATAACTTGGGCAAGTGAGTTTTGCCACACTCCAAAACACAACATCTGTTGACTGGAACGTAAAAAAGAATTGTATGTTATCTCTCTTTGAGCAAAAAAACCCACTTTAATATGATGTCACATACCTCAATGGTTATTTTGGAATTTAATTCCATATACAGTAGTCACCCAGCCTCTACTAGTGTTTTTTCTGCTACTGTATAGGCTGGTAAAGTAATTCTAAGGTAAGTTCACTCTCTCTGTGTTAGTTTTTGCTGTAGGGAATTGCATTATTGATATTGTTCCTTCTCCCTAAGTCACAAATCACTTATTTTCTTCAAATCTGCAAACGGATTGCTCAGACAAATCAGTCCCAAGCCACCAATTCCTTCATTGATGCTGAGATAAAGTCATTGCCCTTGCATGCTGAGCCAAACAATTTGCCAGCTTGCACTTGATAGATGGTTCCCCAAAAGGTTTATAAAGTTGAAAGTCTAACACTTTAGTTTCCTATATTATAAACTACCACTATGTCAAATGGAATTTCCTTAATTCTTTTACATTGAGTTCAATGAGGGTACCCAAGAAAATATTTGGACTCAGGTGGACAGCACCTTCCTTATACTCTGTAAATACTGCACGACAGGTTCAAACCAAATATATACCACTCAGGTAGTCTTATGAACAGGTATGGAGAACTTTTTCTTTCTGGCATCTTCCTGCTCTTCTCCCTGTGTCTGAACAGTAAAGTTAATCTAAATGTCGGTCTGTGTGGCCAGGCAGGGAAATGCTCTCCATGTCCCAGTCACGTACTGTGGGGAAGGGGCTAGCTGTTCTCTCTCCTTTCCTGTGCAGCTCTTTCCCTCAAGGTGGGGCTTTAATCCCCTGTGGAACCAGTCATAGAGTCAGCCTTTGAAGTCAGGTATGAACACAGGGCTTCTGTGCATATATTATGCAAAGGAACCCATTCTGTCTTCCTTTGGTACTGATGAAGGTTTTGGTATCTGCAGGAATAATCTAGAAGAAACTCATGAAAGAAACCCTTTTGGCTTATTCAGTCAATAATGTTTTGATCTTCCATACAGAGATTAATATTTCTGCAAGTAGGTTCCAAATAGATATGAACATTTTGATTACACGCAGGACAACAAATGCATTTTAAATCTGTGTTAAGTATGGCAGAAAAGTGACAACAAAGGAGCCTAAGTAAAAAAAAAAAAAACAAAAACATGCAATGCTAAGTGAGAAGCGATTAATTTCACTAATTAATACCTTAAATTTATCTAGGACATGTTATTACAGGCTCTGAATTCTCTCACTAAGCATTTCTTATGTCTCAAAGCCCCAGGATAATGTCTGATGACCACTGGCACATGAAGATACAACAGTACTAATGATGCATTTAAGAGTGAGAATACTGCCAGGATAATTTTAAAGCATTAATAACAAAAAAACTGCACTGTCTTTAATTAATTCATTAGGATCAAATCTGTCAGAAATGACCTGTTAAAAGGCCATGACTCAGTGCAAGAAACCTTCAATAGTTCTATATATTATATATACATATAAATATAAAAGAAATAACATTTTAAGCGTGGATAAGTTCTGCTTTTATAAATGAAGGAACCCAACTAGTCTTCTATATTTTCTAAATGGGGAAAACTAATGAGTTTCCATTTAGGAACAATTGACTGCAAAAAATTACAGCTGGTTTTGAGTTCTTGAAACCACAGAATTTACTTTAAATGGTTCAAAAATAAGCCAGACTGACTGAAATTCAATTAATGAAAGAATATTTCATCCATATACTAAAGCCTTGGGATCTATTGTCTACTCTGTATATTTGTGAAGCTCTCAGCAGCATTTCTTGGACATAAATGATGAACCATATGCCCTTTCCACTTTGTGTCTTAATGACAATGGTGCTTGCTAGAACATACAAAGCTGAACTGATTCCCAAGTTTGAGGTTGGAAACACATTTTTCTTCTGGGGTTAAGAGCCAAAGTTTTCCTCCCTCTCCTTCTTCCCGTAACACTCCCCCTCTCTCTCCCTCTTCCTCTCCTCCTGTCACTTCCTTTCCCCTCCATATTCTCCATAGTTTTATTTATCAAATTTCCATTTATGTCAGTTTGTCCCACACAGACAATTTGGCACAGATAGATGTCAAATGTGAACACCCTCACACTCTGGTCTTTCCTGTTTTTCTTCTCCTTTTACTTCAAGTAGGCTTTGTATGTGTGCATCAAAGGAATTGCACTTTAAAGCACTCCTCCAAAGGACAAGTCTCAGCCTCAGGAACACATGAACAGTTAGAGTCTTTGAAATAATAGATTCAGAAACTGAAAAGGCTTGTGGCATTATGACTTGGTGAGGAAAATGGCAGTATTGGTAGTATGACCCTTGAAAAATGAATTACACTTTATCTCCGGCAATCATTGCTGCTTTTTCACCCCTAATTCCATCCTCTTGAAGCAGTATATAAACATCTTCCCCTGTATGGGAGGTACCACAGTCTGGAATACAACCAGAGAATTGTGGGGGAGCTGTTTCCTGCCTATATTTCTGCAAAAGAGCAGGACGGAACTGTAAATGGGACAACAAAAAGCCTTTGTGTTTATGGAAGGTGATGACCAGGAAACCTTATTCTAATAATTATTCAGTAGCCTGCGCACAACCCAAGCCTGCTCCTCTACCTTGAACTAAATAAGGCCAACTTGGATGGGGTTTTGGGGAATCTGGGCTTGTGGAGGGTGTCCCTGCCCATGGCAGGGGATTGGAACTTGATGATCTATAAGGTCACTTCCAACCCAAACCATTCTATGATTTTGTGATAAATGCATGCCTTCTTCAAATATCATGCTGTATTTGGTTTGTATGGCAACATTTTTTGAGTGGAAGTTACAGGAGTGGCCTCTCTGAGAAGCTGCTAGAATCTTCCCCTATGTCCAACAGAGCTAAACCAGCTGACTTCAAGATGGACTGACTGCTGGCCAAGGCCGAGCAAGTTGGTGACAGTCGTAGCACCTCTGGAATAATGTAATTAAGAAAGAAAAGAAAAATTGCTGCGACAGAACAACAGCAGCCAGAGATAGGAGTGAGAAGATGTGAGAGCAACATCCCTGCAGACACCAAGGTCAGTGCAGAAGGAAGGGGAGGAGGTGCTCCAGGTGCTGGAGCAGAGATTTCCTTGCAGACCATAGAGAAGACCATGGAAGGGCAGGCTGTCCCTCTGCAGCCATGGACATCCATGGTGGAGCAGAGATTCACTCGCAGCTTATGGAGGACCCCACACTGGAACAGAGGAAGAGCGTGAGGAGACCTCCCCCTGAGGAGGAAGGACCAGCAGAGATTTGTGTTGAACTGCCCCCAACGCCCATTCCCTGTAGTCCTGTGCCTCTGTGGAGGGAGAAGGCAACAAAATGGGGAGTGAAGTTGAGCCCGGGAAGAAGAGAGGGGTGTGGGAAGGGTTTTTTTAAGATGTGTTTTTTATTTCTGATTACTCTACCCTGATTTGATTGGTAATAAATTAGACTAATTTTTCTAAGTTGAGTTTATTTTGCTTGTGAAAGTAATTGGTGAGTGATTTCTCTCTGTCCTTATCTCGATCCAGGAGCTTTTCATTATATTTCTCTGCCCAGTCTAGCTGAGGAGAGAATAGAGTGGCTTTGGCGGGCACCTGGCCTTCAGCCAGGGTCAACCCACCAGAGATACTATTTCCACTATGTATGAAATACACCTGACTCCTCAGTACGATCAAATATATTTTTGGAATATTTCACTTCTATTTAAAACTTTTACTTGATCCTTCATTCTGACTAAAATTTGCAGCATGACGTTTATACCAGAGTTTTAATTAGCTCTATTTTATTTTTGGGACTTATTAAATGGATCTTTTTATACATCATAGTGCTATGGGGCTACTGCAGCTTCTCCCCAGCATGTGATAAAATATGCATCACTAAAGGCTGTAAATTACTTTTTCCACCTACCCTAACAAAATTGCAGCTTGACTTTTTTTGCTGCTGATTCTCAGAAAGGCAACTCTGTTGACTTCTGCTGATGTCAGGAGGAAGAGCTGATGCAGGCAGGACACTGTCTTGTTTGCCTCCCCTTACCGCTCTTTCAAAATTTGTTTTGCTGTAGGTTACATATAAACAAACAATTTATATGTGCTTTCATTTCAAAACTATTGCTGACATTTAAGGAGGGATTGTAATAAACAGGAAGGGCTATTTTTTCCTTCTCCAGTTTTTGGAGATAATCTTTCCCTCTTTTTACTATGTGAAGAATAATGTGATTGAATCAATCCCAAAGACTCCTAAAATTTCCTAAATAAATTTTGAGTTGATGGTCCATTTGCAGTGGACATATTTACACAGACAACCTGTCCAGTTACTCCCACCAAAAGACAAAGGCTTGAATTTTCTCTGTGAGGTCAAGGTTTCTGCACTATTTTCCACATATAGTGAAAGACCAGTGGATGGTCCCTCCAGTGACACCATAGGTTGCTCTCTTACTGGGATCCCTCCAGTCTGAAGCCAGAGCTTCTTGAGATATGAAGGAAAGAACTGTTTCTTACAGACCACAGTAAGGTTTCAACAGATTAATAGGTCAATCACTCGCATTTATGTAGTTTTTGACAATACAATGCTATACAGTTTCCCTCATTCTAGTGTTTTATCTTCTTTAGTTCATAGGCTGGATTGCAGTTCCTTAATTCATAGTCACCGCCATTGCTTTTTATTATATGCCAGTCAATCCTTGTGCTCAGTGCGGAATCATTATTTTCCTCATAGATTTTTCTATAATTCTCCTCACTACATTATCCGAGAGCTTTGTAAACTCTGCCTTTATCCTTATAATCTACATCAGACAAAGTGTTGTTATTTTCCTCGTCTTAGATGGGGAGAAATAGGTCATGGTGAAATCAAAGTATTCAGAAGAGTGCATTAATTGTAGGTGTCCATTTTAAATGAGGGAGGAGCTGACTTTCTGAAAAGGATTAGCTTTGCTAGAGCATGTTACAAGGTGCACAACAAAGATTTCATTGATTTTCCCAGCAGTGAAGAGTGCTCAACATTTCCTTAGCTTCTGTTGGCAAAAATATCTGTGGGTACTCATGACCTCCACAAGTAGTTATCCCATATTTGACATCAGGTAGTCACTAGGGCATCTGTGGCTGAATTTCTCTATAGAGAGTCTTTGAAGAAGGTGAGATTTAGTCATTTCATGGCAAATGAGGATTATCCAGTACTTTCTCGGTGTTTCTTTCTCCACTGAAACAACATGTCCACCAGGAGATAAATGGAGGGTCTGTCCCTGCTGGTCATATCCTCTTAGGAAACCTGAATGGAAATTTCAGTGTAGAATTTCTACAAGTGCCCTTGAAAACCTCCTAAGCTATTACCACAAGAAGAAGCAAAAACCAGCAGCAAAATTCCATAATTAATAGACATTTCTATTATTCACCACACAGGCATATACATGAAAAAGAAAGCACCCAATTCCAGAAACTTCTGTAGGGATTTTCTTTCCTCCGGTAAAGTAAGAACAAGGCTCACTGAAGCCTCAACTTGATTTTTTTTCTCCCTCTTCAGCAGAGTAGATATTTTTGTACTGTTTCTGAATGGACACCAGGTTAACGATGCTAATACAAACCTGGTGGAGGATAAAACATGAACAGGGAAAAATATTTAGACATACTTCTTAGAGTTTCCCACGTTGGCATCTTGAACAGTGAAATCACTGAATCAACTTTTCTACAGGAAAATAAAAGCTACACAGAAAATGTTATTATTGTCTGTGTTTACTAAGTGCTGTTGCCTGCCTCCTCCTCAATGAGGCAGAAGCTTTGTTTAAACTGTCAAATGCTCAAAAGCTCCACTCGTATCCCACAGGAAGAATATGGGGGATATTTTTCCTAAAAAAAACCCCACCTAAACAAACAAACCAAGAATTCCCCAAAAGTGTCACTACATCTCTGAAGTGCTGAGGTACTCCTAAAAAACAGTACTAAAATCTTAAGGCTGTACACTGGATTAGCATTTGGATTTGCTTTTACTCTCAGTGGTATTTGTTTAGTGGCTATAGCAATACATTTAATGATTACAAGGCAGCCCCGAGAAGTTCTCACGATGAATTGCAAAAGATGAATGGAAAATCTGAGATAGATGGACACTAAAACCAAACAACTAACTCCCAGAAAGAGAAAAATATTTGCATAAATTTGTGGCTCTAAAGAAAGTCTGTGGAACCTGAATTTGCATAATCTAAATGATGAGAAAAGTTAAGGAAACTAAAGAGTGTTTAGACATCTTGGTGCCAGGGCTAGCTCTTAACTTGCACAAATCACTTTGTGAGAAGAAATCCCATGTGCCCTGATCCTGGAGCCAGAAAAAGCACTAAGACGGATTTCCCAGAAGAAAGGGACAAAAGACTGCAGTCTGATGGGAAACAACAGCATAAAAAAGACTTTGGAGGTTTGTGTAACAGTATCTAGTAGAGTTACTGGACATTGTTCCATATTGAGGAATGGAAATACAAACCTTGATAGCTTTGATCCTTATTGCATGTTTAGGAACCAATAGGTGAAGACGAGTCTTTTATAGTCTGCACTGTCATAACATTATTGCAACTGAACCACCCAGGAACTGCTGAACCCTCAAGATGACAGCAGAACTTGGACAAAGACGTGGAGTTGCACATCTGCCAGAAGCAGAAGGAAAGCAGACAAGATCTGCAACCATGGCAATGTCAGCTTAGATACCCTGACACTCCTCCAGTGGCTCTCTGTCTCCTGCCTTCTGCTGAATGCCAAAAACTGAGGCTGAAGTTTCCCTAGTAGCGCTCTCAAAATGATAGCTATGCAAAGGAAAGGAGGAAAGAAGGGAAGGTCTCTTGAAGAAAAAACAGGAGATGGTTCAGAACTGCAGATTTTCTCCCCTCTCCTTTGGCCTTCAACCTCTTTAAATTCAGGATTTATCTAGATGTAAGTATGAAAGACAGACAGCACTGGTGGCACCTAGTGAAGGGTATCACAGGTTTAAAAAATCTGGAAGTTCTGTAGCCTCATGTCCTTCTCTATTATCTTTAAAAATATTTATAGTATTACAGTTCAGACATGTGAAAGAGTATGTCCTGTCAAGGTTACTCTTTCCCTGAAGCATGCAAATGTCTAAATCACCTTACAAATAAAGTTTGCGTTTTCAAAGTGTGGTCAGTGTTGAAACATATGAAGAGAAAGCATAATTCAGCAAACACCATGCTGAGTGGCTCTTTAAGATTTAGAGCCTACCCAAGGAATGCTGATACTATCTTTAAACAGAATCCCATTTCTGTCAGTATTTCATGTATGGGGTCATGATGCAAAACATGTATTGGGACTCTTTGCTAAGGCGGTAAGTGGAAGGACTCTGCTTAAGAAAAGTCTGCTTAACTGTAGTATGCGCTGCCATCCAGAGAGACCTGGACAGGCTGGAGAACTGGGCTGGGAGAAATCTAATGAAATTCAACAAGTGCAAGTGTAAAGTCTTGCACCTGGGAAGGAATAACCGACTGTATCAGTACAGGCTGGGGGATGACCTGCTGGAGAAGAGCTCTGTGGAGAAGGACCTGGGGGTCCTGCTAGATGACAGGTTGGCTATGAGCCAGCAGTGTGCCCTGGTGGCTAAGAGAGCCAATGGGATCCTGGGATGCATCAGGAAGAGTGTGTCCAGCAGGTCGAAGGAAGTGATCCTCCCCCTCTACTCTGCGTTGGTCAGGCCCCACCTGGAGTATTGTGTCCAGTTCTGGGCTCCCTGGTATAAAAAAGACAGGGACCTCCTGGAGAGAGTCCAGAGAAGGGCGACAAAGTTGATTAGGGGTCTGGAACATCTCCCCTATGAGGAAAGGCTGAGTGAGCTGGGTCTGTTCAGCCTGGAAAAAAGAAGACTTAGGGGGGACCTAATTAGTGTTTATAAATATCTTAGACATGGGATGCAGGGGGAATTGGCCAGCCCCTTTTCAGTGGTCTGTGGGGACAGGACAAGGGGCAATGGCTGTAAGCTGGAGCATAGGAAGTTCCGCACCAACATGCGGAAGAACTTTTTTACAGTGAGGGTGACAGAGCAGTGGAATAGGCTGCCCAGGGAGGTGGTGGAGTCTCCTTCTCTGGAGATATTCAAGTCTCGTCTGGACGCCTATCTATGTAATAAGAGATAGGGAGCCTGCTTTGGCAGGGGGGGTGGACCCGATGATCTCTTGAGGTCCCTTCCAACCCCTAAGATTCTGTGATTCTGTGATTCTTTGATTTGCAGTTACTTGTGTCACATACTAAGTACCCAAAGGACTCCATGTTTTCCAAAATAAACCCAACCACTCCTGGGCAGTCTATTAAGAGAGCAATTCACAGAGATGGTGGCATGGCAACTACCATATGAAGGAGCATACCACCTTCCTTCCTGGTCCCTTTCATGCTCTGAGTACTTGTCACCTGAGTGCCCCTACTTCAATGCTCTCAGTAGCCTCTACATTTCCCCTTCAATGGCTCTTATGGCTACTTATTTTATGATGCTTAACACTTGTTTCCTGAGCAGTAATGAGACTCTGGAAAGAAGCCATGCTCCAGGCATCTCTACAGTCTTAATGCAAGCAGGGATATGTTCACAGAATCACAAAGTTGGAAAAGACCTTTAAGATCATTGAGTCCAACTGTTCCTGTCCTCTACTAAACCACATCCCTGAGAACCTCATCTACCCATCTTTTAAATACATCCAGGGATGGTGACGGAATCCCCTCCCTGGGCAGCCTGTTCCAGGTAATGTTGTTATGTATTATGTGAAAAGGGACAGTTCACAAGTTGTATTATTTTGTGACAGCATGTTTCTAGGAGAAAGTCTGCACTGTGTGAAGGAAGGAAACTCATTTGGTAAACAGGAGCTACTATCCCTACTTTTACAACTAGGCTTACCCAGATCATAGGGCTTCCTTTTACTTACACATGGAGGAAGCTTTCTCTAAAAGGCCTTATACGAAAAACTGTTTTTCATCAGGTGGAACTGGGTTAATAGAAAGTCTCTTTCCCAGTGGTGATTATTTTACCATTGCGCCAAAGTAATCTCTACCATGTACAGCAAATTTGAAACCAGTAAGACGCAGCTGTTGACATTTGCCCAAAGGAATATTAAGAGCTGCCTGTGCTTCCAGAGAGATGTTGAGAAGGGTTTATTCACAAATAAAACCAAGTAACTATCAAAGGTCATTTTGCAGTCTGGGATGGAAATGGATTTATGCTGTTAATCTGTAGACAGGACTGATCGGAGTGAAAACAGTGGTTATACTTCATTGCCACAGTTCTAAAAGTTTTATTAAATTATTATTTTCAGCAGAAGTTTAGTAATTTTTTTGTTAGCAAGTCTGGTAATTACATGACAGATTTAATGGTAACACTGTGAATTTTCAGGGAAGGACCAAAGTTATAAAAATATGGAACCAACTATTTTTAATCAGGTTTTTAATAGGGAAAAAGCAGCGTACTGCTTACCAATACAATAAAACTCTTGCTATTTTTATAATCACGTCTTTTTCATAAGAAAATAATAGAATGAGAGAGTAGACTGTCTCTCAAATAAAGACCGTTTCCAACCCTAAATGCTTTAAGAAAAAAGGCTAAGAAGAATGATGATACCTTGGAGGGATAAAGGGTTACAGGGTCACATCACCCACGCATTTGAAAGAGGAAAACAAAACCAGACTGAAACACAGTTATTTTAGCATACATTAAGGGCAGTGTGCTTAGTCTATTTTACACCTTTAAAATCAGTTAATTGGCCTGTGCTAGTAACACATCATTTATTTTGTGCAAGCCAAGGTACATACAATTTGTAGCATAATAAATAATTTGCACTTCCACGGTATCTTCAATCAGAGGATTTCCAAGTATCTTACAAGTAACTAATGTCTTTATTTCACAATGCCACTGTGAATGAAGTTATTACTTTTCCTCATTTGACAAGTAGAGAAATGAGATGGCTTGAATAAAGCTCACCTTTTTGCATGGGCTGCCATCCTCCACTTGCACCCTTTGTGTGGGCTCGCTGAGCAGTAGCCAGCTGCACCCTCCTGCCCCAAGGCTAATCAACACTCAGGATTTGCATATAGTTCTCATATAACTCAGTCCAATGCTTTCATCTCCATCATGCTCATTTTACCAGGTGGCAAATTTCAGACTCTGGAGACCTGTTGAATGTGCACTGATTGGTACAGGCACAGAATGCAATGTTTATAGTCACCATAATGGGATAAATGTCATAGTTATCAAGTGTCACCTTGGTGACTGCAATTACATGGCTTAGTCAAGACACAAGGCAGAAGTTAAAATTTTGGCTCTTGGTTCGAAGAATGATGCATAATGGTGCACATGGTTCAGTGAACAATCATAAAAATTACATTCAAGTACATCTGAACACTAGGCAGCTTCAAATTTGCTCTTTGGGAATTTAAACCTTTGAGAAAATATTTACTTTGCAAATACAGTTAATTTACAATGTCAAACAAGGTGACTCTTTAACATCATGGCAAACACTAGAAATTCCAGTATAATCACATCACCTCATTAAACATGAAAAATAACCTTCACACACAGGCATGTTTTGGGGTTGCCAGCAGTAGCAAAGGAAATGTAACAGAATCTGACGGGCTCAGTGAGTAGCCCTGGGGGTGTGGGGATGTAATATGGCAAGGAGCATCAGGCTTTGAGAAGGGCTGTGAAGAAAGCTATGAAGCTGGAAAAGGTAGCAAGATGCAGAAGAGGCAAATAACTTACTGAGAGTCTTTGATCTAGAGGAGCCTTTATACCATTCCTGAAAGAGAAGAACTGAAGTGCTTTATTTTACAGATTATGACTTTGTTTCAGTGGCTCTATATTGATTTTGACAGCATGGGAATTGCTTCCATGTTATTGATATTTAGTAAAGATAAATATTTATGTATATGATATAAATATGTATATTCCATGATGTTATAAAATCCATAAAGTAGCGTAAACACACACACATACACACAAAAGACCTCATGAATAACTTCAATATGCACTATTTAAAGATTATAATTTTTCCGTGACAGAAATAGAGTACTGTTTAAGTGACATTACACAAGGTCCTACCACTATCAAGTTATGTCCCTCAGCAACACCCTAAACAGAAATATTTTGATAGGACTGTTCTTTTCACAAAGATTCACTGGTCCTCCATAGCAATCCAGTCCCCACAGGATTAAATCCAAGTCTTCAGAAATACTGCAGAGTATGCCAGAATGAATAAAGAGAGAACACAATTTTGCCCACAAGTGCACAGAAAAAGATAGTCTTGCAAAATGTATATATAGGTTGCACTCGAGAGTTAGTATTCAGAGCCTGTCTGAGCCTGCAAAACATGTCCATCCTCCCCCACAAAAATGTAACCTATTCTTGTCCACAAAGCAAAGATCCAGCCTACAGATTTGGAGAAGTAACCAGGAAGATTACTTTAGGTTAGCTGCAAATGCAACTGGTTTCTGGCTAAAGAGTTCATATGCATTCATTTGTACATATTTGTGTGTAAGTCACTTATTGGCCTATTCCCTTGCTCTCTAGCCATCTGTAAGAAAAATGCAGTAACAGAAATAGCCTACTGTGTATTGGTTTACAATTTCAGGCCTTGTTTTGACAGGCCAGTCAGCTAAAACTACTCTTTCAAGAAAAGCGGAATTCTGACTTACTTGTCATGCAGAGAAAACCGAAGGGACTCCTCTGCAGCACAAGAGTCCAAGCGCACAAGATAAAGTCTGCCATCATTAGAGGGTTTGTGCTGCACTGAATATTAATCAGCTATTGGCTATTGTGCAGTCTACGTAAAATAGCTCATAAAAACTCTTTCCAGGTAAGAAGGAAATAAAGTTAGACTTCAGATTATATAAAGACTGTAACGGTAGATTTTTTCCTGCATGAAAACTTCCTGGTTAATGGTTTCATTTACAGTTATGCACATTTCATGCAACACCATAAGACACTTTCTCCTCATTGTTCTTGAGAGTGGTCTGTCTTTTTCACATTATTTTCAACCTTGTTTTCAAGACAGCTATTCAGACACTGCAACTGTCTATGCTCCATACACTGGCCTCTGTTGTCTGCACAGCTGTGAAAATCACTTTTGTGAGTTGTTACTTAGCTGCATTTACATCCTTTAATAAAAATGTTGCATTTAGAAAGAAGTGATTAGAGAATTTTTTCCTCAAAGTGTCAAAATGCTTTCCTAGAAGCCTGTTTTGTTTTTCACATTGCTGCTTCTTCTCCTTTGTTTTGTATTGTATTACTAAATTTCATTTTTTTGTTTGTCGTGTAATTCCATTAAACTTGCTCAATAAATTTTTATCTCATTAAAGAAAATCAACTTTCTGGTTTACCTAAGGTGATAAAGAATGTACCAGATAATTTACCGGGCTATAAAATTTTAAAAAGTTGAAAATGCTCGTTGTGGAACTTTAGGTTAATGCAGAGCTACCAAGGAGAAAGGGTTTTTAGCAGTAACTCCCAGAAATAATCTTACACTTCAGAGTTTTCTGGGATCTTTATTAGTAATATTGCTCTATGGTCAAATCTAAGTATCAAAAGCAAACGCACTCTTAAGCTCTTTGCGCCCTCTGAACAGCATAACAGGAAAAGGAATGATGAGCACAAAGAAAAATCCAGAAGGGCAAAGTTTCTAATGTGAATCATTCAAACTGAGAAAGTAAGAGAGAGCAGCCTAAAAAAAACACGTGTGAGACCATGGGTGGGTTTTACACCTCATGTTTGGAGAAATCTGCCACAGAAATCAGCTTTTGAGAACGGAAGTAAACAAAAGTTACATGTGGAAATAAAGGAATCAGGATTCATCCTGTACCCCTGATCCGCCATATTAGTAGATGCACACATGCTGTTCACACACACCTTTTTTTAATGGGCTATTTCCTGATATTAATGACAAGTGCCATCAGGTGTAGGTGTAGATGTTTATAGCATTGCTGTACATGTCCTGTATGTATTTACAGTATTTGGCCACAAATGACTAGGAAAATCGTGATACAGTGTTTACAGTATGCAGTATGAAGCTCTACAATTTCCTAGAGTAATCAGAATGAGTATCTCTCTATCCACTGGTGATTGTAGTGATTCGCTTTTCAGTCACCCAGGACTCAAGCGGAATGTGCTGAAGGACTGTACATTTTCTAATTAAAATCCCCATTAGATCATTACTGCTTATTTTCATTAAAACTTAAAATTAATCTTGCAGGAAACTGCGTAGGGACATCAAATATACTGCTGGATGCTTGCCTTTTCCATTCAGTCAGTATTCTAGAAGACACAGAGTATTTTCTAGGAAGAGGTTGGCATGCTGGATTTGTTGGTGCTGATAAACCGCAGACTTGGCTTGGAGGTACTCAGCACCTTTCTGGATTCTGCTGTACACACCAATTCAAAATCTGCTCTCTCTATGTGCAACAAAGTTTTCTATGTCCCATTTAAAGTACACAGTAACTAAGCAGTTGTGGAGTAGATTTCCGACTTTGTATAAGAACCTGAGCATATACTAAAGCAGAATCTGGGTCTCTATTTAAATCTAATATGTGCAAATGGCATCTAGTCCACAGTACAATGACAACAGTCACATCCCACTCACCTTATTCATGTTGAAGAGTAACAGTATGAGGTCAGACAAGCATTTTTTGTCCCAGTGTTTTCACAATCATAGTTAAGAAAGAGATGAATTATATTAAAGCCAGGATTAGGAGCTTGGTCACTGTAGATTGGTCTCTTCAACGGAGAACTTTTAACAACTCATTCTTCTCCCCCCGAAGAAATTAAAGTTCTTTCCCTTGCCATGGCCTACCGCAAAATATATTTTCTGGCAGTCATACTTCTGACTGCTTCTGACTAAGCTGCTTCTATTGAGTGGTATCACATCTTCCTGATTTAAATGTTGATGTTCTCAGTGAAGAACCTAGGGAAAGGCATAATGAAGGTCTAGCTTTGTGCTGAATGGTGAGCTTCTGGTTTCAGGTTCAGTGGACAGGGATCAAACTTCCTCGTCACCTCCAGGCTTTACACTCTAAAACACATACCTCCCTCACCACTCCATCTAGTCAAGGTTTTAGAGACCAAAGTTTTAACTCTAACAGCTGCTATTTGATGTGTGTGCTTGTGAAATTGTACTGTGGCTGTCTAGGGGTTGGCACAGGGAGTCTCTTCACATATGAATAGATTTCCTAGTTATGCATCAACTTTGTCAGAGTCTTAGGGGATGAAGAGGAGGAGGAGACACGTTTTCTAAGATATTTGCGATATATCCCCTGATCAGATGGCAACAACTGCTTGCCATGAAAATGTATCTGTTTCTATTGGGTGGTTATGTTGGAAATACAGGAATGGATTCTGCTTAAGAATAAAATCACAGAATCACTAGGTTGGAAAAGACCTTTGAGATCATCGAGTCCAACCATATCTGTCCTCTACTAAAACATATCCCTGAGCACCTCATATACAACCAGGGTTGTGACTCAAACCCCTCCCTGGGGAGCCTGTTCCAGTGCCCAACAACCCTTTTGGTGAAGATTTTTTCCTAATGTCTAATCAGAACCTGCCCTGGTGCAGCTTGAGCCAATTCCCTCCCATCTTATCATCTGTCAATTGGGTGTAGAGACAAACACCCATCTCTCTACAACCTCCTTTCAGGTAATTGTAGGCAGTTATAAGGTCTCCCCTCAGTCTCCTCTTCTTCAGGCTGAACAACCCCAGTTTCGTCAGCCTCTCCTCGTAAGGTTTTCTCTCCAGACCCTTCACCAACCTGGTCACCCTTCTCTGGACACACTCCAGGACCACAATGTCCTTCTTGTAGTGAGGGGCCCAAAACTG
>VZTU01033380.1:30445-41980 GCA_013400835.1 Zapornia atra
TTCTCACTCCCTTCTCTGGTAGCAAAAAGCAGTTGCTTGTGTTTTTTTTCCTCCTAAACGTGTTTCCCAGAGGCTCTGTGACCTTCGCTGATGGGCTTGGCCTTGGTCAACAACGACTGTGGCCTTGAGCTGGCTAGTGTTTACTCCCTTGGGCTTGCAGAGAGCTTGTACCTGCTTCTTGCAGAAGCCACCCCTGCAGCCCCCTTTCTCTAGCAGAACCCAGCCACACAAAACTACAGCACCAATCGAGGTTGAAGTTTTGTAAGAAAATCCAGAATTACACTTACTGTAACTGATGCTCCATAGAACTCACTGGGCAGTAGGAACTTTTATGAATTGATCTAGATATTTTTTATGTAGCAGGAGAACATGTAATTTGTAGGTTTATGTGACCTACCATTTTCTGGATTCAGACTCCCATTTGAAACACCAGCATGATAGTAAGTAGTGAAACAAACTCTTCACCTTCTGAAAAATAAGACTTCTCATTTTACAGAAAAAGAATGGGATTTTTACTGGTAAAACTACTGCTTCTACTGTAATCATACACCAAAGCTGCTCCATATGCATGAAGACAAACAGCTACCAAACATTAAATTAAGTAGTTTAAGTTCACATTGCACGCACAACAAAGAAGCATCCAACTATGCATGTGGATATATATTGTGCATACATATACGTGTTTAAGAAAACCCATCACTTTTTGACTGTCATATTGAGAAGTCTAAAATAGAGCAGGAAGTGCTTCTGAAAGGTAGAAGTATGTTGCATCAATTCTGCAGCAAAGATGGATTTACAGTCTCCACTGGAAATGGCATTCCACTTTCGCTTTCGAAAGGAAAATTGCTGATTAGAATTTGGGACTTTAACAGGGAAGTCAGTAAAAGTAGGGTAGAAAGCAGTACCTCAGTGAAGAAGAGACGGCTCAGGAAAGAGGAAAGGGAAAGGTCTGTTGAATGTAAACGTTTTGATAAGGTTTCTTTGTACTCCTATCCTTCCTGCTCTTCACAGATAGCAGCCATCTTCTCGGACCTAGGACTATCAGTTTATTGGTTTATTGGACAGTGCACACCACAGGGAGGCCTTTGGTCTCCAGATGAAGTACTAAGGTCCAGAAATAGCTGCAAGGGAAGAAAACCTGTAATAGCAGTTTTATTATCTGGACTACTACCTTGGTCTCTTCAGAAGACTATCTGACTTAAAATCTAGAAGTGAAAGGATAAGACAATGTTCTTTTTAAATTAAATCACTGCACAGAAATTTCACCACCCCTGTAGCTGGTCTTTTAGGCCTCCCTAGAAGATAAGACTTCTTATTTCCCCTCAAACTATTCTGTTGACGGATTTTGCTTTAATGCACAATGTACCAAAATAACAATTGCACAGTATTTGGCAGGTGTAAACCAATTTGTTCAGCTTGGAATGCTTGATGACTTTTTATGATGGCTGTGACACTATGTTTGTTAGGCTAGTGCTCTGAACATACAGTGAGCAAGATGCCAAAAGGCAAATTCATGACTAAAAAACTGACCCGAAAAGAAAATCATCGAAGACGGGTGTTTGCATTAATATTCTTTACAGATTGAGCAGTTTGAAAGACTGTAACAACCGCAGGAAAGAGCTACCCAGTCTTTACAGGCTCGTATAGAAGGTTTACTGTACACTGGATTTCTCTGCTCCTCTAATTCACATATTAATTCCGAGACAGAATTTGTGAGAATGGCATGTATGTCAAAAAAGATTAAACTATTGTACAAAAAACCTTTGAGAATTCTTGGCCAGCTAGAGTAAACAGGTGTAAATTTAAATCAGTGACACATGCCAATTTACACATATGAGTCTTTTTGTTCTCGGCTGAAGATTTGTCATTCTATTTCTCAAAGTGACTTTTCATAAATTTTCCTAATACTGTGTTTTAATTTCTAGATACATTCACTTGCACTTTATTTTAGTACTGCAGTACTTTTTTACCCAGTCTGATTTTTATATCCTAGTGTGCTATCTTCTGTTAAGTTTTAATATTCTGCATCTAAAGATTAGTATCTTGCAGTCTCCAATGAATCGCTCTTTCCTGTAGGCACAGAAAAGCCAAAGGTTGCTTCATGTAACAATTGACTAAATGCATTCACTTGCATGGCAGCAGGTCCTGATAGCAGATGTGGCAACAGCTGGAGAAATCTTTTTTTTGTATTTGAAATCGATGCTTGAGTCTCTGTTGAGCCAAATAAATCTCTGGCATTGCAAGCATGTAAATTCTTGAGGATGCCTCTGACTGAACTGAGGATATATTTCTGTTTCTCTAACGATGCCGATTTTCTCTAGGATTGATAAGCATCAAAGCCTATCCATCTAGCACAAAGCACACAGTTTTAAGAACTTTATAAAACTGAAGTTGCATGTTTACACATTGAATGTCTTCGACTTAGGCTCAGATCCCTATAGTGAATTGGCTTCCTGAGCCTGCCTTTAGTATAAGTGGAATTCTCTATCCTTGAAATTCCCAGGATAGGTGAGAATCTGATAATTCCCAGGAAAGGTGAGAGCACAGAAATATTCCCAAACATCTGAAAATCCAGAGGGCTTGTCCTTGTTGGTTCGGAACTGGATGTTACATCAGGACTTCTTGGAAACAGCTCTAGATTTTCCTAAGGTTGAAACACCTTGCAGTGAAATGTGAGCTATCGTGGATTTAGGCAAAGAAGAGTAAGAATTTATCAGACAATTTCACTTCTTTCTTTCTTTTCATTAAAAAAACAAATTGCTTATAAACATACAGTGCCTAGTCTTCTAATGAAAGTTCAGAATGGGTAAAAAATATTCAGAAAATCCTCACTGAAGACTGTATAAAATGTACACCTTGCTGCTTCTGTTGACATCCCCATTCCGACTCCTTTCAACCATGTCCTCCAACTTCTGGTTAACTTTAGGTGAAATTCTAGTTTCAGCTTCTTGTTGCACATTACTAAGCCAGGTAAAGTCTCTAAAAATCAATACATTCTGATGAAATGAGCTCCCTTGTTATGATTTTCATTGCCTAGTCTTTATCAGGGCACAGATTAGGAATGTGTGCTGCTGGAACACTACCAAGAGCCAACTAAAAGTCTATGTTTTTTTTATAATTACCTGCTACTTCACTTCTGCAATCCACATGAAAGGAATACTGCCTCAACAACAACAATCCTTAAGCTCCTGTTAACAGTTGGAATGGAGAAAATTCTAACCAGTCCCAATTTCCTGCAGTAAGTCCTCTGATGCTCAACCTTTTGTAGTCAAGCCTATTCCCTTCTAGGTGTTAACTAGGTGCTACTTTGCAGCACATACAGGCCTCATATGTGATCTAGAACCACCTATCTAGCAAAAAAATGAGAATTCCCTTTGACCAGGTAACCCCCAAAATCAGTGATCTACTGACAACATAAAGCTTAAGTACAAGCAACATGTCTTTGATGGCTTAAAGTTTATATAGAAGAAATTCATAGTGTTTTCCTTCTGCCTGCCACTTGCCTTATTTTACCTGCCCTCCAGGGAATCAGGCACCTGGAATCAATTACATGAATCCATATTCTGAAAGGTTCTCCCAATAACTAATAAACACAAATGTGGGATTTCAGGTAGCAGCTGCAGATGTTTTGGCTAAGGATAAAAAGTGTTTAACTCTTTGCCTTCTGTTCACCAAGCTGGAGAAATTCAGACCTTTATGATGTTAATGTAGGTATATAGACTTGTATGCAAGTAAATGGATGTCTCTCTACATAATGTATAAAGAGTCATTTCACCCAGAAGTGTTGAGAGCATGTCTTGTGGTTTTTTTCCAATGCATTTTGACATCCAAGAATGAAGAGACATGAAAGAACTAAAGCTGAAGCATAGCCCTGCTTGAGTCAATTGGGATTTGAATTAGGCAAGGATTTCTCTCCAGCTAGTGTTTTATTGCAATACATAATTTACAATTATATGCTAGGCAGTGTTAGTGAAAGGCATACATGAACTCATAGTTGGGGTGAGTCCAATCCAAATGATTATAAGAAAACTGAAGATTTCTAAGATTAGCCAGTTACTTTTGTTTTTTAGTATGTGAGACTCAAAGGCATATGCAGAAGTAGCATACATGGTGACCTAGCATTTAAAGGACAGCTTTCCACTTTGCTTATGATTTTTGTTGTTTATTTTCATGATTAACAAATTTGAAGGTTTTCAACTTGTGATTCACTCTCACCTCCTCTTCTACCTTCTGATTCCTGAAAGATTCACCATATTTCCAGCAAGCACATGTTCAATTTTTGGGAAATCTTGGATAATTTTTTAATGAACTTGAAACTCATTTTAGTGTATTGTAGGTTCAGAATTTTTGTTCCAGAACTTTGAAACCACACTGGACAAAACACAAGGTCAGGCAGATTTTTTGATTACCGATTTGAGATTCTGTATGAGTGTGCCCTTCAACACTCTTATGAGGCATGCAGAAATTATTTTCTTTGACTTTTTTACTGCTGGTCAAGAAACTGAAGCATATACATGCTACATTTACAGACAACAAATATGGGTTCCCCATCATAAATAGAATAGTTGTAAGCTAAGTTTAACAATTTTACTATTTGATCAGGTTTCTCTGAAATCAATTGTCTAAACTAAGCAAAATTCATACAAGGTCCTTGACATCAGAAACTTCATAAGAAATCTGTGTTTCTACAAATGAAGAGTGTTTTCAGGAATAAGAATTACTTACATAAACCAATAGAAAGTGTCCTTTGATTAGGAATTGCAGAATTTAAATACTGAAGCAAATAAAAAGGGCAACTGCCACAAGAATTCCACTGTATTTGAAAAATCAAAGACCATATAATCAGACTGGGAGTTGTGATAACTGAAATAGCTATTGTGTGACATTCTACAATGAATGGGCAGTAGTAGTAATCAATACACTCAATGGGTTACTGCTATGTTGAGGTTCGTTATCACCTTGTACAACAAACAGAACTTTTTCCCACATTCATGTTTTCAATTCCACAAAGTGGAATTAAGGGTAAACCCCATGGCTTGGTGGGAAGGGAAGTACGAAAAATCTATGAGAGGAAATGAGTTATAGATAAAAGAACTCAGGTAAACCCTGTGTGTGAAGTTCAACAAGAACCCCACTTCAGCTCCCTAAACTAATTTGTTACTCATAGAAATGTGTATTTGCATTCTTAGAGAGTGACCCTTAGTTGTTCTCACATCACGCATGAGTGATTAAATAGAAAATACTTACTATATTAAAAAAAAGCCTCAACAAATCATAGGCTACATAAATTCTCCATATAGAAAGACACTAACTCTATAACATTTTTCTCATACCTGTTAACTATGATAATTTAAATATTTAAACTATGAGGAAAAGTAAACACAAGAGTCATCTTCAAGCATTTTTGTGATATGATCTTTAACACTTATGCAACAAATATGTTCACACACAAAATGCAAATATCCTGGTTCATGTTTTACTGATGTAATTTTTTTTTAGTCTTCTCTGGAGGACTGGGAAGAGACATAGCACACATCCAAGGTGGTCTGCTCATGAAATGATTCATTCAAAGGAAAAAGGACTCACAATCCAGTTAGTGCTGTGACCTCCTTATCCAGGGATTGCTAGGATACTAGTATGAATTAGGAAAGTGTAATGGCAGTTCTACTGCACTGCATTAGACTTTACCCCACAAGGCTGTGTTACCTTCAGTGAGACCTAGACAGTGTTGGGTACAGAGAAACCTAATGAAGTTCAACAAGGGCAAGAACAGGGTTCTGCATCTAGGGAGGAATAACCCCAGGTACCAGTACAAGTTAGGGGCTGACCTGCTGGGAAGCAGAGCTGCAGAGAAGAACCTGGAAGTGCTGGTGAACAAGAAGCTCTTCATGAGCCAGCATTAGCGAAGAAGGCCAGCAGTATCTTGGGATGCATTCAGAAGACTGTGGTCAGCAGGATGAAGGAAGTTATCCACCCCTTCTACCCTGTGCTGGTGAGGCTGTGTCCAGTTCTGGGCTCCCCAGTTCAAGAAAGACAGGGAACTACTGGAGAGAGTCCAGTGGAGGGCTACAGAGATGAGTAAGGGACTGGAGCATCTCTTGTACAAGGAAAGGCTGAGAAAGCTGTTGCTCTTTAGCCTGGAGAAAACTGAGAGGGGATCTCATCAATGCTTATAAATATCTAAAGGGTGGGTGTCAGGATGATGAGGCCAGCCTCTTCTCTGTGGTTCCCAGTGACAGGACAAGGGGCAGTGGGCACAAACTGGAACACGGGAACTTCCATCTGTACAAAAGGAAAAACTTCTTCACTTTGAGAATGAGGGAGCACAGGAACAGGCTGCCCAGAGAGGTTGTGGAGTCTCCTCTGGCACCTGGACGTGATCCTGTGCAACCTGCTCCATGTGATCCTGCTTTAACAGGGGGGCTGGACTAGATGATCTTCCCTTCCAGTCCCAACTTTTCCATGATTCTGTGACATCAGCAGTCAGGCTTGCTGCACTCATACAACGTTCCAAGATTGCCAGGAACAATTTTTTTCCAGAAATGTCTCAGGGGACAGAAGGTAGAAGCTACTACTTGAGTGATTTAGAGCTCCCTGGTGAATAACTCCCAGTCATGGATAACTCCTCTCCTGGCTCACAGCAGTGACTTTAGAGACAGGGGGCAATGTAAAGCTTCATCATTGTATATAAGAACTGAGACTAAACTGCTTAACCTTTTCTTTCTTGCAAGGAATTTCACCTAGAAAGCCAACTTGCATTGATAAAATTAAGTCAGAGATGTCCACATGGCTTACAGAGCAGTGCCCAGGGCTTGTAGAGAACTGAGGGATAATATACTTCTGCCTTTTTCTTCTCTAATGGAATCCAGCAGGTTTTTACAAGTATATATAACACCAGTATTTTTCTCTTTTTTAAAAAACAGCTCTTAAAAACATTTTGCAGTTTTGAAAATGAAGGTCTGATCTATGTGGTCATATATGGGAAGCGACATGTTGACAAGAAAACTTGTATTAAAAGATGGCCTATATCTTCAAAAGAGTCCGAAGAGTCCAAATACAAACACTACAGGCCTGCATGTCATAAAATGAAGCTGTCTTGGGAAGCAATGTCTATGAAATTAGGCATATGTTACAGGTTTTTTAACAGCTCCTGGTATTTAAGGTGGCCATTGCAGCCTCTGAGGAGTTTGAATGAAGTATCACAGGTTGCAGAAGTTCTTGAAAGAAGCTATATGAAGACAGTTCATGCACACACAGCTAAATCACAGACAGAGTAGTGCTAAGTCTAGCTAATACACAATCTGCTGCCTTTCATAAGGCGTGGCGACCTGGTTCAGGAACAGTGCGACGGCCATCCCCAGGCCGCTCGGGCCATCAGCTCACAGACACCAATGTGGTGGACGGCAAATGACATTTATTGGTGTGCGACACGGCCTTATATGGCCTGGGTTTACAACGTCACTTCCGTTTGCTTAAACCGAATACTATTGGCTGCCTGGAGAGGGGGCCCTGCCTTCCTGTACAACCCGATATCTTCCGGCTGCCAGTCCCTAACTACCACAACAATCACTTCAACTTTAAAGGTACCGAATCCCTTCATTTTATCTAACGCATGAAAGCAGAAACAGCAAACATATTATTATATAGGCATTATTCTATGACATACATACCTTATTAAATGTTCATATGCACTGGTACTGGGAGTGTCCCTTGGAGCCATGTGCTCTCCAAAGCTACCTGCTGAGGATGTTTAAATCAGAACTCTTTAGGCTGTAGGGCTGGAGAGAGCTTGAGGGCTTACCCTGGTATTCACAGGCAAGTACTGAGCATCAATTGACTTTCCAGATTAAAAAGCACAGAAAGTGGAAGAGGGAATGGAGGAAGTCAGTGAGAAGAAGGAAAGAACTGGGGTGGAAAAGTGCAGAGGCAACAAACTGACAAAGTGATGAAACTGAAACCTTCTAAAAACAAAAGAAGTATGACTCAGACCCTTTGTTTGTGTATCAATTTTGTTCTTGTTACTATTTTCTCTTGGTACATGTTCACCCATAAACATCTGTACCAAGTATTTAATTCCACTTCTGCAAATTAGTTAATGAGACTCAACATGATGTATTCTGATGTTCCCCTCAGCATCTTTTTAGGTAGGCAGCGCTTCTTCTCCAAATGTTTGGCAGGAAGGTCCTTTTTTGAGAAGAATACAAACACTTAGTATTTCATTGCCTGTTTTCTAAAGTGTTAAAAAAAGCCTATGAAGGTCATCTTCATCCAAACACTGAAAAACGTTTCAAAAGGGTAGGCTGTCTGGGAGACAACAGCCATGTGGGCTTGCGAGTCCTCCTGGGAACCACCCCCAGCTGATACTGCTTATTCATTCTGTAGTTGTTACTACAATCAGACCTGTCGTTGTTTAATTGTCATTGGCACAGAAAATGGGTAGGGGAGCAGGGAAGGCAGGTTTAGCCAAACTCACAGTTTTCTTTTTTTCTGGATTTAGGGAAACATTAACTTTCATCTGCTCTCCACAGTTCCCAAGGGACTATGGAGGAGTGTGTGGTCCTTCAACTTCTGAAATGCCTGCCCCTCTGTGCCTTCAGTGGGAAGGAGCCAGCACAGCCCTGTAACCCATCTTCAGTCCCAACCTCCCATGGCTGCTCCAGCAGAGATGCTTCGGGGTCACCACTCTGCAAGCATCTATGTGAATTGGCATTTACATGCTACACAGGGATAAAAGAAAAGGAAGGAGAAACCCAGAATCAAACTATAACTGCCACCAGCTACTCCCTGAACCTCTAAGACTTACTTCTCTCTGTAGAGGAAGCATATAAAACACTGATGGCAACAGCAATTACCAGACAGGTCAAACCATTAAAGTAGTTGCTTTGCATTTTGTTCAACACCTTTACTTTTTGTTATATTTTTTTAATTACAGTTTTAATTACAGATGAACATTCCAAAGCAATAGCAACCTTTCTTTTTTTTTTTTTTTTTTAAATTCTGCCTATTTACATACATTTACATTCCCAAAAGTTATCAAGAGGCAGATGATAGTTCTAATTACCTCTTCAATGCACCATGCTTGTCACATCGTGGTTCATTTTTTTTGATAGTTCTGACCTTTTAATCAGTTGATCAAGAAAATAAGGTGATCCAGGGTGCTTTGGCATAATCTCAGTACCGCTCTGAAATAGTTTGGGCAACTGCAAGGGTAATTAGAAATATAATGACAATAACTGCAGAACTCATGAAAAAAATTATAGGTCAGTGCTGCTTCTGTAATGCCATTTCCAGAGTGATAAAAGAAATTGCTATTAATTACCAGGTTATTACCATACTTAGTTCTGATAATACTAGGCTATCCAAACAATGTAGAGAAAAAAAATCACATTATTTTTTTCCTCCAGCAAGGTGGCAGTACTGTTCCTGTATCATTCATTCTAGGGATGCTGTGTTTTTGTTAATGAATTAAATTTATCACCTTATATCTGGTACACAGAAGTTAAAAACCATACTTTGAGTCATCAACTGTTCTCTTTCAAGGTCATTTACATGCACACATATGCACATATTCTCTTGAAAACATTGCTTCTACTGTTGTGGCACAGTTCTTTTTTTTTTTGATTCTTTAGGACAAATCTGGCAAGGCAGAAGCTTGTGCCAAACAGAAATAGACTTTACTGACTACAAAACCATATAGCTCAAAAAATCCAGGCACAAAATCTCACCCAGACTACAGTTGGAAGGAAAAATATAAAAAGTGCGACTCTAGGGGAAAACTGGGAAGTAAAGCAAATTTAATTAATTTCCATTATGACTAATTCAAGAAAATGTCTCTTTCCTGGAAAGTGTTTAAGCATGTGCCCCTTTGATTTCAATGGGAATTGAGTGAACCTTACAAGAACTGAGTTGGCAAATTTTCATCCAGGGTATACTTTAATGCTTTGAAAGTATACGTTCCTTCTTCCTCTATTTAGAAACCATGTCAATGACTTTTAAAGTACTGATTTGAGTCCAAACACAAGTTTAGATGCTGTATGTGTTTATGTATAGAATTGTTTCTTGCTGTTTTTTGATAATTTTATAGAAATTGAGAAAAATAAAATTCTTCAAAATATCATATATCTGCTCTGCAAAAGCTAAAAGATGATTCTAAAACTGAAATGAAACCATACTTACTGAAATCCTCAATTTTTATAGAATCATGGATCATTTCCCTGGAAAAGAACTGGTTTTATTCCTCCAAAAGTCATTGGAATTTTCCTAGAATAAATGTGAACAAGATGTGATCCTCAGCATTTTTGTCTGCAAAATCAATAACAAATGCCCTTTGTGTTTCCCAGTGCCAAAGCAGGCATTTCACCTATTGTCTTCCACGCTTTTTATTACCTTTCCTAAACTTTGAATAGAACACTTTTTCTAGTCAGCAGTTTTCCTGTCACCTTTGTAGTTTTCTTAACCAAACGCTGCTGAAAGTCTGGTCTCCTCCTGCTCAACTAAGTTTTTTCATTATTCCAGGGCAAATGATAAAGCATGAACTATTTTGCTCTGTGCTATTCTTCTTCCTTCTGCTGTTTTTGCATGTATGGGCTGAACAATTCCTGAAGCAAGTACGGCAAGGAGCAGGCAGGAGGTGACTGTCAGGATCCATTCATTTGCAGCACCAAGTGATATGAAAATCCAAGGCATGACTAACTTCCAAGCATCCTGATGGTCTCACTGTTCTTCACTCTATATACTGTGCTCTCTCTTACATTCATGAGCAACTGAAAAAAAAGTGCTTTTCATAGTGAAAGAGGAAAAAAGCCTTGTGTACACGCAAGATCAACCAAGGTCCCATACTGCACCTCCTGTACCTTTGTGTTTTGACTAACTCAAGTGAAAGAAGACTTTCCATTTGGTGCATTGGATTTCAAATTGGGTTCTAAAAGATTCTGTGGTGTCAGATGGCCACAGTGTTAAAATCTTCAGAAAGCTGACATCGGGTTGTAAAGTGAGCTAGAGCTCTAATATTATTTTTATATGGCTTTGTCCTGGTTTCAGCTAGGATGGAGTTAATTTCTTTTTTAATAGTGGATAGAATGCTGTGTTTGGGAATTCGGATGAAAACAGTGCTGATAGCACCCTGATGTTTCTAGTTGTTGACAAACAATCAAGGACTTTTTTGGTTGTTCATATTTCCCTACTAACAAGAAAGGAGGGTACACAGCCATGACAGGTGACCCGAACTGGCCAAAGGGACCATGCCAATGCTCCATGCCAATTACGTCATGCTCAGTGTAAAAGGGGAGCTGCAGAGGGGAGGAGCAGGTGGCTGCAGGACGTGCAGTTTTGGGGACGGTCCGGTTTTGGGGCGGCTCTGGGCTGCACGGCCTGAGTTGTGTGGTTCGGAGAGAAACTGCATTGTGTATCACCAGTTTCATATATTTTTTGCTCTAAAGTCCTGGTATTGTTGTTATATCTATCTTTCTGCTATTCTAATAAACTATCTTTATCCCAGACCACAGGATTTTGATTTCTTGGTTTTGGGTTTTTTTC
>VZTU01033381.1:0-14580 GCA_013400835.1 Zapornia atra
GTTATGTATCTCAGCCTTACACTCTGTACAAGGCTCAGGTTAAAGTGCTCCTGTTGCTCACTAATCAGCACAAATCAAGGGCTCTAACTTAACAACTCCTTTTGGTAGGAGGAGGCATCGGTTTTCCTTGCCTTGTTGCCTGCTCACAAAAGCAGTTGTACCAGTGACTGGAATGCAAGAATTGCATTTTTCCTGCTCCCACCTCTCCAGTAGTGCTCAGCCCCAGAAAGTTCAGATCCACTCACAGTTTGGGGTTTTAATGTGAAGTGTTAGCTAGAGGAAGTCTTATCTTTAGAGGAGACTGAAAACAACTTTCATTGAAAGTCGATATAAATGATGAATCACAGAATCACAAGCCCTTCTTTGGTCCACCCTTAGCCATGATACATTTTCACATGGAAAGCCCCAGACCCTAAATCACTACAACACAAGTGCCATGGAATAAACCCATGTTTACTCCATGCTTTAGACTTGGGGACACCTTGCTGAACGGATGACTTCACAGAATCACTGGGTTGGAAAAGACCTTTAAGATCATCACGTCCAACTGTTTCTGTCCTATGCTAAACCATATCCCTAAGTACCTCATCTACCTGTCTTTTAAACACATCCAGAGATGGTGACTGAATCCCCTCCCTGGGCAGCCTGTTTCAGGCCCTGACAATTCATTCAGTGAAGAATTTTTTTTTGCTGACCCTGCCCTGGTGCAACTTCTTGCCATTTCCCCTTGTCCCATCTCCTGTCACCTGGCTGAAGAGACCACCTCTCTACAACCTCCTTTCAGGTAATTGTAGGTAGTGATAAGTTCTCCCCTCATCCTCCTCTTCTCCAGGCTAAACATCCCCAGAATAATCAAACATAAATGGGCTACTCTCTCCAGCAAGGACTTCTCTCACATGGTTCTTCTAGGAGGGCAGATATCTCCCCGCAGTTAACCGTGGGATTCCCAAAGAAATAAGCCCTTGATGTTGAACAGAAGAAAAATAGAAGTGCTGACTTCAACACAGATCAAGGCGTAATCACTCAGAAAGATCAGAAATGCAAAAAAAAAAGGGGAAGTAATGGCTCATTTATTCAACATAATTCTTTAAAACTGCGCCCAGTAACCAGGGAACTAATCACATACACATGGCTTATCTCAAAGGCAGTATTCACAGATGTTAATCTTCACAAAAAAGGGGTACTGTACTGCTGCTATCTACATTTAGAAAAGAGTTAGAATCATAGTCTCCTGCGTTGGAAGGGACCCCTAAGGATCATCAAGTCCAACTCCTGGCTCCACACAGGGCCAGTCAAGTCAGGGCATGGGACTGAGGGCATCATCCAGATGCTTCTTGATCTCAGTGCAGCTCGGTGCTGGGACCACTTCCCTGGAAAGCCTGTTCCAGTGCCCGACCCCTGTCTCAGTACAGAACCTCTTCCTAACATCCAACCTAAACCTTCCCTGTCACAGCTTCATGCCGTTCTGTCCCTGGTCACCAAAGAGGAGATCAGTGCTTGCCCCTTCACTCCCCCTTGTCAGGAAGCCACAGACCGCAATGAGGTCTCCCCTCAGCCTCCTCTTCTCCAGGCTGAATAAACCAAGGGACTTCAGTCTTTCCTCATAAGTCTTCCCCTCCAGACCCTTCCCCACCCTCTTTGCCCTTCTCTGGACACTCTCTAAGGGTTTTGTGTCCCTCTTGCACTGTGGCGCCCAAAACTGCACACAGTTATTACTCAGAAATTAAAAGCACAAATTAGTAACATCACTGCAGATACTTCAAGTTATGAGATGATTTTAAAAGCATGCTATTGTCTTTTAACATAACATGTTCCGTACAGAATCAAGAAACCTATTACTCAAGTGCCTAGCTGCATGTCTCACACGTTCACATCTCTTCTGTGCTGAAGGAGGCCTGCCAGCTATTTAACCTCTGAAAGATGCCCAGTGCCCACAGCAGAAGCTGGAACCTAATTGTGTACCTGCCACCGGTCCTGCAGCTTGATGAACTGTGAGTTGTTTGGTACATGGGGAGAGGGCAGATACCTGCTGCCTCTCCTGACTCTGACTGTTGTCTTGGGAAGGCCGTGGGCTGGTTTCCAGTCCGTGCTCTGGATCTGGCAGGAGAATGTTCAGCCTGGGTCTTCCAAAATCTGATGACTGCTCTCACTGTGCTTCTCAGGAGAAAGGCTCTCACAACTCTCATCATGGTCTGATTTACCTGAGGAAGGCCTGATTTGGCTTGGCTCAGATAGCCAGGCTGGTGACTGAGAACCAAGCACAGAGAAGCACCCCTCTCAGACTTTGCATTCCCTTCCTTAATACTGTGTTTATTCAATGTTAAGCAGCTTCCCCACCCAATGCTGGCTTCCGGGGATCCTTTTCTGAAAACAAAATGGGTATGACACACAGTCACCTTTCCAGATCCTTAGTCCTCTCACTGTCATAGGCATGGAGCAATTCTGGGGAATGATTGCTCCTTACTTTACTCCAGGCCAAATCAGATAGTTTAATTTAGACTAACGATTAACACACTAATAGCACTGCCAGCTTTGGAAGGGAAACTTTCAGGAGCAGAAATGGTGATTCATCTGAGGAAAGTGTCCTCTCTCACTGACACAACCACACTGGGAAGCAGGCACATATCTAAGCAAGCCTCGTATTTCCCTGATGCTGAATCCAAAAGCCAAGGGCCCGGTTTCAGGAAGACTTTCAAAAGTTCCCAATGCTTTTGGGCACCCAGGTGGAGCACGTTTCTGAACCTGGTCCAGGCACTGTGGACTCCATCAGATGTTCAAGAGGATCCTGGTAGTGGTGACCTGGAAGTCCCTTTGCAGAATGAGTGTGCAATGACCAACTCTGACAGGCATTTCACTATGTTTTTAAGAGGATGTAGAGGGAAACAAACCCACCTAAGACTTTAGACTTGGGGGTCACAAATAATTCCTCATTTTGTATGGTCCCCAGTAGAGCTGTGCTCTCTCCCTTGACTATAACAGTTTCCCACAGAGACGAGCTGGCCGACTTACCTGTTGCAATAAGATGCCTAAAACTGGCAGAGGGTTAACCTTTCCTAAAATTGTTTCTGCAAAGGAAGAAGAAGGAACAGACAAGCTTCACAAACTGAATTCAGCCAAAGGTTTGCTGATGATTGAACCAGGAAGAGTAGCAGCCAGTTTTTTTCTCAAGGGTATACAACTTACAGGAGAAGAAACAGGAGCAAAAGCCTTTGAGGATGGCAAAGTAGAGCTCTAAATACTCAGTGTGACAGGCTGGTCTATGTGGACCAGTAGTAAATAAGAAACGTCCAAGTGGCAGTAAAATCAATTAACTTGATTTTTCTGAAGAAAAGATGCAGCCTAAGCATTTGGAAGAGGGAATGCAGCAGATGCTGCTTTTATCATCATGCCTTCTCCATCTCTCTTGGGATTACATTTGATAAATTGCTTCAGAGAAACAAAAAGACAATGAAGCAGTTTTACTTTAATCCCCTTAGGTCTCAGTAAAAATACTTCAATTAAAATAAGATGCTAAAGAGATAAGTCATGTTGATCAAGCCACATAACATGGGCACTGCCTGGACCAAACACACGTCCTGGTTTTCAGGAGCAGAATTCTCTGCCCAGGATCCTGTCATTCCCCCTGGGCCTAGTCCCTGCATATCTTTATCCCCCTGTTGTAGTTCTGCATGGCAAGGTTCTGGTGGAGAAGGAGGGCTGCAGGGGTGGCTCCTGCAAGAAGCAGCCAGAAGCTCTCTGCAGGCCCAGAAGAGCAAACACCAGCCGGCTCAAGGCCAGAGTCATTGCTGACCAAGGCCCAGCCCATCAGCGATGGTCACAGCGCCTCTGGGAATCACAGTTAGGAGGAAAATACCCGCAAGCAGCTGCTTTTTGCCATCAGAGAAGGGAGTGAGAAGATGTAAGAAACTGTGTAGGCATGAAGGCCAGGTAAAAGGATGGGGGGGAGGCGGCACCCCAGGTGCCAGAGAAGAAGATGTCCCTGCAGCCCCTGGAGAAACCTATGCTGGAGCAGGTGTCCTCCCGCAGCGCATGGAAAAGGCCAAGACCCCACCTGCAGCCCGTGGGGGGGCCCCACGCTGGAGCAGGGGGAGACATACAGGAGATGCTGTGACCCACATTGGAGCAAGGCCCTGCCAGCACTTGCAGCCCATGGAGCGAGACAGAGACACAGTGATGAACGATAGAGAGACCCATGCCAGAGCAGGTTTGCTGGGGGGATGTTGTGACCCGTGGGAGACCAGGCTGGAGCAGTCTGGGACTGAGCGACTGAGAGACATTCTGTGATTTATGACTGCATGCCCTAGCAGTGACCCACGCTGGGGCAGCTGGGGAAGAGCTGAAGCCCCATGGGAAAGGACTCATGTTGGAGAAGTTTGTGGAGGACTGTGTCCTATGGATGGGACCCCATGCTGGAGCAGGGGAAGGGTGTGAGGAAGGCCCCCTGCCCCTGGCTAAGAAGGAAAACAACTCATGAGGAACTGACTGAAACCCCCAGTCCCTGACCCTCCCTGTGCCACAATGGAGGGAAGAAGGGAGCAAAATCATGACTAAAGTGCAGTCTGCTAAGAAGGAAGGGGTGAGGGGAGGTACTTTAAGATCTGGTCCTACTTCTTATTACCCGATGTGGTGTCACTGGCTGTGCAGGGCAGTGTCGTAAATTAGAGAGTTTTCTTTCCTTTCTTCTGTGCTGAGTCTGTTCTGCCCGTGACGCTCATTGTGGAATGATCTCTCCCTGTGCTCACCTCGACTCCTGAGCCTCTCAATATTCATTTTCTCCCCTGTTCAGCTGAAAAGGGGAGTGATAGGGCAGCATTGGTGGGCATCTGGCCTCCAGCCAGGGTCAAAGCACTACACCCCCCAGAGAAGCAGCTATGCACACCGTTTATCTGGAAGCCAAACACACAGACATGGGTGTAAAAATGTAAGAAATAAAGCTTAGAAACAATGAATTGCCCCAGCGATGTCAAGCCAGAATCTACACACTGTGCCACAATTTCTGGCTGATCAGTAACCTTCAAGGGCTGTTGCCTTTGTGGCGGGTAATTCAGAGTGGGGAGTGCTCCATCCTGCATTCATTAGGGCTCCAGTCTTTTCAGTCCATTAACATCACAGGTTTCACTACAGCTACTGTTAGTGAAGGCAGAAGTCAGACTAGATCTTATCATGCCACTGAGCACATCTGTACGGTACCAGGAAACTTTGAGGAGAGTTACAACTTCTTAACTTGTCATTGAGGCAGTATTTCTGTCAGTCCACTCAAACTGGACTGCGAGATCCAGCAGACTGCAGATCAGCAATGCACAATCTGTCAGAGGGGTTGGATCTGACCACCTACACCACACAAGGCCTTTTCTCATCCCTAAGCAAGGAACATACACCACAAGCAAGGAGAGGATAAAGACCGTGTGAGTTAGCATTAAGAACACGAACATACTGCCAATACCTGTATCAGGCATCGTGATTCAATGTCTTCATCCAGATAGGAAAGGCTCACTCTCAGAACAAAAATGCTCAGGACAAAGGTTAAGTATCTCCAGCCACAACCCAAAGGCAACAAAATCCTGCCCACATAAAGGTCCTGGAGTGCTTTGACTTAGTAGGGCCTGGACTTCCCTCGGTAGGGGCAGGAAGTCCATGGGAAGCCATTGCTTTAAAAAGAAACAAACAAAAGAGATGATCTTTGACAACATCCAAGCCTGCACGAGGCCGCTGTTCAACAACGATGAGAAAGTTGTGAGATGGTGGTGAGGAACCTACACTGAGGCAGGAGGCTGCACAGGAAAGGGCTCCAACAGGCACAGCACAAGCTGACCTTCTGCAGTGATGTCAGCCATGGCCTCACGTAAGGGCATGATGCTCTCAGAAACCTTCAAGCAAGACTGTCTCAGGGTAACACTGAAGTTCACTCAGCAAAATTACCTTCACATTCGGTTAAGTAAAAGACAAGTTGGCTTGTCACTGTAGAAGAACACTGACTGCTGCTGCACACCGTTCTCTGCTCACAGAATCACAAGGTTGGAAAAGACCTCTAAGATCATCAAGTCCAACCATTCTCATCCTATGCTAAATCATATCCCTAAGTTCCCCTCCTATGCTAAACTATATCCCTAAGGGTTTGGTTGAGTTATGCCCCAAGCCCAGATGACTGGTAGGTATTTTGGCTGTCCAAGGCTGCAAACAGGACATGCATGAGGGAGGGATCAGCAGATGGCCTTGGCTTTCACAGTGTGCTAACCACAGAAAAGTCTCTGCCGTGCCAGAAGCACAGGCTGGACAATCCACTCAGGACTCAGAGCCAGCCTGTGCTAGAGCTGCAGGAAAATGTGGTTACAGTAAAGCCCTACATTTGGTTTTATTTATTTACACTTTCAAGACTCTCGCATAAAATTGACAGGTTGAGCAATATGAGCCTCGAGAGATGTTTCCACCAGCTGCACCCCTATTGTTGATTTGGTTTTTCTGCTTCAGGGCTGTGCCAGAACAGGATAAGAGCCTTCAGAACTAAAAAATAAACTTTGAAATTGTTTGGCTCTTTTAGAGAGCTTGAGATTACAAATGCCTGTGGGCTACAGGCTTCAGAGAGAAAGTGTGTGCTAGCATGCAGTGATTTGACTAAATACAGTACAATTTGTCATCAAATTGGACACAGTCCTTGTGGTGATCCATCAGCTGTTTTTACAGAGTTGTTTGTAATAACAGCCAAGAACTTTTTGTTGGTTTAGCTAATTTTCTTTGTAAATTGTAGGATGCTCCACATATCCCTAAGGTGCCAATGAAAAAATAATAGAAACCAAACACAGTCAGCTATTAATGAAATCTATACAGAGATTTATAAGGCAATATCCTCCAATTTAAGTGCACTGAGAGATTTAATTTCAAATAATCCTCAAGGTGAATGACTGCATTAATATTATAAACGTCCTTAAAGTTGTCAACATCTATTTTAGGCAGGACAATCAAAATTCAGTGTGGGAGCCAGAAGATGCAGGCTCCACAGTACAATAATGGAAGATTCACTATCCACACCACCCCCCTAAACCCACACAGGAAAATCTCCATGATCCTAAGGGATGTCAAGTAGCTGAGGTGTAGGAAACTGCCAAAGATTGGGAAAAGGGAGATTTAAGTGAACACAAGTGACTGCTCCCAAATACAATGCAGGCAGGCTGCGGTGGAAGCTGCAACCCTCCCAATTCTTTGGCGTACTCCAAATCCTGCCACAGCAGGAAGGTTCAGATCAGAGCCCTGAGTAAAGCTTTCAGAACCATCTCTTAGTCTGCCAAGTTATTAACACCCTGCATTATTTTTAGCAGGTTTTGTTTGGGTTTTTTTTCCCCAGGAAAAGGGAGCTTATACAATCACTCTGTGTCCTTTCTTACCTTCTGCCTCATTTCAGGCAAATTTATCAGAAAGGCAAAGGTCTCAAAATGTTTGTTCCTACACCCTTCCATGGAAACGAACACTGTTGAGATAAAGGGGAAAGATAATGGGGTTCATGTCCCCATCACTCTGGGAGGGGAACACAGACCTTCCTCTGACAATTATTCTGACAGTTGGCCAAAGAGATAGCTCGCAGTGAGACACAACATGTGCTGCTTCACACCTAATTCCTACTGAGTCCTCACTAGCCCAGGCCTAGCAAAGCCTCAGAGCCTTCTGGGGCTGTGAGACTAAGCAGAAGGCGGAGAAAAGGAGGAAAAATATGATTGTAGAGGAAAAAAAGGGAGTGGTTGTGGGGCAGGATCAAAAATGAACAAGTACAAAACAAGAGGGGACAGCAAGCAGAGCACCCAAAGCCATGCCCACTGCTCCCTAAGGAAGAGGTGAGGGAAGGGGAGAAGCACATGCTGGTGTGGAGCACTTGTGGATATGGAGAAGGGATGAAAGGGATGTGGAAGGGAACAGAAGGTCTTGCAACAGGGATGTGTCAGTAGACAGAAATCAGGAGAAATCCTGGATTCACTGATTCTGCTAGTCAGGAAACAGCCTAAAGAATAAATAGCCTTTTCTTCCTGCCCAGTGAGGGTCAATGGAGGAAGCCCAGTGCAGTAACTACCAATACTGGTTGCTATGCAGCAGCATGAGCAGGCAGAGGGTTAACATCAGGTCCCCAGTGAATCTCTGTTATCCACAGGGAAGGATTAAGGGAGGCCCACAGACTAACGTCTTTCTCCTTGTCATGAGCAGCTTGTTCCTCCTGGATTCTCAGGACAGAAGGGCTTAACCAGAGAACTGTCATGTCATACCATAGTTCAGTGGTTAGATCCTGTCTTTATTTCAAAGCTTCAGAGACATGTTTTTTCCAGTGTCCTTTTCAGTAGTGGTGCTTAAGAAGAGCTCAGAGAAGACCTACCTAAGGACTGAGCCCATGGAGCCATGACCTGGGGAAGAGCCAAGAAGGTTTGCAGCATGGGACTGACTCTTGCTTACCCTCAGCATCCAGAGCTTCCTTCTTGCTGGTGTGCAGGAGGCAGAGGGAGAAACCTGTCTGCTCTGTCACCCATGTGTTAATTGACAGACACACATAGGTAAAAACAAGATTTTGAGGCAAGATGTAAGATCCCACCATTGAGGGATCCCACCAACGAGCAAACAGGGCCGTTTCCCAAAATCAGGATTATCCTTTGCTGAATGGGCTGCCCAAGGAAGTTTTGGAGTCTCCATCCCTGGAGGTATTTAAAAGATGGTTTGATGTGGTGCTGAGGGACATGGTTTAGTGGTGGTTGGGAGGTTAGGGTGATGGATGGACTTGATGATCTAAAGGGTCTCTTCCAACCAAGACAATTCTATGGTTCTATGAGTCTATTATTCTATGATTTAAGCTCATCATGCTCAAGTAGCTTGAAGCCCTCTTGGCAAAGAAAACTTTAGGCATAGGAAAATCTGACTAAGCTCTGATTTTTCCCTGCCTTTTTGGAATTTTAGTCCTAACCAGCCTGTGTGTTGGATCCTGGCAATATCCCAGTAATCAGAAGATTACAGGGCTGCAAAGAGAAACGTGCTGAGATGGGTAATCAGTGCTGTTGCTCAGCAGTGTTGACCAAGGAGCCCTTATCTGTTTTCACTGATAGCACACAATGTATTCTGTTTTACTTGATAGTACAGAGGTTAAGGTGGGATCAGAAATCCCTGGGAAATTAAATTAAATCAAATCCTACTCTGATTATATTTCCTTCCTGAGCTGTGCAGATTCTTCCAAGGCCCATACCTTCACTTTTAAAGTGCACTGCAGGGAGCCCCAAGAATGAACACAGAATTAGGACAAAGCTTCACAAAGAAAAGAAACATTATCTTGACAGTACCAAAGCAATCAGCTTGCAGACAAATTATATCTAACCTGGGAGATTCTTAGTGAATTCACTTAACAAAACCCCTTAGCTTTTGCCATAAACTGCAGGAATTACAGAAAACATCAGCAGCTTTTACAGCAGATCTTCCACAGTCATGTACAGAAGATGAGTGTGGTTTGCCTTGCTAAAATATGTGAACAGTGTGCCTACACACAGAGTTCTCCAGAAAGAAACCCCCAAAACACAGGAAAACCCAAGCAAGCTAAGAATTACAGTAGCAAGCATAGAAGCTCTCACATCATTCAGACCTCTTGAGGAAGTCTTTTGCAAAAGCAAACCAGCTTCTTTTGTGCTGCTTACTGATTTCTCTTTGAGCAATGGATGCCCTGATAGGAGAGGTGCTAGCCTGCTGCCTCGGACAGAGCCGTGACACGGCACCATCAGACAGCACCTCAGTTACCTTGCATGTAAAAGTCAGTACAAATTATATAATAAACCCCCATGACTTATTAATAGAAATATTTCCTAAACTAAACAGTTAAAGAAGAGGATTTCTCATCTGCGTAGACCAGGGGAGGCTGTCCAACAGCTCAGGGGATGTTGCTGTCCAAAGTTTTCATGACAGCATGTGTTACTTCCCCCCCCAATATACATCCTGGCATTCACTATTCTAAACAATTCTCCTCCCTGTCTTTGGCATTTTTTGTTTAAGGTGGGGTTGTTCCTTATGGCAGGAGGATAGATTTGTGCCAGATTAAATGCTAACACATCCTCTTGAATTTCCTTCACTAGGTCAACCTCTTTCTTTTGGCCTACTCCACCTCTTCCTTTGAGCTTCTCCTGGTAAATCAGGGAATTTCAACAGGCTTAGATGTAAATCACCTCTGACAGCAAGGGAAAGCTTGACCGTCATAAATTAATGTGGGACTTTGCCGCTAACTTCAGTGGGCCTGAGATGTTTCCTCATGCTCATGGAGGTTTCTCTTGAGTGTTAGAGCCATTGCATGTACATTTTGCTGAGGAAATGTAAGAAAAAGACTGGATATATATATAGAAGGAGGAACACTTGACTGTTTTTCTAAGGAGAAAAAGGATGTTGTCCTTTTTCAGATTCCAGCCTATCCCATCAGTCTTCATGGTACCTCATATCACAGCTAATGTACAAGCTCTTCTCTCCACACACCCAGGGAAACCTCTTCCAGGGCCCCACCACACTCATAATGAAATTATTCCTCATATGTAATCTAAATCTCCTCTCTTTTAGTTTAAACACATTTTCCCTCATCCTATCACTCCCTGCCCTTGCAAACAGCCCCTCCCCAGCTTTTCTGTAGCACCTTCAGGTACTGGAAGGCTGCTCCAACGTCTTTCTGGAGCCTTCTCTTCTCCAGACTGAACAAGCCCAACTCTCTCAGCCCCTCTTCATAGGAGAGGTGCTCCAGCCCTCTGAGCACCTTTGTGGCCTTCTCTAGACTTGCTTCAACACGTACATGTCCTTTGTGTGCTGCTCCCAATATTGGCTCCCAAGGAACGCTACTTGTCACTGGTCTCTGTTTGGACATTGAGCCATTGAACACAACTGTTGGAGTGNGTTGGAGTGAGATCATCCAGCCAGTTCCTTATCCACCAATTGGTCCATCCATCAAATCCATGTCTCCAATTTAGAGACAAGGATGTCAGGTGAGACATATGCTTTGTATGAGTCCAGGGAGATGATATCTGCCACTCTCCCCTTATCCAGCAGTGCTGTAACCCCATCATAGAAGGCTACCAAATTTTTCAGGCATAATTTTCCCTTAATGAAGCCATGTTTGCTGTCATGGATCATGTCCTTATTTTCCATGTGCCTGAGCATAGTTTCCAGGAGGATCTGCTCCATGACCTTGTTAGGCACAGAGGTGAGACTGACCCGCTCATTGCAGGGGAGTCGGGAGTAGATGGCTTTTAAATGTCCCTTCCAACCCAAACCATGCTATGACTATGTTCCACCTACAGTGCTTACCACTGTCTTCAGCATGTCATAAGTACACTGTCTCCATGATAATGTCCACAGATTCCCCCCCATTCAGTCTGTTACAATCATTCTGCAATCAGTCCTCAAGGATCTTTATGTCTCCAAAAAAGGTGAAGTGAAGCAATTCTGACCCCATAGCTTTCCTCAAATGGTGACACCCCAACCTGTTCCAGTCCTGCTCTCAGGGGATGCCAAAAGCCTTTGCAGGGCAGCTGGCAACTTTGTACTTTCAAATACCTGTATGCCTATGAATTTACCCTGTGTCTCGAGAGACTGTGGTCTTATGCCACTGCAATAAACTATCCCCCACTGTCACAGAAGAAATAAAACCCTGATTCCACGGTCTGGGATAGGTTCCCTTTCTGCTTTCTCTCTCTGCAAAAGTATAAAGTCTCTTTCCAAAGATACTGGCACAATTAAAAGAGATCCTCCAGCTTAAAAAACACCTTTTGAATAGCATCGCACATGTTGTCTCTTGCATAAGGACCCCCTGTGCTATTCATTAAGTGCATTTTACAGTGAAAAATAAAAGGAAAAGAGTTCAAAATGCTAATACACACTTTTCTTTGTAGAGGCCTCTGTATCCTCACTGTAAAGCAAACAGGACTCTCAATCACTGTTCCAAAACTTTGAGGGCTGATGGAGGCATTTTGTAAGATACCGGTGACTCTGTTAATGAGATCAAGAATGAAAAGTCCTCCTTCCCTCTTTCTATGTCTCAGAAAGTTGGCAGCTCTGTTCTGTTAAACTTCATTCCTCACTCCTATCAAATTTCTGATGAGGATGAAGGATCCCCAGGCTTTGAAAAGCCAACACTTCCAAGGCCCATGTTTTGAGCAAAGGACAGGTCACTTGAGGGTGCTGGAAGCTACAACTATGTCATTACTGCTGCTGAACATAAGCAAACCTGTCCTGCCCATGCCTTCAGGAGCTTGCCCCTGCCTCTGCTCATCCCTTTCACCATGTCAACACACCTCCCGTTGCAGCGAGTGGTGAAATGACTGTCTGGATTACTTCTAAGTCTGGCCCAAAAAAGGTCTGCCTACATTTATTCCTGAACTAGATCACTGCACAGCTGTGTGGATATCTGTGCAGGAGAAAGGATGGTGGAAAGGAGGAGAAACCAGGAGACAGATTTCAATGCCATAGGATCTGAGGCTGTACAGCTCTGCAAGCAATCTCCCCTAAGTCTGGGCCACCCATGAGCATCAGGAGTTACACCGATACATGATCCAAACCGTGTCACCTCAGGACACTATTTCTAGCAACATACTCTGGCTGTGACAAGACATCAGGGTCCCCTCACAATCCTTCTGGAACTTGTGCAGACAAACACGGCAGCAGATTTTTTTGTAACAAAACTAAACCCACAAGATGCTGAGACACAAACTGTAGAGGACCACAACCTGAGAAGCCCCAAGAAACGAGCATATTTGCCTACTCTAGTGTTATTCTCCTCCTGAGGTACCTGCCACTGTCCTGCAGACAGGTTCCGTGGCTGGAAAAGCAGCAATCTGAGTTGTTCTTGTGCTTATTTAACATGGTCTGATCACAGAAGACAGGAGATTTTGACAATGTTCTTGTCGTAAGTGTGACAGAGGTGAAATTGTTTGGTACTTCAAAATGTACTTAGGGTTTATACAACAATTTATAGGGTTTTTTAAATTTTAAAACCACAAAATATAAAACATACTGTACTTTGGCCTGAAGATTTTAATGCACATTGCATGACTCTGAATAAATGAATATTGGTAACTCAGCAGGGAGCTGTCTGGAAAACAAAATAGGAAAAATGTTATTCAACATAGGCACCTTCCAGCAAAAACTTGGGAGCTCCTGGGGGTCAGTGCCAGAATGCCTTTCGTAATGATTTGATGGATCTGTCTCTCTTCCAATTGCTCTCAAACTCTGGTTTTTTTCAGCACACAGGGAATAAGTCTGAGGCCACAGAAAAAGAAAAGCCTGCTTGAAGAATGACAGAATCATAGGGGTTGGAAGGGATGTCCAGAGATCATTGAGGCCAACCCCCGTGCCAAAGCAGGGTCCCTAGGACAGGTCACACAGGTTGGCATCCAGATGGGTCTATGAATATCTCCAGAGAAGGAGACTCCACAACCCCCCTGGGCAGCCTGTCCCAGGGCTCTGTCACCCTCACTGTGAAAAAGTTCTTCCCCGTATTGGTGCGGAACTTCCTGTGCTCCAGCTTGAGGCCATTGCCCCTTGTTCTGTCCCCACAGACCACTGAGAAGAGGCTGGCCATTTCCCCCTGTGTCCCACACTTGAGATATTTATAACCATTGATCAGATCCCCTCTCAGTCTCCTTTTCTCCAGGCTGAACAGTCCCAGTTCACTCAGTCTTTCCTCATAGGGGAGAATTTAAGGTGACTCCTGAAGAGAAAGGCAGCAGGAGTTTGGGGAAGAGACAGGAAACTGCTGGGGCAGAGAAGCTCTGCCTGAACCACCAGCAGAAGTGGGGATACTACGGACATCATTAGATGAGCATGCCAAGAGCTGCATATTTCCAAGTGGTTTTTTTTTTTTTCCAGTAGCTCTTCTGTACTGGTAAACAGACAAACCCTGTGCTTTCAGACTGCTGGTTATGTAGCTTTTTGACAGGGAAGAACAGCTGACATCTGATCCCATTTGGTCCCTTCCAACCCAAACCATTCTGTGAGTCTATGAAATCTGCTGGCACAGAGGATGCTGGAGCCTTGACCTGGGAAAACCCTGTAGAAGTGGAGGTAAAAAGTTCACCCTTGAAAATTTGTCCATAGAGACAATGACCAAATCACTTAGATAATGACAAAAAAGGTGAGAGTACACTGGGACATGTTATCAAAAGCTAAAAGCTAACTTCTCCAATCTCCTTGACACTGTCAGTCCTCTGTGAGAAAGCAGTGCTCACTCTTCTGTGATGCATTTCAGGACAAATGTGGCCTAACAGGAGACTCCAGAGTGGGACAACCTGGAGAGAGACGCACAAACTACAGGCAGGAAAACTATCAGATGTCCCTGCTTACTGCAGGGGGATTGGACTAGATGGCCTCTAAAAGGTCCCTTCCAACATAACACATTCTGTGATGCTATGATTCTATGAACATGATCCCAGTGTTCTGTGAAAAGGCTGCTGTAGAGAGGATGACATCTGCAGAGAACGTTTAGGTTACATACACGGGGAAAAACACTTCCTACTTAGACGAGAGTTAAGTAGTGGAACAGGCTATATAGGGCAGCTTTACTGTGGGTTTAAAATGAAAGATCACAGAATCATAGAA
>VZTU01033382.1:0-15224 GCA_013400835.1 Zapornia atra
TGAATAAATTTTGGAGTATTTAAAATATTGCTGTTAGGAATTCCTGTATGTTTTGAATTTCTAGATATGACCAGTGCAGTCCTGCCCCTTAACCACTGTCTTGTCAAAAATGTAGTTTGTTCTGCAAATACTTGGGTTTCTGCTAAGAACTTCACATTGTCTTTATTTAAACATAGTTGGAATCTGTGTGGTTTCACTGTCTCCCAAGGAGACTCATTTAATGAATTCAGCCTTCAGCTCTTTGATCTGCTTGTGGGTTTACGTCATGTAGCCATGATATTTTGGTTGTGTAAGTATGGATATATAACATTTTTAGATGTGAATGGTTTGCAAACTAATTTGCTTTTTGCAGAGGACAAGATGTGTGTTAAGTATGTTCATTATCCTTTACGTATTCCATAATTTTAATTTTATTTAAATATATGCCTTATAAATAAGATCAGTTTTCTGCATGTTTTCATATTTTCTGTAGCTGTTTACTTGGAGTCAATGCTCCGAATGTTCCATGAGGCTGATCTAGGAATTTGGATGTAAAGATAGTGTGTTGTTATCGGCATGTGTTTACATAGTTTAGGATGCAATGCCTCATTAATTTCATATTAGCTTACTTTATTTTTCATATACCAGACAGTAACGCTAAAATAGATGAATGGCACTGCTATAGTTGAAATGTTAGTCTGAAATGTACCTCATGCTATGTACACAGAAGCCAGAAAGACTTCATCGATGACCATCACTATTACTTAGGGAAAGCTTTCTGCAAACATTCCTGACCTTTTCACAGAATTCTTGCAGATTGAGCTGTCTCTATTAACCCAGAGACCATCAAGGAAAGATGTAAAGCTATGCAAATACAATCTGAGTGCATTCTGAATTGATGCCCTCTTGATGCTTGAACCCTTAGGATAATTCACTGTGGACTCTTACACAGTTCATATAATCCACTGCTAGTTCTCAGTAAAGTAAAATGCAGACTTGATACAAGTGTGCATTTCCCATTGTTTTGCACCTGCATATTGCTTAAAGTACTTTCATAAGTATCATGTAAGCCTGCCAAGATTGAGATGATACTAGACATTCAGAAATAAAAGTTATCAAAACACAAGGGTCATGGCTGATTCTGTCCCTTTTTTTGTTTGGTTTTTTTTCCTTTTCTCATCTTGTTAGAACAAAATAACCAAGACTGAGGACTGAGGACTGACAGTCCCTAAAGAGGGGAGTTCTCACCAAGGAGTTATGAATGAACTTTTCTTAAAAGAAAATTTCAAAACAAAGATTCCTGAAATCGCTGTCTTAATTTCTGTTCCTCTGCTTTAACTCATGTTGGTGTCTCTAAGAGAGACGCAGGGATTTTGGAAGCGTCTGAGTCCCAGATGTCCCACTGAAATACATTTCTGTCTGCTAGACCTTATTTGAGATGGCATTTTTTACGTTCCATGTGTGCTTTTATTGAAAGTAAACTACATTTTGATGAGGACATTATTATGTCAGTATATTTAATGTATGTATGTGTCACAAGAAGGCAAATAATTGCTTCATGTGTGTTTTAAATTGCCATGAGCCATCACTGGAAAGTGCAGTCCTGTCCCTTAAATACTCTTTCCCATCCCTGTGGTGCTTTTTGTTCTGGCATAAGCATTTATGTTGCCACACAGGGAGCCACATTTGACAGCTGAGAAGTTAAAACTAATTTAAGAAAAATGAAATGCGGGCGGCTCAAATAAGAGTGTTGCTTATCTGGGTAGAAAGAGATTCAGCTTCACGTTGCCTAAAACTGATTAGGGCTTTGCCAAACACAGACCCGGTGGCTAAAAGACTATTTCACAGTTGAGCAGATGCCCAACCAATATTAATATTTACAAAGCAGAAGGCAGCTGCCAGCAAAGGAGTTGACAACAGGCTGAAATTCCTGAATGACTTACAAATATATATGTCCTTAGAAGAAAGGGAAGGGAGTGAGGAAGGGGAATGATAATATCTGGCAACCTCAGAAAGACCTCCAAGGAAGGAGAGGGCTATATCAGGGATAACCAGGGATATAAAAGTCAGTGTCCTTCCTCAGCCCAACATCTGTTTTCTCTGAATGCAGTCTGAGGACACCAAATAGGAAACAGGTGAGTCTCTAAACTCACATGTTAAGCAGTCATTTATAGTTTGTCCTGTAAATCCGGGGAGAGAGATGCATCCAGGATATGTTTCTGTAATGCAAAAGTGGAGTGCTCATCTTTGGCTTTTGTCACTTCTGCCTTAATAAAGTGAATAGAAGCATGCTGTCAGCTTTTATGTTTTTTATCTTCTAATTTTCAGCCCATGTTAGAGGTGATTTCAAGGAAATGTTTGAGAAAGAACAACCCTAAGCCATTTGCATCCTTCATGCTGAGATTCTCTACTGATGCTGGTATCCTGGTGTTGAAAAAATAAGAATTTACCTGTCATTTCAGCTGCAAGGGCTAGAGTGGGAGCTGGAAGACTGGCATCCAGTGATCAGCATTAATGAAGTAAACTCTCTGCCAGCACCAGTTAGGGGAAAGAATCACTGAAATCTTAAGGGAGTTTGTAAGAGTAACATGATAAAATGTCTTGCTTTTGATACCATTGACCTAACTCTTTTTTGTGGTAAGTTGAGAATATCACTTTAAATAATTCTAATTAACTTTCAGATGCCAAATTTATAATAAATTTAATATCAATTAGCAATTTCTTTAAGGAAAAATGTTGCATAAAAAACTAATAAGCATTTTTCATGGACAGACCAAAATATTTTAGCTTGTAACTGGATGCCACTACAGAATAACCAGTCAAAAAAAAAGGCAGATAGTATTAACACACAGAACTGAGCATGGACCTACTCGACAGTTTGGAAATGAATGACAAGCTCGTATACCAGATGATGTTGAGATGTTACTGAAATGCAAGCAGTTTGAGCTGCTCACTGTAGCAAGTGAAGCTGTGGAAGAGGCATGCTTTTTATGCAAGCTGTTCTCATTTGTCGTGTATAACAATGTTTTCATTTTTCAGATTTACATTAAGCATCACAATTCGTTTACATACCTACATTTTCAGATTTGAGATAAGAGAAAAATTATTTCTACAGGTGGGGAGACAACAAGCCAACCATTCCACATGTAAAATGCATGTACAATTGCTTTCATTCTAAAATATCCAAATCCCCTCAATGTCAAGATCAATCTCAGTCTTACTGCTACTTCTATTTTTTTCTGCTATCAGGCTATGGGGTAGCCATCTCTAACTCCACAAAATAAAAAGAACCTCTTCGATATTTGACTCTGTAGTTGGATATGAAAAATTACTGATCTTTCCTGTTATCTTCAGCCTATCTACCAAGAAAAGACGCTTCTTAGAATGACTACAAAATTTTCAGATTAATAGATTTAATAAAAAGATGTGGATTCTTGGTTTTACTGAAATGCAAGGGATTGTTTTTATCAGTATTTCACTGACTGCCTTCTATTTAAATACTGGTTTTCCTACTGTGAAACCTAGTTGCAAAAGGAACAAATGAAGGGACTCTGTTTTCAGTTTTTGTTCAAAACAAGATGAGGGGGAAGTACCTAATGAATTCAAGTTAGGCACAGGACTGTTTATTATATATCTTCTGTCATTCCAAATAACAAAAGTAGTTCCCTCTCTATATATATATATTAACTAGTCTTTTTCTGTGGTGGATAATGTTAATATTTAAAATACAGTCAGACTTGAAATAAGCAAAGACATTTTCCTCATTGATGTATTTAACTCATTCCACTGCACTCTTTCTAGAAGTTAGTTTAACATCAGGTGGTAGTAAATGTGACAGAAAAATATTTTTATGTTGTTGTGTTTTGTTTTTTTTCTTTTGAGATAAAGCACTTATCACTTACAGGCATGTGGTCCTAATCTGAAAGATGAATTGGTTCATTCACTTCAAGCACCACATAACCATTCACACACCATTGAGTTTAACACTATTAAAGGGTAATTTCCCCCATGGGAGCTATGCCCAATACAGCCACAGTCCCTACACAGTGTCTTTTTATCTTCCCATGGCAGGTAAGGAGATTTAAATAAAAGGCTTCATCAAGAGTGCAATCACAGACATATTCTTCTTATTGAAATATCTGTGCAACAGCAAATAAAGTCTCCTAAAAATCTTAATGCTCCAAAACATTTCCAAGAAGGCTTCAGTGTACAGTTCTCACTTTGAAATTTCATGTTGGAGTCAAAGTTTGTAAGGTGCCTCATGGACTTGGCAATACAGGACAGGAAATATGGGGAAATTTGCATTTCCTATTAAATTCTGAATGTATTAAAACATTTCAGAATAATCATGGAGTGTATTTTGCCTTCATCTCATAATCGCCACGATTATTTTTTTAAAATTTCTCATAATTTCTTTAGTTTCTCTACAGTGACTCATTGAACACCCTATTATTATTGCTTCTATATTATAGCAAAGATGATAATTGAGATTTTCTTTAGAACATAGTATTTTCACATGTTCTTGCTCAAATATTTAGTGGCTGAAGTATTAACTGCAATAATTTTGCCTGCTTCACCTAAAGATGAATTTTCCAGGAATGCCAGTAAAAATATGCTTTCTGACTAAAGTACTGAAAAGCTGCAGAAATCATTCTAACTTCCCTTTTTTTTCTTTAAGAAGATAATACAGTATTTTTTGACACTTTCTGCTTTCACAATTAAAGTGTTTTCCTTTTAAGATTTTATTATTTTTATTATTCACACGAGAATGAACAGGCTTTACTTTTGAATTCTTTTTTTTTTTGTAACTTAAGGTCACAGAGTGTGTTCTCTTTGCCTTTAATGGGGTCAACATTTGAGTCGAAAACTTTATTTAAAATAAGTGCAGTTTTAGACCCAGACTCCCAGCTCAAAATCAGCTTGTTAGTGAAGCCAAACCAATTTACATGCCCTGTAGATATGAATTTGAAACTTTGCCAGAGTGCAGAGAGTATTTACAAAACTCTTTTGATAAAATGTGGGTAACGTAATTGCTATTTTTCATGTCAGGGAAGCCCTGTGGAGATTTGCAAGACCTCTCTGTGGCAGCCTTATCTGCAAACCGACTTGCTTGGCTTTCTTAGGTCACAAAAAACTCAGGTTCTGCTCAGAGTACTGAAGTTGATATGTCAACAACATTGGCCTTCTACCCGAGTTCAGGGCTAAGCATAAATCAAAGCCTCACAGGTACTAATTCTGTCTTATGCCTGAGGGAAGTTAACTCACTTCTTCAAAATGAATATGTTACCCTGAAGTAACCGAAGGCGAAGGTACCATTCTCTTCATTTTATTGAAGCTATTCTACTTCGCACTGACTAAAGCCAAGCTTCAGTTGGGTCGAAGAATGTGAAAGTGTCAACATTTGACTATCCATAGCAATTTGTCCCTCATCTGAACGGATGAATAAAACAAGAAATTATGAGTTTCATTCCTCCTTTCTGAAAAATACTTCCCTATTATATACTAAGCAGTATTTGAATCATGCCTTTAATCCAAAAAGGGGTTTTAAATTTTGTACCAGATGAGACCCAAATTAGAAACTGAATATGTTTGGTTTGGATTTTTTTCACTTGAAGTGATTTGAAACCATACAGCATTAAGACTCCCACAGAAAGTATTGTTCCACTGAAATCTCTGTACTGAACTTCTCGTTTTTTTCCTGTAAGTGCAAGCTGTCAAGAGCAGAGCTTGTCAAGAGCACTTAGATATTCCTCACATTCTATACTTAGTTGTTAAGTATTGTTTGCTTGAGATGTTCGTAATGGATAAAATTCATCCATAGGCAGAGAGGGAGCTAAGGATGGTGAGCCACTTACTTAATTCCTGTGTACGCCTGCATATTAGCCTTGAAATAGAAATTAAGAGGGGAATGGCCTCTGCTCTCCCCTCGCTCTCAACAGCGCTGCGTTAGATGCAAATTGCAATACCTAAAACAAGTGGAAAGGTTTCTTTCATGAACTGTATGGAGTTTAAAAAAGCCACATAAAGTCTCACTGCCAAATCCAAGCAGTTCAGTTTGATTCTGTAGTGCATTAAAGAGGACAGAGTACAGTGGTCATGAAGTCCCGTGTAAATTTGCTTGCCAGATAGCTAATTGTAACCTTAGCTCGGCATTGGTGAGGGCACACCTCAAGTATTGTGTCCAGTTCTGGGTCCCTCACTACAAGAAGGACATCGAGGTCCTCAAGCGTGTTCAGAGAAGGGCAAACAGGCTGGTGAAGGGGCCAGAGGGCAAATCATATGATGAACAGCTGAGGGAGCTGGGGATATTTAGCCTGGAGAAGAGGAGGCTGAGGGGAGACCTTATCACTGCCTACAACTACCTAAAGGGAGGTTGTAGAGAGGTGGGTGATGGTCTCTTCAGCCAGGTGACAGGCCAAAGGGAAATGGCACAAAGCTGCGCCAGGGCAGGGTCAGATTAGATGTTAGAAAAAAATTTACATTGAAAGAGTTGTGAGGGCCTGGAACAGGCTGCCCAGGGAGGGGATTGAGTCACCATCCCTGGATGTGTTTAAAAAAAAAGGTAGATGAAGTACTTAGGGATATGATTTAGCATAGGACAGGAACTATTGGACTCGATCTCAAAATTCTTTTCCAGCCTTGTGATTCTGTGATTCTATAAGGCACAAGCTGAATCCCTTGCTGGTCTAAAAGAGGGAATTCATGTGTTAAGCTGGTCTCTAAGAACCGGCTTTTCTTCTAAAACTGTAAAGACCATTAATATGCCTCAGAAGTTGTTGAGGATTTAGAGCTATCCTTTTATAGCTCTTAAAAATAATCTTTTTTAAAAATAAAATCAAAGTGAAATTAGACATAAAAGATAATAATTTACCATTGAAGTGTGATATTAAGTACTCAAAAGTCTGGTAATGAAAATGTTCCCAAAGTAGCCGTAACCTGTCATCAGATTTCACAGGTGACTTCTCTCTAAGCATTCAGCTTAGTGTAATACTTTGAATGTTGGTGAAAGGTAATAAAAAACCCTAGATATGTACAATGGGTAAGTCCATCATAATGTGAGATTTGATGAGTATTTTTCTTATGCTTTTATATTAATTATAGTTAATTTGACTTAGATTCTTAAGATTAAACTATAAAATAAAATCTTACATGCACTCTGAATAGAATGTAATTTTGATACACTAGGTAGAAGAAAAGTTCGGTTTGGGGTTTAACACAGCTGTGTACCAGACTGAGGGACCTGTGTTGCTTATTAAAAAAAAAGGATATTTCCATGTGCAAAATAATGCAAAAAATTCATTTCATGCTAATTCATGTGTAAATTACATACTACCAATATTCTCAAGCATGCAAGCATTATGAATCAAACTGCAAAGACATTGAGGTGCTGGAGCGTGTCCAGAGAAGGGCAATGAAGCTGGTGAGGGGTCTGAAGCATAAGTCTGATGAGGAGCAGCTGAGAGAACTGGGGTTGTTTAGTCCGCAGAAAAGGAGGCTGAGGGGAGACCTTACCACTCTCTACAGCTACCTGCAAGGAGGTTTCAGCCAAGTGGGTGCTGTTCTTCCAAGCAACAAGTGATAGAACAAGAGGAAATGGTCTGAATCTGTGCCAGGGAGGTTTTAGGATATTAGGAAAACTGCACTGGAAGTGTTATTTAACACTGGAACAGGCTGTCCAGGGAAGTGGTTCAGTTACCATCTCTGAAGCTATGGTGCTCAGGGATGTGGTTTAATGGTGGACTTGGCAGTGCTAGGCTAACAGTTTGATTTGATGATCCTAAAGGTCTTTTCCAACCAGAAAGATTCTAATGTTTCTGAGCCTTCCAATATAATTGGTCAATTGACCTGGTTTTATTTTTTATTAAATCAGTAAAAAAATTTTTTTTTTTAAATTTATAATTGTATGAACAGTTATGCAGTGTTTTTAAGATGCATTCTTAATAAAGTATTTGCTAAAAAGGTTTTGCTCATGCAAGAGTTAGATCTGTTTATAGCTATATCAGGTCAAAGGAACCCTTAACTGGATTAACTGATAAATTCAATAGACTGTATCTAGTAGAGCTGGTTTATTTTTTTAAAAAATACATCTGAAGAAACAGAAAATTATGAAGATAAAAACCCCCTTTGTTTTCACTGGAATTACATCCTAGAAAAACCTCAACATTTTGGGTTTGTTTGAGTGGTTTTTGGAGTTCTTTAATTGGCCTTTAGGAATAAAGTAAAAGAATACTGTAGGAATAAAGTAGCAGAGTGAGGAAGAAGTTAATTTGTGCATCTGTCACTTCACATGCAGTAAACTGGGCATTTGACCTGCAGAGGAAGAGGAGAATGGAGTGGTCAGGTTAAATGTATTTAAATATTATTTCCTTTATTTTTAGCCTGTTGTGTTGATATTAAGGAAATAAGTGTACCCAAAACCTGAAATATAGATAAGCAGAATATCATTATTTTATGCTTTTAATGTTTCCAGTGTCATGTTTTTCTCTGTTGCAGGAGGTAGAGCTAAAGAAATCTTCACTGGTTACTTAGATTGCACTTCATGAAGTGCAATTTAGACCTATCTAAGCTTTATTTGACTTCCAGAAGTACATGGTTATAATTTTCAACCAATAGTTATAGTAATAGTTGATGTTTTTCTGTGGTGTTTGTCATGTGCTGTTCCTGAATGGAAATCTCTTCGCCTATTACTGTTTGACAGAGAAGTCAGAGAGGACTTCTGGATCCTGGTTTGAGTGCTGTAACTGACATAAGCAGATTTTCACTGCAGAGAATTGGGTTTATAAGTTTTAATTTTCCATTTATATTTTCTAGTAATTGTTTGATTCTTTTATCACTCAGTTCTGCCAGGAAATTTTGGCTAAAATGTCTGCAGAGAGTACCATGGATAAGTAATAAACACAAAGTAAATGCAGTATGCCTTCCTGATCAGAGAAATGTGCTGAAATACTCTGTCAAGTGTACTAGACTTGGGACTCTTGTAGCTGCTGTGGCGGAGGTGGTGAGTTACCTCAGCTAAAGGGAGAGAATACTTTCTAAATTTCTAAGAGAAAGGACGCCTGAAAATAAGTAGTTTCAGATAGACTGAGCAATTTAAAGGTCTTTGGTGTGGTTCTGGAATGGCTGAGAAAATACAGCGGAGACAGCATTCCATCACACAATCCCAGCCATCAATGAGTGTGCAAGCATGGAGGACAGAAAGGATGTGTTTCCTGAATTAGAGATGTAGCTAATTTTGTCTGATAATCCCTGATGTTGAAAATTAAATTCATATCTTTTGAGGATGTATTCTTATAAATTCTTTTGGGTTTCAGCAGGCTGAAAACACTGTGAGAAAAACTTCCCCTCTAGCAGAACTGTTGCCTCTGTTAATAACACACTGCTGAGAGAGAAGTGTGGGAGTGTATAAAGAATTCTTTGTGAGGGAGGATTTGTTAATTTTTAAAAGGAGAAGTGTGGGAGTAACCTGTGTTTGGATTCAAGTCATTGTGAATTTGGGCAATTCAGTGAAGCATACCAAGCTCAGTGCTGTAAGGTACTGAACCTCAGGGCTCTGATCAAAAAAAATATTTAAATACCTGAGTAGTCCTGTAGCAGGAAATGGAATTTTTTATATTCTTGAGGGTGCTTTTCAGTGGTTTGGTTTTTGGTTTTTTTTTAATAGATCCTTAGTACATTGGAGGTTTGATGCCTTGAGAAGCAAGGAGTAGCAATGAAGAAATAAGTATAAACAGACCAACTAGAAATATCTTGATTTATGAAGTTACAGCAAAAGAACTGGGCAGGAAAGACAGAGTTGAAACTCTAAGTTGCTAACAGAAAACTTTAGTTTCTTAGTCATAGACTGTGTTGTTACATTTGAAGAAGCTAAGACTGTAAACTAGATTAGATAGTGATGTTAATCATGTTATTGAAAATCAGAGTAACAAGACTGAAATCACTATCTGATTAACTGCTCAGTTTTATAATCACATGCTGAGTAATTCCATAATGCCAGCTGACTCTCTAGATTTAGCATAATCATACAACGATTTTCAGGTATGAAACAAAATGCCAGATGCAACAATAGAAGGAAAGCATGTAAATCTATTTAAGAAGGTGAACAAATTTCTGGAAGAGGAAGAGAATGGAAATCCCTGCATCCATACTCTAAATACTTGGATTGAATATAATGAAGTAGAAAATCACTTGTGGTATTCACTCTGAATAATCTAAGTACAAGCCCCAATGGATTGTTGCCTCTTCTCTTTGGATCTTGGTTATCTATGAGATTCTCTGGGTGGACTACAGAAATGTGGCACAGCATCTTAGGATGCTGGCTAAAACAAAAGTGAAGCAGGTCATTGAGTGCTGCTGTTCTTAGATTACTATTTATTTGCTTTTGTGTTTTCCTTTGTTTTGTTTTCCCCAGTGTCTCTCATTGCAATCTTCCTAGAGTCCTTTGAATCATAGAACTGCAGTCAGAAAGACATTAGAGTGTTCGTATTGCTCCTGCATTCTTTGCAATTGTAATTATATTTCTAATTTGTAATTCTGAAAAACAGAATACTAAGTGGCTCAAAAATCTCTTTGCAAACCTGCCCCAGCAACTCAAAGCTGAGCTGTCATACCCTGAGTTCTGGTGCTGGCAAAGGCAGTTACCTGATGCCAGTGGCGTTTGGGTAAACTGTAAGGATAATCTAGTTTTTGTAAGATATTTAGATACTTAAACTCTTTGGACTCTTTCAGGATTTCTAGCAAACATAACTGACACTGAAGTCCCAGACTTCATTTCCATTTATGTGTTTAAATGCCTTTAAAAATTTTCCCTTTGGTTTGATCCAATTCCTCTTGAACCCTGCAGATATTTCTGTCAGCTTTAGATAGTGTCCTAAATTAAGATTTTGACATTTATATGATGTCAGCATAGCATCATTTCACTTCCCAGCTGGAGTTCTGAAATAAGGCTTCAGAAATGAAAACGCCTGTACAGATTTAGCAGCTACCACCTAATTTTCACATTCATACTCTGCTTAAAACTTCAAAGCCAAAGTGATATCTGGAGAGAATAACAGCCTAGATGGGATTTTCAGGTGTGTGAGGTGTGGAGCAATGCCTGCTGATAGGCCATCGGACTGCTCTCCCTGCCATTGCAGAGTGCTGCTTTACTGATAACGTCATAACCTTCTTTTCCTTGCCATCTCGTGCAGTATGAGGCGTACAAGTGAATTCTGAGCTTGGGCTGAGCCACATCAGGTATAATAACTGACAGTAAGAAGTGCAGAGGAATTACTTTGGGATGAAAAAAAAAAAGGGCTAAAGACTGTCAGTAGTGAGCGATCTCTCTGTTATTCTAGGATTAATACTCCTATCCAGAGCTTCTGCAGACTTGACATCTGCAGACCCTAATATCAGTAGACTGTTCTGGAAAGGTATAGTTAAGAGCTTCCAAAAAAAAGAAAAAAAGGTCAAAGCCATTGGAATATTTTTATTTAAGCAAAGAGTTTACAAATTTTACTGTAGTATTTTCCTAAAACTACAAAATTTCTCATAATAAACTCCTGGGGGCAAACTAGGACTTCTAAACTTGCCTGCAGGAATTTCCAGTGCAGACAATCTGAGAGCGTGGTGGGTTTACCCTGGCTGGAGGCCAGGTGCCCACCAAAACTGCTCTGTCACTCCGCTTCTTAACTGGAAAAGGTTCCTAGGTCGAGATGGGGACACAGAGAGATCACTCATTAGTTACTGTCATGGGCAGAACAGACTCAGCTTGGGGAAATTAGTTCAGTTTATCGCCAATCAAGTCAGAGTAGATTAATGAGAAATAAAACTAAATCTTAAACCACTTCTCCCATTCTTCCCTTCTTCCCGGGCTCAATTTCTCTCCTGAATTCTCTCCCTCCTCTCCTCCAAGCAGCACAGTGAGACAGAGAATGGGGGCTGCAGTTTATCACTCATTGTCTTTGTGGCTCCTTGCTCCTCAGGGTGAGGATTCCTCACACTGATCCCCTCCTCCAGTGTGGTGTCCCTCCCATGGGAGACAGTCCTCCATGAACTTTTCCAGTGCGAGTCCTTCCCACAGGCTGCAGTTCTTCACAAACTGCTTCAGTGCAGGTTCCTCATGGGTCTACAGGTTCTGCCAGAAGCCTGCTCCAGGGCAAACTTCCTACAGGGTCACAGTCTCCTTCAGATGCTTCCACCTGCTCCAGTTTGAGGTCCTTCTTGAGCTGTGTTGTATCTGTATCTTCTTGTATCTGTTCCACCAGCAACCTCCATGGGCTGCTGGGGACCGCCTGCCTCACCAATCTCTGCTCCAGTGCCTGGAGCACCTCTTCCTGCTCCTTCTTCACTGTCTGCAGAGTTGTTCCTCTCACATCTCACTCCTCTCTCTGGCTGCAATTGCTCCTGGTGGCTTTTTTCCCCTTCTTAATTCTGTATCCCGGGGGCACTACCACTGTGGCTGGTGGGCTCAGCCTTGGCCAGCAGCAGGTCCATTTTGGAGCCACCTGCAGCTGGCTTTATTGGACATGGGAAAAGTTTCTGGCAGCTTCTTACAGAAGCCGTCACTGTACCCACTCCTGACTACCAAAACCTTGCCATGTGAGCCCAATAGAGTGATGATTATAGATGTTTTGTTGCCTGGATTCTTAGGCAATGAAGTTATTTTTCCTGTAAACATTGTTAGGAGTGAGAATTTTGACAATTGAACACACATCCTGGACCAGACCTTCAAACTGTCTGATAGAGTTCTTTTGACTAAAAGGAAACCGCACTAATTTATCCCACCCAAGAATCTGAGTTTTGTTTTTCTAAGTAGCAGTTGATCGTTTTTCTGTGTAAATCAGTGCTTGCTCAAGACTTTCTCTTTCCTGCCTTGTCTTAGGGCCTCCCCAGCGAACTGTTTCCCCCAAGCAAGACCATGAAGAGAGGAAGCACGACAAAGTCTTGGACAAGGGCAGTGAAAGTGGGACTTCCTGTAATGAGTTGTCCACCTCAAGCTGTGACAGCCACTCGGAAGCGAGCACCCCTCAAGAAAATGCCACGAACACTCAGCCATCCACAGCCCACCAGCCAAATACTCTGACTTTGGATCGTCCATCTAAGAAGGCTCCAGTGCAGTGGATGCCACCACCAGACAAACGCAGGAACAGTGAACTCTTTCAAACTCTCATTAGCAAGTCCAGAGAAACAAATCTTTCCAAAAAGAAGGTATGTGAGAAGCTGAGTGTTGAGGAAGAAATGAGAAAATGTATCCAAGATTTTAAAAAAATCCACATTCCAGATTACTTTCCAGAGCGCAAACGTCCCTGGCAGTCTGAACTCTTACAGAAATATGGGTTATAGTAATCAACTCTTTCATGAAGTATCTCTGGGGCATTTGGTGTTTATTAAGTTGCCACTAACTTACTGATGTCCTCCTCCTGGCCAGGTCTGCCACCAGAGCTATTCCTGCTGCTTATTTCTTTCTGTGAACAGTGGATGTTGGATAGTACATGGTTTCTTTAAAAATATATATAAAAAGATAGAAACTTTAAAAATACAAAAGGCATCTCATCTAAACCACCTCATCATAGCAAAGAAAAACGTGCATGGTCAAGAAAGATGGTTTTTGAACTGTAGTCAGTTGAGCTTCATCATCATTTTGGAACTCTAACGAATAAAAATCTCAATCATCGGTTAACTCCTCGTTTTATGTCACCAATAGCGAATGACTCAGACTTCCTATGGCTGAAGAGAAACAGGGTTTAAAATTCGATTGAACTGGTTTCAGAACTAATTCCCAATGTTCTTTCAATGTTAATGCAATAAAGCAAATACCTATTTTGCATGAGCACAATGTTACAAATAAATCACACAAGAACAAGAGGTTGTCTGTTGCTTGGAGAATTACTTGTTTCATACCAAGCCTATAAACGTAAAACGTCTAAAGGATTGAATTTACGTTGTTCTGGATCTGTGATTTTTTTGTGTGTACAGTGTTCTGTATGTAAGGATGGTGTAAATATGCCTTATACTGTTTTATTATTGCACCAACAAGGTTCATCTATTAGTGCTTGTCAGGATTATTTCTGTGAAATGCAAACTTATGGCGGATTGTGAAAACTGGTTTGATGGTCTGAAAGTTTCTGTTATGTTAGTCGCTAAAACTGGAGAAAAATAAAAGAGACTTTAATGTATTTATTAAAAGAACCATCTGGTAGATTTTCTTGGCTATCGTTATCTCCTCTCTTTTTAAAAAAATCAAGCAAATTGTTACTTTTTTGTTTAATGTTTTCATAGCTACTCTGCTGAAAAAACAACCAAACCAAAACAAAAAAACATGTTTCAAGAGTGGGTGAAAAATATTTAGGGTTGTGCCATTTAATTGGAACCACCACGCAGCCTCTCCAAGAGGAAGGAGACAGTCACGCTAAGAAGCAGCGGGGAATGAACTAAAAAACTGAGTGGTTTTACTAAGAGAGCTGAAAGCAGTTCCAATTTGACAAGTTCACAGGAATCAGCTTAGAAATAGAAGATTTAAAATATCACAGCAGAGTGCACTACATGTACAAATGAAAAATTTTCTATGAATAGTTAACTCTATATGACAAACCTATTTTCTCAGCCCAGATACAGGAAAATCAATACCTTTCACATCACAACACTAACAAGAAGGCAACCACGCTTCAGACAAATGTAGCTGGAATGGGTAAAGACTGCTGGAGTTTGCTGAGTTTTGCTGCTGAGGTCCTACAGTCCTGAAGCTATTACTGTGTGTGCACACACAAACGTACACATCTAAAAGTGTTCGTCCCAGTACCTATTCTGTAACAGGAACTGTACTGTGTCAGAAAAGCTGTTTTACATATGGTGTTACTTCTAAAAGTATAAAGAGGGCATTTTGCGTTGTAATCTCCAGGTTTATTCCTGATGCCTGGTATTACTTTTCAGCCTTTTAATGGGCCACTTTAAAATAAGACCCCATACTTTTCAAAGTAGCTTGCCATCTTCGCTCACATTTTGTAACTGGCCTAGAGCTGGTTACTCTCCTACTTAATCAGTTGTCTCCAATGTTTCATCTTTTGACAACATTTTTATAACTTGAAAACATGTATCTATGGTAAGTCTAGTTTGAACTGATGCAGCCCAGTATGAAATCAGTCGGCTTCTCAATTTGGCCTTATATATGTTGCTTGCTCGCTACTTTATCTGAGGTCCAATAGACCCTTTCTTTCTTTTGAAAGTTTTTTGCTTCCTAGGCATTTTAGCATTGCTCTCTCTTTTTTTTT